>LR738550.1:2752500-3292500 GCA_902685375.1 Neostethus bicornis
CTTGTCTTTGTTTTTCACTCCAGTTTATTAAAAAGAAGAAAAGAGAGTAAAACAAGTCAAAGAAATAAAGTTTACTTTAACTGATGTTTTCATAAAAAAGGAAATCTTAAAACTATTTCTAAGTGTTACATTTTGGTCCTTAACTTCATCACAAATAAACAATAGTAGGTTTTATTTTCTCTCTTTCATAATGGGACGGTTAGTTCAAACTGACAATAGGTGTGAGTGTGACTGGTTTTCGATCCCTGTATGTGGTCCTTACACAGACTGGAGACCTGTTCAGGTTGGTAATCTGCAACCATTGGCTGGTTAAAAAAACTAGAACAGTGCTTTACAAGTACTGTTCTTATTTGTAATGCACTTAAAATAAATCCCCAATAGTTTAATTTATATTTTTAAAAGGTCAAACATACTCACATTGAGTCATTGTTAATTCAAATAATTATCTTGGGGAAAAAAAAAACTAATTTAATTTACCAAAGAAAAATGCTCTTTGAACAGACGACTCTTCAAATTTAGATCTGCTTTTTTTTTCCTCTGGGAAAAAGAACAACACAATTATTCACTCATCAAAAATGTTAATATATTATTGGAGCGTAAATTAAAGAATGAGCACGCAATAAAAATTTGGTTATGTTTGTGAAAATTTATAGTTTCTCATTTTTTTATCATTAAAAGTAAATTTTCTTTCAAAATTATTCAATCTTTATAATTAAATTAGTAGAAGCACAAATAAGTTGTAAACAAGCAAATTATTAGTTTAATTAGTAAAAAAATCTTCTCCACAGAGATGTGTCTGTAAATTTGATGTAAACAAGATTTTCACGGAATGTGATGAGATATCGGGTACAAGCGGCCGAAATGAGCTTCCTCCGCAGGGTGCCTTAGCTCTCACTCAAAGATCGGGTGAGGAGCTCTGCCATCCGGGAGGAGCTCGGTGTCGAGCCGCTCCTCCTCTGGGTCGAGAGGAGCCAGATGGGGTGGTTCGGGCATCTGGTCGGGACCACATTTTGGGCACATTCCACCGGGAGGAGACATCCTGGAGGATGCAGCCGGGGAGAGAGAGGCCTGCGCTGCCCGTTTGAGGCTGTTGCCCCCGCTATCCGACTCCGGAGCAAGCGGAAGATGACGGAACGGAACAAAAGATTTTTACGGACTTTTTGAACAAGAATACCGTCATGATTCCTTCACCTGCCACCAGAGGGAGCCCTGGACGTTCCTCCCTCTCCTGATCCCAAACACCTGGTGATTAGCCTAGCGCTAATCAGCTGTGCATCGTCAGCCTGGTCCCTATTTAAAGGACTTCCTTGTCGGGTGGGTCATTACCATCCCTTCCAGACAGGGCTTTCTGGCTGCCTGAGCAAGACAATAATCTTAAACTCTGTTATCATGTTTGAACTTAAAGACTTTTTGTGGTGTTAATCCTGTGCCCGTAGCTTTACTGGACCTTTTGGTTAATAAATCCTGTTTTTGTCGTCCTGCATTTGTGTCCTTCTCCTTCCACATCACACCAAAGCGTCAAACTTTATGTGGAAGATTATTAGATTTAATGACCTCGCATGTCCCTGAAAACCTAATCAGTACATCTATTGTTGCTAATGAGTAACTGTCGGTAATGTCATTAAAATCCCTTCACTAGTTTGGGAGATGTTGCACTCACTAAAGTGTTACGGAAGCACAGACAGCCGTCTCTTACATTCTGTGGGCGAAGGCATGAAGAGGGTCTGGTGGAGAAAAGAATTCCCACTTTGTCCTATGTATGTATTCTATGTATGTATTCTAAATGTCAACAACGCCTCTTTTTCCTCCGTAAACTTCGCAAACTTCAGGTTCATCCATCCATTCTTGCAGTCTTCTACAAATGCTTCATCCAGTCCATCCTCACATTCAATATTACAGCCTGGTTTGGTTCACTCAGTGTCTCATTAAGATCATTAAAATTAGCAGTAAAATCATTGGACATCAACAAGAATCACTCACTTCCATTTACAATAACCAAGTCCTGAGGAAAGGCACTCATATCTCCACAGACAGTTCACACATACTGCACTCACACTACACCCTGTTACCATCCGGTCGTAGGTTCAGATCCCTCTCACTACACCCTGTTACCATCCGGTCGCAGGTTCAGATCCCTCGCATTTAAAACCAAGAGAGCCACATCCAGCTTCATACCCACCTCAATCCGACTGCTGAATGGCTGAGGGGCCTTGTGACGGATGGGCATGTACTGAAGAAATAAGTAAATGTTCTTATTGATTGATTTTATTGTTTTATTCTATTTTTATGTATTCATATTTTATTGTTTTATGATGTTTTTAATGAATGTGGTTTTGTATGCATTTGTCTGTGTTTGTCCCGGCGCTCTGGCTGTAAATGAAGTTCCTGACGGACAAATAAAGTTATAATTGAATTGAATTGTATTTATACTCTTTGTTAGTCACATGCACCGTGCATTTCTTGGAAGTGTTTTTCAGTTTTGACCAATTGATAGTTTAGTTGTTTTTTAACTGTTTAGCAACAACGCAACCAAAAATGAGCTTTAATAATCCAATTAGGATGAAAGTTATTGGAGATATATTTAATAGAGTGTGCATAACAAGTAATTAGGTCTAATGTTGTCAGTCTTATGCTCTCATGTTTGTTATATAATAACTAAATAATGCAGTGGACACGCCTGAGGCTGCCACACATGATGGGCTAAGTGCAGGAGAGTCGGCTTGTTAATCCTAATTACCATCCCTCACTAATGAAGTCATTAGTCCTGTAGAGTTACAAGAGAGCCAGCAGACCGTGCAGCACTGGATTGAGCTACAGAAACGAGTCCTTGATGTTTTTGTTTGTTCTTGTTCCTATTTTTAAAAAGTAGATCCACTAGTTGATCACAGGTCTACAAAAAAACCGATTGTTTCTTTTAAAACAAGAAAAATATTCCTCCACTTTTATATAACGGAGTTTTAAAAACTGTACTTGACTTGTTATTCATGGTAGAAAGACGGGACAACTTGAATGTGATCCCTTAAGTTCATTTATAGTTGGTCAGGACTAACTTTGGACAGTTTTATTAAGACCATTTCAGTGGTTTAGGAGACTTGGCATTCATAAAGTCTTATGATGGCATGGATGCAAATACCGTACAGGGCAAGTGCTTAGTGCCTCCTCCACATTCTGTAGGAAGAGGCATAAAATGTCCAGTAGATTAATTTTGAATCACCTTTTATTTTTTTAAAGCTTGCACACAACTGCTGCTGGTAAAATGCTGTGACTTTTGGCCTGAAGGTGGACTGTTTAATAATGTATGAAGAGATGTAAATGTGAATGAATAAAATGTCATGTTTGGCAGGGAATGTGTCCACACTGCATGGTCAGAACTAAATGAATGTTTTTTTTTAATCTGCTCACTAAGACTCCATACAGTCATATAAATTATCAGTGACTGAATCAATGATGTAGATTTAAACATGTAACTTCTAATCTTTAAATGTAACCCCTTTTTAAGTTTGCCCTTTCAGTTTTATCCCAGTGGGATTTGAACCCTGTTCTCCTGGTCAAAGGATGGTAATTCTATCACCAGGCCAAAGACCAATACATTCCCTTTTTATGTTAAAAAAAAGAAATAAAAAAAGAAGGATTTGGTTATATATTTACAGAATTAGGGATTTTTTCCAATCAGAAACTTAGTTTAGATTAAATAAAGTCCACTTCATCGTAATGAAGAAATGAACCAAATATATTTTTTAAATAAGATTTTAGTTTGACAAATGATCGCATTGAGTTTTACAAAAATCTAAGCAAGATTTAAAATTCTTATCATCGCAGGTCGTTCTTTTCCATTTCTATCCATCTATGAAAAGATTTGTATCTTCTTCTTCTTTCATCATTTCCCTTCAGGTGTCGCCACAGCAAGTCAGTTTCTTCCATCTAACCCTATCTGCTGTATCCTCTTTGGTCACACCAACTATCTTCATGTCTTCCTTCACTGTATCCATGAACCTCCTCTTTGGTCTTCCTCTATCCTCTTTCCTGGTGGTTCCAAACCCAGCATTCTTCTGCCGATGTACTCGGTCTCTCTTCTCTGCACATGTCCAAACCATCTCAGTCTGGCCTCTCTGACTTTAAAACCTCTAACATGTGCTGTTCCTCTGATCCTGTCCATCCTGGTCACTCCCAGAGAGATCCTCAGCATCTTCATCTCTGCTACCTCCATCTCTGCTTCCTGTCTTTTCCTCAGTGGCACTGTCTCTAGACCAATCAGCATGGCCGCTCTCACCACACTGTCTCTAGACCAATCAGCATGGCCGGTCTCACCACACTGTCTCTAGACCAATTAGCATGGCCGCTCTCACCACGGTTTTGTACACTTTTCCTTTCATTTTAGCTGAAACTCTTCTATCACACATCACACCTGATACTTTTCTCCACCCGTTCCAGCCTGCCTGCACACGCTTCTTCACCTCTTTTCCACACTCTTCATTGCTCTGGACTGTTGATTTTACATACTTAAAATCTTCCACCTTCTTTATCTCTCCTCTCTGTAACCTCACTTTTCCATTTGGATCCCTCTCATTCACACACATGCACTCTGTTTTATTCTGACTAATCTTCATTCCTCTTCTTTCTAGTGCAAACCTCCACCTCTCCAGCTTTTCCTTCACCTCTTCCCTCCTCTCACTACAGATCACAATGTCATCTACAAACATCATCATCATCATATGAAAAGATTTGTATATTTAAATGAATCGACATACATCTGCATATTGATTTGCATTGTAAACATATGTATTTATGTATACCTATCAAATCTATTGAAATCTATTTAAATTGGCAGAGCTGTAAAATTTTCTTTCCTGTCGATTGTGAATATTTAGATTTTTTTATTTACGTGTTCATACCAGGTTATGTTACCAAGCCGACCTTCTGCCTCACGCCATCTCACTGTTCTGCAGAGATTCCTCTCCTCCACCTTTCAGCCAGTCTGCATGTCCCAATATTCAATCAGCCTCTTCCCCTGTATCGATTGTCAACCCCCTCGCCCCCATCAGTGGCAGGCAGTGAAGTGGGACTTCCATCCTGCATATGGATGAGATGTAATCTGTCTGGCCTCTCAGGCTGCAAGGTGGAGGAGAGGAAATGACTTGTTCCATGTAATCATTGTTTTACTCGGGACAGAAAAAGAGCCGAGGGATTTTAGTTTCACACGCACAAAAAGAAAGAAGTCTCTTTACAGTTTGAGGTGATTCATCTTTGGTCTTCTTTTATCTTCTTAGGGAGAATTAATTTTCTGGAATCAGGATGACTCCTGGCATAGTGATGGCAGAGCTTCACAGACACTGTCAGGTCCGTAGAGAGTTGATGATAAAAGCAGCTCAGGCTCTAATGTTCTCCGTGGCACGAGATGCCGTGTGTTCCTTCCTCAGAGATCTTTGTAGACATATCAGTTAACATTGACAATTGAATCAGCTGATTTTGCACTGTAGACAGACATCGGTTATCAGCAAAAATGTTGCAGAAATCTTTTGTTTTTTTAATATTGTTCATGGTTCTGTGTGCGTTATTTGACTGAATGAGTATTTTTTTTTATTAATAACTTACATAATTTGAATGCTGGAATACATAAAATGAGATTTTTATGAATGAAAGAAACATTCACTTTGAGCACATTTACATATTTGCTAATAACTTTTTTTTGTCTTATTGTTTTCTGTCTGACATTAAGACAAGCAGAATGGTGATCTGTATGTCAAGTATTGCTGGACTGATTTGCTGTACCAGAGTCAGCAACGTGTGCCGACCATCACAAGTATTATTTTGTTAAGTTAATTTTAACTTTTTCTGTTACATCCTAAATGTCTGTACTTTCTGTCACTTTTTTCTGGACCTGATAGAGAATACCAAGTAGAGGAGGAGAGTGAAAAAAGGGGAATATTCGGCATCACAATCAACCTTCTGGATTATCTAAAAAAAATAAACAAAAGTTTAGATCAGAGATAAAGTTGAAACACACAAAGACAACCTTCAATAAGTCACTTTCAAATGATGTTATCGATGTTACCAAAACTATAATATTGGTTGGGAGCAAAGAACATAGCCAACAGTAAACAGTGTGGCACATTGTGCACCTGCAGGGAAAATGAGCTGAATGTAAAAAAGATTGAATTCACACCTTTAAATGTGTAAAAATCCAAAGATTTCTACTGTTGAGTTTAATTTGATAGTGGTTTTCGTCCCTGCACCCCTGAGACAACTTACATGAATAATTACGACATCACTTATTTTTAATCCATGTACATCCATGTACAAAACAGAAATTTTAAAAATTGTGCTCTTTATCAGAAATGGACTTTTTTATGACAAGCAAGCAGGGCAGAGTGGGGACAGCAAACCATGTTTAAAAGTGTCTCTGTGGGGGATTCACTGTTTGCATTGGGCATCTTAGATCTTATCTGAAAACTTCAAACAGAAACTCGGGTACATCCGCAGGACGCCCACCCATCGCTGTCAGTCCTCTCTCACTTCAACTTTGCAGATCTGATTCCATCTGATTTCCATCTGATAAAATGTGAGATTATGAGGTTTTTTGGAGTGTAAGTAATTCATCTATAGAGAAGTTTCAGAGCTTCTAATGACTCATGTTAGCCTCTCCATAACTCCTTCATACATAACTCAAACCTTAAGTAAAATGACTCAGCTCTAACGACACCAGACTGATCGCTTGTGTAACCTCGGCTGTCCAAACTGAACGTTTTACCTAGGTGCAACGGATGAATCACAGGAATTAAATGCTCCAAAATGCCAAACCAGGAGCAGATGCACGGTGTGATTTGAAAAAAACAACTACTTGAAAGACAAATAGAACATGGAGAAAACAGATGCTTCCATTTGAATTTTAATAAAAGATTCAATAATCTTCCTCCACTTTTATTTTTGGCTCTGCTTGTCTTTTATAGAGTTCGAGGTACTTTCAAAATTTGTAGAAAGGATTGGAAAAATAACCTTTAAACTGGAAAAAAAGAGGAACAGGAAAACATTGAACATTTTAACCTACCTGGCAGCATAAGCTGGCTGAAATTTAATTGTTAAAATCTAAGATGTTTGTTCCGTTCCGTCATCTTCCGCTTGTTCCGGGGTCGGGTCGCGGGGGCAACAGCCTCAAGCGGGCAGCCCAGGCCTCTCTCTCCCCGGCTGCATCCTCTAGCTCACCTGGTAGGATCCCAAGTCGTTCCCCGGCCAGCTGTGAGACATAGTCTCTCCAGCGGGTCCGGGGTCTGCTCTCGGTCTCCTCCTGGTGTGACGTGCCCAAAACACCTCGCTCGCGAGACGCTCGGGGGGCATCCTGACCAGATGCCTGAACCACCCCATCTGGCTCCTCTCGACCTGGAGGAGGAGCGGCTCGACACCGAGCTCCTCCCGGATGGCAGAGCTCCTCACCCGATCTCTGAGTGAGAGCCCAGCCACCCTGCAGAGGAAGCTCAGATGTTTGTTGATAGAATTTTATTTTAAGTTCAGCGGATCAGATTAAAAGTTTTGGTGGGTGACATTTGGTACCTTCTACCATGGTTTGGCCAATTGGATTTGTTGTGGTTCCATAAATTTTCCCAAGAGAGAGCCCTGGACCTGCCTCTCCCTCTCTCTCCCACATCACCGCAGGTTTACCACCCACCGAGCACACCTGGAGGTAGTCCTCATCAGCCATGGGCGTTTAAAGACTTCTGCTCTCTGCTCATTCTTCCTTGCAGTGTCTTCATTTTGTGCCTTACCTACTGGTTCCATAATTTGCACCCTGACTATATCCTTTTTGAACAGAGTTTCTGGATTACTTCTAGTTTTGTATTTTTTCCACCTTAAGTTACATTTTTATCAATAAACTCTATGTTGAGTCCTGCGATTGGTTCCATCTCTGGCACCACATGAGTAACAGGTCTAATCTAATATAGATTACATAACTGCCAGAGACAAAAGTCATAGGAAGGGAGATGAGGCTTGTCCTGTCCAGTTTTACATTCATACGTGCCCAATTGTCGGGCACACTGTCAGGTGTGGAATTAACGCAGAAAAAGTTTGACAAGCTTTTTTCATCTTGTCACGGCTGATATGATCAGACACTTTGATCTCTTTCATCACCTTCTTAGACGCTCTACTCTTTCTCACACGTCTGCTTTTACACCCGGATCCTGTCGTGCTTGCCATCTGACTCACGCTGAACAGAAGCGAGACACGAATGTCAGTTCTGCTCCATCAAGCTTAAAAATGAGATCATTTCTGTCTGTTAAGAAGGCCATTATGGACATGCAGTGCTTTATGGTTTAAGTATGCCTGCCAAAATTTGCTTTCAGTGATGTAACCCTTTGTGGTAAAGTCTACTCTAATCCATGTAATTTTTTAGATCTACCGTAAATGTTCCGTGGGATTTACGCGTCCTAACACTTTGAGATTGCAGGGGGAAAGTTTTCTAACTTTCATTTATTTTCTCTTGAAGCTGCACCACATAACCTCAAGCAATTAGATTTTTACATGTCACTCTGTCCAGGTGCATTTTGGAGAAGAAGTCAGAAAACAAACTCAGACAGCTTTGATCCTCTTAGTAACTTCAGCATATGCTCTTGTTTTATGGCTCCTATCACAGAATGTTGAGGAGGCCTTAAGCACACCGGCTGTCCGTGCATCTGTCTGTGCATCCATAAAAGTTTTGTCAACATAACATCTCCCAAACCGCTTGTGGAATTTTTAAAACAATGAGGACAATTGCTTTGTACCAGTTATAGATGAACTGATTAGGTTGTCAGAGTTATGTGACCAAAAGTCAAGGTCACAAAAGTTGTGGTTATAAATTCTAAAATCCTTCCACATATGACTGTTTCAACCTACTGTAGTAACTGTACAAAACCATGGCGAGAGCGGCCATGCTGTTTGGTCTAGAGACAGTGTCTCTGAGAAAAAGACAGGAAACAGAGATGGAGGTATCAGAGATGAAGATGCTGAGGATCTCTCTGGGAGTGACCAGGATGGACAGGATCAGAGGAACAGCACATGTTAGAGGTTTTAAAGTCAGAGAGGTCAGACTGAGATGGTTTGGACATGTGCAGAGGAGAGAGAGAGAGTACATCAGAAGAAGGATGCTGGGTTTGGAACCACCAGGAAAGAGGACAAGAGGACCAAAGAGGAGGTTCATGGATTCAGTGAAGGAAGACATGAAGATAGTTGGTGTGACCGAAGAGGATGCAGGAGATAGGGTTAGATGGAAGAAACTGACTTGCTGTGGCGCCCCCTTAAGGGAAATGCCAAAAGAAGAACTAGTGACAGTATCACAAAGATCTCAACCGTTCCTTATTGACACAGTTTGTGACACGGGGCAGTCATCTTGTTTCACACCTTTAATGTATTTTTATTTATGTTTAACATCAGTTTGGAAAAAATAATGAAATGCTCCACTTTTCAGTGATTCTCAAAGGAGAAACAGGAGAAGGAATCACTGTGAATGAAACAAACATAAAAGAGGAGGAGGAGCAGAAGGGAAGGCTCTAAAACCAAAACAGGAAATGTGTTGGATGAATAGACTCAGGAATAAATCATTTTATTTAATAAAGAGAAGGCTTGGATTCTTTAGGTTTAACTCTGAAAAGCTAATCATCAGTCAGACCATCGTTATGTTTACCATGTTGATCAAAAGGAATAAAATACTATGTCTGGTTTTGGTGAACTGTTAAAATCCATCTCCCTCCACCTGTCAGACCGGCTCTATGAACATTTTTTAACATTCAGTTGGACGCCTGCAGATCTACCCGCTGCTGAAGCTGTCAGCATTCAACCCTGCAGTGTTTTATCTCCATTCAGACCAAAAACACTCTTCAAACAGAAATTGTATCATTTTGGGTCTGATGGATGTTTGGAGACGCACACTAAACGATGAGTTATGGGAAAATCAGATGTATCTGCAAAAGTTTTACTCTCTACAGCACAGGTGTCAAACATTCGTCCTGTAACCAAAACCAGGCATTTAGAGGATCTGTAAAGATAAAACTGTAAAATATGTAAGTACTCCACCACATCTTTCTACATCTGTTTCAGATGAAAATTCACAACTATAAGCATGTACTTATAAGAAGTTTCTTTTGTAGCGTTGGATAAACTTTTTTATTGCATGAAATGCCCAAATTGTTTGATTCTCATTTAAAGACACATTTTTAACTTTGTAGCATTCCATAACTTAGGGATGGGCAGTTCAGCAAACAAAACAAGCAGTGATTAGTTCGGTCACTAACTAGCAAATTCATAGTATGTGCTATCCCATCATCATTACTGCCAAACTGTCATTGTTCCCTCGCCCACCACTAGAGAAACACCGGGACTGTCTCTCATCTCCCTGATTAGGGACACCTGATGGTGATTGAGCAGCTGCCTATTTAAAGGCAGCCTGCCTTTCCTTCAGTGTCGGGCCATCATCCCTTCCTGCCAGGTCTTCCTGCTTGTCGTTCTACAATTGGATCCTCCTCGAGTTCGTGTTATATTCAAATAAATATATTCAAATAAATATAGTGGTACAGTGGGGATCAAAAGTTTGGGCACCCCAGGTAAAAATTTCTATTAATCTGAAAACGCTTTGCTGTCTTCTTATAGCCTTCTCCTGCTTTGTGAGCATCAACTATTCTCAGTTTCAGTGTTCTAGACAACTGCTTAGAAGAACCCATGGTGCTGATTGTTGGGGCAAGGTCAGATGAGTCTGGGCATTTAAAACCTTTGAGATTGACATCACCTGGTCTTTCCAGATGATGATTGAGAACAATCCATGACACTGTCAGGTCTCAGCTTTCCAAAGGGGGCAGTACAGGGTATTAACTCTGCAGGGTGCCCAAACTTTTGCAGACGCCATTTTTTTGTTTTCTGTTATTTTAAAAGTGTAAATGATGGAAATAAAATCTAACTTTTTTTTGACATATTATAAGAATGTCTCATCTGTAATTTGATGCCTTTTGGAGATTTTTCCATCTTTCCTTGGCTTCTTCATGCACATTAATACAAATTTTTACCTGGGGTACCCAAACTTTTGATCCCCACTGTATATGGTATTCAGAACCAACTATAAATCACATTCTCAGGACCACAAGTCAAGGTCACAAAAATTGAATTCCCAAATTCTTGGAATCACCCCATACCTGTTTTAACTCCATCATGCACTGAGAATTTTATCTCATGTTTTATCTTGTTGAACGTTTAAAACTCTGTGACTAAGTGCTTTTTTCTGAGGAGTCTAAATTCAGAGGCTGATTCATCCGTTCAGTCCCACTCATCAGGCTCTCCAGTTGGAAACCAGCTTCTATATCTAGTCTCTGACCAGTCACAAATAGAAGTATAAGCAACGAGGTGGAGGAAACTCTGCAAGGCCGGATGTTTTCAACTTGTTGTTCAACTTCTAGTAAAAATCTCATCTTTTGTAATTTTCAAGTAAAAAATAAAAACCATGAATAAAATAATGATCACAGTTTGAGGCTCTGCTCGAAGCTAATTATTCCATCTAATACATATTTTACACATGATGGTTGACCCAGTTTTCTAAGAAAAAAATCTTGTTGCTGAGGGCATGTGAGGAATAAAGAGGGAGAAATCTCTGCAGGGTTACAAAACAAGAGAAAAGAAACGAAGAATCTGTGGGTGAAAAGCTTTATTGTTGCCAGAATCCACTCAGGTTTTTCTGTTTCACTTCAAACTTAGACTTCTAAAAGCCTGCAGGAGACACCGAAGGGCAGTTTTTTAATTCTCAAATTTACTTGAACAGACGGTTCTGTGCAAAATCAAATTTTTTTAAAGTTTCCATTGAAAAAAAAAAAAACACTTCTTGCAACAAACATAATTATATAGAAAAATGTCGTTACAGAAAAAATTTAACAACAGCTTGGATGCAACACAGAAAGACGAACCCCCACACGAGGAATGTGTTCTCAGTTTTAAAAAGTTAGGCTGACGAGTTCGGCCTCTGATCGGTGATTGTCTAACTGGCTGGTTTGGCACCAGGTGACTGATCAAAACATAAGATAGACAAAGAAAATTCTTTTGCTACGTCTGGTATTAATCAACCATCTAGTCTGAGGGAGCATGGTGACATGGTGACCACTAACAAATTCATCAGGATCATGACTGTTCAAATTTACACGGTGTCTAAAAACCTGTATTCGAATCGAAGATCTTCATCCTGGCAGTGAAGAAACCCAAGATGTATTTCCATAGATTTATTGGAAATAATTATCTACAGTATTTGTGGAGACCTCACTGGTGAGGTGTTTTGGGCACGTCCCATCAGGAGTAGACCAAGAGGCAGACCCCGGACCCACTGGAGAGACTATGTCTCACAGCTGGCTGGGGAACAACTCGGGATCCTTCTGAGTGAACTGGAGGATGCAGCTGGGGTGAGAGAAGCCTGGGCTTCCCGTCAGAGGCTGCTGCCCTGCGACCTGCCCCCGGATAAGCAGAAGATGACAAAACGGAACGTAAATTCCCAAATCAAAAACTCAACCTGAAGTGATTTTCTTTTCTCATGTCTAGTATTTGGGGATTTTTCCAACGCAAGTCATCCTTGGTCATGTATTTTATTCTCCGTCACACCCGCATTCTAGTGTAAAGAGAAAGGGTTTTACTGCACGTACTCTAATCAGGTCAGGCCCCAAAATCAAGTGTTTTTTGTTGCAACCATGCATGCATTCTATACTGCTGCCACACTATATTCATGGCCAAAGAAAGGATTTACACTGTGTCATGCACCTGCTTACAGGGCGGTACTAGGCAGGGAGCAACAGGAAGCAGAATCCAAAAATATAGTAAAACTAAATAACTGTTTTTAAAGGTTTTTTGATAAATAGCATATTCTTTAGCTCAAAAAAACCACACCATGTTTATCTATTCATGCTGAGATATAAGAATTTATCCCTCATTACAGCACAATAATCCATCTTTAAAAGAAGAATTAAAGCACATAAATGTTTTTTAAAAACCGAGTTGTGATGCAACGTTGATTTGTTTGCAGCACAAACCTTCCTCATGAGGGTTCACTCAGAAAAGTGGGTGTGAGGAGGAAGTGCCAGCAGGCCTCTTCATCTCCTCCCATCTCTCATGCTTTAATCATCAAATGCCCTCTGGTGGATAAAAAACATATCAAAACACAGTTTATGCTTTAGTTTGGAAAGTTTTTGGAATACACCTACTTTTGTTTGTCAAAAATGCCTCGAGGACCCTCAGAGACATGAGACATACTTATCATGTACATTACCACACAAAATAAAAACAAAAACAGTAAATAGACAACGTGGGTAAGATTAAACTGCAATTTTTTATACACCTTAATACTGGTTCGCTTGATTTCCTGGAAAACATTTGCAGAAACTGAAGTGCAAAAACCATTCATATGGTTTTAAATGTTTCCGGTCAAAGCCCTGGTAGACTCTGGTGTATATGGCAATTTTATGGATCCAGATTTCTTCGTCAGTATAAATTCACCACCGTTCCGCTGAATCAGGCCATTTGTGCTACCGCTATTGACGACCACCTCATTCCCGAAGTTTCCCACCAGTCTATCCCTCTGGAGATGATCGAGTCAGGTAATCCCCATGAACGTATTTCCTTCAATAGAATGTTGATTGGTTGGTTGTTCTGTTGTTGGTTGGATGTCATTGTGTGCCATCTTTTGCATCTTTAGAGGTTCTTGATCTTTAACTCTCATTGCACTTTGACATAATTTTTCTCCTGCAGCAAAAAACTCCAGCATCACCTCCACAGACCACATTCGGATCATCCTCACCAGTCACAGGCTGGGGAGCAGCTTCATCTTGCTTATTGCTCCCTTTCCTCTTTAGTCCTTTCTGGATGTTAACTCTACTCATTTCTAACACACTCATGTTCCCGGCATCTGTCCAAGTGAAAACATTTCTTCATAGACTTGTTAAGATGAGAGCTGGCTCATCCACAACCCTTTTAAAATATTCTGATGGGAGTCCATCTAAACCCAGGAATGTTCTTGTTTTTCCAGTGTCAGTGCTCATCTGGGACCAGTGCATACAATCTTTTGACCACTGGTGACCACCACATCCACCCGCTCATTCCCCGTAATCCCAGAATGACCCGGAACGCACATCACCCTCGACACCATATTGAAAATCTTAAACTGAACCTCGGTCTTAAATATGAAGAGGCAAGTGGATGACCTCATCAGGCCAGTCCTCCAATCAGCAGCCACCAAAGTCCAGCAGCTGAGACATATTAAAGAAACTGAAAAAGAAACACCAAAACAGACAACAGAGGGTGTCACTACATTAAAACTTGTATTAAATTAAACTTTATATATCATTGACCCAAGGTGTTCGATCAGATTGTGAGCAAATCTGTCTCAAAGCATCAGGACTGTAGCTGGTTTAGCCGCTTCATTTGCTGCAGAGCAATTACAGTGGGATTTAATTTAGTAGAAACTATAAATATGCTGAATTCTGCTAAAAGATAATTGATTAACTTAGCCTTTGGGAAGTTACTGACTGCACAACGGAAACAAGCTGCAGCATATTAGAGAGTCAGCACAGAGCTGGTAACAGAACATAACCAAAATAAGTCAATGTGCTCCTAACTGCATCAAAACCGATTAATCTCCACCTCTTTTTTCTGTCTTTAGTCTGTTTAAATCCACAAAGAGGGATCAACAATCCGTCTCATGCACACTCACACTTATTGCCAATTTGAAAGCTCCGTGAAGTTGGCCCCTCTTAAAAAAAATATATAAACAAAAATAAACAAAAAATGTGTCAATCGTTTGTGCTGTTTTGTGCTGTAAAAATTTTCGTTTGTGCCGTTTTATTTTTGTAGATATTAACGATTCTTTTATAGGTCAATCTGAGGACATCCAGCCCCTCACATTGCTTAAAAATGCAAGAAAACTCTTAAAAATGGTGTCAATCTTAAAAATTGACACCATTTTTAAGAGTTTGTGCTACGTTTGTGCTGTTTTGTGCTGTAAAAATTTTCGTTTGTGCTGCTTTCCTTTTCTTTAATTTAAAGAAATAAGATGTGAACTATGACGTCATCAAACCCCTCCTTCTCCCTAAAAATGCGAGAAAACTCTTAAAAATGGTGTCAATCTTTTGTGCTACGTTTGTGCTGTTTGGTGCTGTAAAATTTTTGTTTGTGCTGCTTACCTTTTCTTTAATTTAAAGAAATAAAATTTGAACGATGACGTCATCAAGCCCCTCCTTCTCCCTAAAAATGCGAGAAAACTCTTAAAAATGGTGTCAATCTTTTGTGCTACGTTTGTGCTGTTTTGTGCTGTAAAAATTTTCGTTTGTGCTGCTTTCCTTTTCTTTAATTTAAAGAAATAATATGTGAACTATGACGTCATCAAACCCCTCCTTCTCCCTAAAAATGCGAGAAAACTCTTAAAAATGGTGTCAATCGTTTGTGCTACGTTTGTGCTGTTTTGTGCTGTAAAAATTTTTGTTTGTGCTGCTTTCCTTTTCTTTAATTTAAAGAAATAAGATTTGGATGATGACGTCATCCAGCCTCTCCTTCTCCCTAAAAATGCGAGAAAACTTGGCAGAAATTGTTTGTGCTATTATTATTTCAATAATAAGAATAAAACAAAAACCGGTAAATAATTTACTTTATGACAGCTCGTAGGCTACTGCAAAATCTGTCGTATGAAGTATAAGCCGGGCATTTATTGTAAATTCGACACACATGTTCAGTTATACCACCAATAGTAAAAAAAACTATGATCAAATCTTGACGCAAACAATATGCCAATTGCACATATGCCAATGTTTTCAGAAAGCAGATAATTAATGTATACATTTTCCCTAATCATTGTTATACAGTAGTTGTAAATTTGCGCCCTATAATAAAAAAAAGGGAATAACAGAAGCCAAAGATTACCAAAAGTTATGCAAAAAGGTCCTGTCTCCTTTCGTGCGTTTAATTATTCTTATGCAGCAGTTAAATGGCTACTAACGTCAGTGCCGTAAGTGTAACTGTGTCTATTGTAACTTGGAAAAAAAAGTGTCTACAGTATAAAATTTGAAATAGTTTACCTATATGCTTCCCCAACAACAAACCCTGGATCACCTGTGACCTAAAGACTCTCCTTAACAGGAAGAAAGCAGCCTTCAGGTTCGGAGACCTGGAGGAGCTGAAGATGGTGCAGCATCAACTCCGAGACCAGCTGAGGAAGGGAAAAGATGCATATAGGAAGAAGCTGGAATCCAAACTACAGCAGGACAACATGAGTGCGGTGTGGTCCGAAATGAAAAAGATCACTGGATATGGGGGAAGAAGCAGACCCACTAGTGGTGGCAAAGATAGAGCTAATGACTTTAATACCTTCTTTAATAGGTTTAGCTCTACGAATGCCTCTTCTTCTACCTCTACCTCTTCTTCCCTACCTTCACCACACCTGCTAACAGCGTCTGCTCCTTCTCAGCTATTCAATGGACTAGTACCTGAACCCCCCCACCCAACCATTTGACTGTGACCACCTTTCAGGTGAAGAAACAGCTGGAGAAGCTAAACCAGCACAAAGCAGCCGCCCGGATGGCATCAGCCCCCGTACCCTGAGGACCTGTGCGCTCCAGCTGTGTGGGGTTCTCCAGCACCTCTTCAACCTGAGCCTCAGGCTGGAGAGGGTTCCGCTTCTCTGGAAGACATCCTGCCTGGTCCCTGTACCCAAGAAACCATCTTCATCTCACCTCAAGGATTTCCGTCCAGTTGCCCTTACATCTCATGTGATGAAGGTGCTGGAGAGGCTGGTGTTAGCTCACATGAGACCGCTGGTGAACTCCTCTCTGGACCCCCTGCAGTTTGCCTACCGGCCACGCCATTGTACACTTCAGACTTCCAGCACAACTCCAATTCATGCCACCTACATAAATTCTCTGATGACTCTGCAGTTGTAGGGTGTATAAGTGGTGGGCGGGAGGAGGAGTACAGGAGAGTGGTGGATGGATTTGTGGTGTGGGCAGGAGAGAATCACTTGCTCCTCAATGTAGACAAGACCAGGGAGATGGTGATTGACTTCCGGAAGAGGAGGACTGCTTTGCAGCCGCTCTGCATTCTGGGTAGAGATGTGGAGGTGGTTGAGGAGTACAAATACCTTGGAGTGACCATCGACAGTAGACTGAGCTGGAGGAGCAACAGTACTGCTGTGTACAAGAAGACTTGCAGCCGACTTTACTTTCTAAGGAAGCTGAGGTCCTTCAATGTGTGCGGCAAGATGCTGGAGACCTTCTACCAGTCTGTGGTGGCCAGCACCATGTTCTTCTCTGTCATCTGCTGGGGGAGCAGCATCGCAGCCAGTGACGCCAACAGACTGAATAAACTAATCAGACTGGCTGGCTCTGTCATTGGCAGCAAACAGGACTCACTTGAGGCAGTGGTAGAGAGGAGGTCACTGAACAAACTTTTGTCCATCATGGAAAACCATGACCATCCTCTCTACCCACTCCTGGACGAACAGCGGAGCTCCTTCTCCAAGAGGCTCAGACAGCTCCGCTCGAGAACATCTCGATATCAGAGGTCTTTCTTTCCGTACGTGATCAAGCTCTACAATGACTCACTTAGCAGATAGGAAGTTGTTGCTGTGACACACAAATTTCCCATGTTCTGATTCTGATATATAACATTTCTTGCTTAAATTTGAGTTGCAACCGAAGAAATAAAACAAAACAAACATTGAGCTCATTTTCAAACTGTAGCATAATTTACATTTGCCTACGGAAATATAACAATAAATGTCATAAATTGAATAGGAGCAAATTAAGACAGATGACCGGAAGTAGCCTACGAGCTGTCATAAAGTAAATTATTTACCGGTTTTGTTTTATTCTTATTATTGAAATCATAATAGCACAAACAATTTCTGCCATTTTTAAGAGTTTTCTCGCATTTTTAGGGAGAAGGAGGGGCTGGATGACGTCATCATCCAAATCTTATTTCTTTAAATTAAAGAAAAGGAAAGCAGCACAAACAAAAATTTTTACAGCACGAAGCAGCACAAACGTAGCACAAAAGATTGACACCATTTTTAAGAGTTTTCTCGCATTTTTAGCGAGAAGGAGGGGCCGGATGACGTCATCATCCAAATCTTATTTCTTTAAATTAAAGAAAAGGAAAGCAGCACAAACAAAAATTTTTACAGCACAAAACAGCACAAACGTAGCACAAACGATTGACACCATTTTTAAGAGTTTTCTTGCATTTTTAAGCAATGTGAGGGGCTGGATGACCTCAGATTGACCTATAAAAGAATCGTTAATATCTACAAAAATAAAACGGCACAAACGAAAATTTTTACAGCACAAAACAGCACAAACGCAGCACAAACGATTGACACATTTTTTGTGTATTTTTGTTTATATTTTTTTTTTAAGAGGGGCCAACTTCACGGAGCTCAATTTGAACTAACTAATCAGAACATTGTGAATTTTTTCAGTGGTGGAAAAATCTACGTACGAACGAAGAGAAAAAAGTTTTTAACTGTTAGCGAGTTATCAAAAAAAAAAAAAAAAAAACTAAAAAATTTCAAAACACTCTGGGCCCAAAATCTACCATGTGACATTATTGTTTAATTTTCCAAAATCAGGTCAGAAGTCACCAGCTGTGGGTAATAGATAGAGATTACGCTCCTCTTCAGGTCGAGAGGAGCCAGATGGGGTGGTTCGGGTATCTGGTCAGGATGCCCCTCAAGCGCCTCGCTGGTGAGGTATTTCGGGTATGTCCTACTGGAGGAGATCAAGAGGCAGACCCCAGACTCACTGGAGAGACTATGTCTCACAGCTAGATGGGGAATGACTCGGGATTCTTCCGGGTGAGCTGAAGGATTCTGCTTGGGTGGGAGAAGCCTGGGCTTTTGCCCCCGTGACCCAGCCCCAGATGAGCGGAAGACAACGGAACGGAATGGTCAGTGGTTGTAAATGTTAATGTTAGAGTTCAAGGGCTGATGTTTACTTGCTATTGTTGGTGTCAAGATATGACATCTTAGGTGAAGCCTTGTGTTTATCTGTATCTGCAGAGTAACTGTGGAGACATAGCGTTCAAAAAAATGATGACTTCCACCTTTGTTTCCTTGGTCAAGGCCTGCTTCATCTAGGGTTGGTTTGCAGGGGGAGCAGCCTCAGCAGGAAGTCCAGACTTTTCTTATTCAGATCACATTATCTAGTTAACGTAGGAGGATCCTGAGGTGCTCCTTGGCTAGCTGTGACATATAGTCGTTCAAGCAGATTCTGGGTCTCATGACCCAAAGTTGAGGATAGGAACATAGATTGACTGGTAAATAGAGAGCTTTATTTTTTGCCTCAGCATTCTTTTCTTGATCACAGACTGAGGTAGCATCCTAATTATTGCAGATGACTGCCTGTCAGTCTGCTGTTCCATCATTCCATCATTCATTAAAAAAAAAACCCCAAGATAATTAAACTCCTGCTTTTAGGGCAGTAATGTGTCCCTGATCTGCAGCAGGCGTTCACCCCTTTTCTGGTAAAGATGTTTTTATGGTCTGATTTGGAATTTGTTTTCTAATCTTTAAATATCAGCATAAAGTTCTGCAAAATCTTTTGAATTGAATTGTAATTTTCAAAAAGGAAATCATCATTATAAACAAAAGAAAAACAACATTCGGCTTTGTTATTATTATTGTCGAATAATCTTAAAACGTTAATAAAAAATTTCAGTCTGTAATTTCCATGGAAATGAGCAATCCTAGAATTGTTTACATACATCAATAGTTTGGGGCTGTTTTATTGCTCCGTAGGCGTGCAGGGGGTTACACATCTACCATGACAGGTGATATTCTGTAACACTCCCTGGTGAGGTTTTCTCATAGCTGGACAAAAGGACTCCACCTTCATGTAATCAACCCTTTAAAATCAGAGACATAAAAGACCCAGAAATCTATCAATCAATGGGGCTGGTGACACACCCACCAGGAGAGAAACTCGATCAGTCTCTGAAGTAGGCCATCAACTATTCATCCTGCTCAGCTCTGCCAACACCGATCGGATGTGATCCGGCTTGTTCTGATTTCTGGTGGCTTCGTTTTCTCTGGAATCACGGCTTGTTCTGGCAGAGCGGAGCCAGAGAAGTAATACTGATTGCTACAGGGAGGCAGAGACCATGCATATTTCATTAAGAAGTTCTTCTGGGATTTCAGAGGCGTTTTCTGTGATGATTGCAAACTGAATACAATTTTTATTTGCAATACATTTCAAACAGCAGGAGCTTTGGGTATTCCTTCAGACAGTCTTTCCCAACAGTTTTTATTGGTGAATGATAAGATTTACTCTTGCATTAGTAGCTGGCACAACAGTCTCAGAATTGCTGGTTCAACCCCCACTTGGGAAGTTGGCCTTGCTCTGCATCTTATTCTGGTTGGTTGGTTTAAATTGCCTCTTGGAATAAGTGCCTGCCATTGGTTCTTTGTTTCTGTGTGGCTTCATGGTATACTCAAGACCTCCACAGGGTGTATCCTCTAACATGCCCGTAACTATCAGAGATCAGCTTCATAACACATACAGAAGATAAACATTGTCACACATGCACGCACGCGAACCACAGTCTTAGAGGCAATATCTTAGTGGTTAATAGAGTTAACATTCATAATTTCGGAGGATAAGAGGTAACCGGAGAACATGCAAACTCTACACAGAAAGGTCGGTAGCCTCCGCCCGAGGCTCGCACAGAGTGGTGGTCTCCATTACACGAGGAGGCCGATGGAACCCTAAGGGCCAAGGGGAAAATTTTGACTGGTTTTATAGAATAGTTTTCAATTGTTTCAAATAAGTTCTGTTTTAATTTAATGTGGTCTATGTTTCTGACTTCCTGATGCTTCCCACTCCATCCTGATCAAAGGCGACTGGTCCGGTTTTACGAAGATATCAACCATTCATTATAGTCATAGCAGGTGGAGTCATATTGTTTGATAGATTGACATCAACTTATTCTTGTCGCAATCCCAAAATTCTCGCCAAAAAACAGCCCAAGCTTTTGCCTTATTTCTGCATTTGTTTAGGGCGGTAACGTGTCTAGCATGGTAGCCTCACACCAAGAGGGTTGTGGTTCGAGTCCTGGATGGAAACAAGGCTTGGAACAGTGGCCTTTCTGTGTGGCGTTTACATGTTCTCCCTGTGTATGCTTGGGTTTTCTCTGGGTACGCCGGTTTCTTCCCACCCTCCAAAAACATGCATGTTAGGTTGGTTGGCTGCTTTATGATTGCCCTTCGGAATGTGACTGGCGACCTGTTTGGAGTGTACCCTGCCCCTCGGCTTGATTCAGCTGAATGGGCTCCGGCAATCCGGAAGGGATAGATGGTTAAGAAGGTGACTGACTGTATTTGTTTTAAAGAGAAAAATAAGTCTGGTCACTATGCCCTCCAAAGACAGAAAGAACTGTACAGTAAGGATTTTAACTTTTGCCAATCCAAGTTGACACACCCATCAGGTGATCAATTATTGATCACCTCCCATGATCTCCTGTCCAATCCAAATGTTTGATCCTGATCAGACCAAGCGCAAATGAGGTCAAACGTTCTTCTCCAATGACCAAGAGCTGGATAGAGCTGTGACAAACCGAGAGTTTTTATTCAGCAAATGAGCAAAGTTAAGAGTAAAAAGAACAAAGTCTGAACATCATGTAACATAAGAGATGATGAATGATTTATTAGTGTATAAAATAAGAAAAAAGTCACAATATTTCAATACATTCAGTCATTTTCTTTTTATTTCTTTTTATTTCTTTTTATTTCATACATTTGTTCATCTTTCTAAGGTGCTTCGTGCACAGATTCAGGCTCATAACCCGACTAAACCATAAATAAACTGTGTAAAACCAGTCATAACAACAGCATTTTAAGTTAGCTTTATTCCAAAGCTTTGGTTAAAGTAATAAAGATTAAAAAAAAAAGAGCAGCTGCTTTAAATATTTTCTGTTCTATGCACGGCAAAGGTAGCTGTGTTAATTTACATTCAAACTGACAGAAACACCAACTCAGTATGCACAGATGGGCTCCGATTGATTAGTTGTATCTGAAAGAAATAGATTCATCTAATTGAGAAACAGAAGTTGAAGCTTATAAAAAGTGAGGGTTTAAACTCGTCATGCTGTTTTTATCAGTCAGTACCACAAGTTTTAGGAACGTAAATAACAATAGTTTTATGGTCCGGTTGGAAAATATTAGGGGTGTAACAGTACATGTATTTGTCTTGCATTGCATGGTTACGAGCAGAGGTGTCCAGTGGTGAAGTAGAACTACTTCGTTACTTTACTCAAGTAGAAAATCTCGTTATCTTTACTTCAACGAAGTAATTATTTTTTTGTCTACTTTTTACTTTTACTCACTACTTTTTTATGCAATTATCTGTACTTTTACTTTGTTATTTTTATAAAAAGTAGTCGCTACTTTCGCCATTTTGTCACCGTTAAACACAAAGAAAAAAGTCAATAAAAACCACTTCGGATCAATTGCGCCATTTGATTTGAATGTGGTTGGACGAGGAGAGCTAACGTAATCTCAATACGACTCATCACTTCATCATGTGACACACAGCACGCGCGCATGCATGCACACATACCCTCCCCCCCTGTACCCCATGCTGTGTTCCAGGTGTCACGCAGGCTGTATGTGGCACTCCCAACCTTAGCAACTTGTTAAAGACTATTCAGTATTGCCTCAAAGAACTTTGAAAACTAGCTGCCTTCAAGGCTTGAAAAAGCCTTTTGGTCATTTTTTTTTCCATTTATTTATTTTTTTTTAACATTGAGTGTGTTTGTGTCTGCTGAAGTTGGTTAAATTAGGTGATGCAGAGTGAAGCTTGGTAGCTGAAGGGACGTTACATAATGCCCTGCTTATGTTAATACATTTGATTGTGTTCATTAATCGATTTCCAATAAAGATTATTAAGAAATAAATGTTTCTGATTCATAAAGTTTCACACCAAAACACTTTCATTTATTATCATATTTTCTGCTCCTTGGAGCATGTGATAATAGTTAAAAAATACAAAGTATGTTCATACGCTTTTGTTAAAAATATTTCTTTTTTTATGAAAATTACTTTTACTTTTTTGCTTTTTACTTTTACTTGAGTAAAAACTTCAGTTGATACTTCTACTTTTACTAAAGTAGTTTTTTAACCTGGTATCTATACTTCTACTTGAGTGGAAAATCTTGGTACTTTTGACACCTGTGATTACGAGACGTCCGGGTTTTTGCAGGGCGATGCACAACACAAATAGTTTAACTGCTTATCTAACAATTTAATCAAGGATGTTAAATTGGACAAACGGTAAGAGGAGGAGCTAAGCTTGCTAAATCTGTCTGACAGAAACAAACACCAAACAGTCGTTTCCGAGAGGAGTTTTAAGCATTTACGAGGTGAAATCATTTTTGTGGGCAGTTCATATCAAATGCAGTGCATGTAAACACTGTTTCTGCCATTAAAAAAAAAAACTGTCGGAATGTAGCTGGCCAGCATTCAAGCAGCCTATTCCTGCTAATTCAGATCAGGGTCAAACTTTAACAGCATCCATCAGAGTTTTAACAACATAGCATCTAAATCAGTCGAACTGTTAGTGCTGCACTTTTCTTTTCAAACATATTTGTTTTCAACCTGCAAGAATTACAAAAAAAATCATCTTTGTTTCTTGATTGACCATTTAGTATTTAACTTTTTACAGTATTAACTTAAGTATTTAACTCAAACACTATTTTGTATTATATTTTGTTTTTCTGACGATTAGTGGTCCTGTCAGACGAGGTCAGACAGGAATCCCCATGGACAATGATGTTTGCAGATGACATTATGATCTACAGTGAGAGGAGGGAAGAGATGGAGGAAAAGCTGGAGAGGTGGAGGTTTGCACTAGAAAGAAGAGGAATGAAGATTAGTCAGAGTAAAACAGAGTACATGTGTGTGAATGAGAGGGATCCAAATGGAAAAGTGAGGTTACAGGAAGAAGAGATAAAGAAGGTGGAAGATTTTAAGTATCTAGGATCAACAGTCCAGAGCAATGGAGAGTGTGGAAAAGAGGTGAAGAAGCGTGTGCAGGCAGGCTGGAACGGGTGGAAGAAAGTATTAGGTGTGATGTGCGACAGAAGAGTTTCAGCTAGAATGAAAGGGAAAGTGTACAAAACCGTGGTGAGAGCGGCCATGCTGATTGGTCTAGAGACAGTAGCACTGAGGAAAAGACAGGTAGCAGAGATGAAGATGCTGAGGATCTCTCTGGGAGTGACCAGGACGGACAGGATTAGAAATGAATACATCAGGGGAACAGCATAAGTTAGAGGTTTTGGGGATAAAGTTAGAGAGGCAAGACTGAGATGGTTTGGGTATGTACAGAGGAGAGAGAGAGAGTACATAGGAAGAAGGATGCTGGATTTGGAACCACCAGGAAAGAGGACTAGAGGAAGACCAAAGAGGAGGTTCATGGATACAGTCAAGGAAGACATGAAGATAGTTGGTGTGACCAAAAAGGATGCAGCAGATAGGGATAGATGGAAGAAACTGACTTGCTGTGGTGACCTCTGAAGGGAAAAGCCGAAAGAAGAAGAAGAAGTGATTAAAAGTAATATTTGATTTAATAAACACACAAATAAACATCGGCAAACAATTTCTTATTTTGTTCTATTACTAAACTGAAAATGAACCGGATGGGGAGGTATGTGGGACATACCAGACCATGGTTTTTATGTTCAGTTACACCCCAATAAAAACATCCCTAACATTCCGTCGTGCATTATTCTATTACTTTGTACAATGCAACATTATTTATGGATGATTTTGAGTTATTTTTCAATGAAAACCTTGTTTTTAACCCTTTCATGCATAGAGGTCACTAGAGTGGACAACTTTTTAATTGTTGTTTTTTCTTTTATGAGCAAATCTGAATATCAGAATTGCACATTAGTCCACTGTAGTGACTAATGTGCAATTCTGATAAAAGAAAAAACAACAATTAAAAAGTTGTCCACTCTAGTAATGTCTATGCATGAAAGGGTTCATTCCATGTTTTATTTGATGAGCATTGCAGACTTACTGTATCAGCCATTAAGGATGCTGTTGTGCAAAAGCATGAAGTGCTAATACTTTTTTTCATATGTGGCAGCTTCAGGTCAGTTTTCACTCACACAGCTGTGAGTAAAATAACAGATTTAAATAAAGGCTACATTCCTATTTGAAAGCTTGGATTTTAAAAGACAGCGATATGGCACCGTAATTTTTGTCTTGCAAAAATAACATCAGCACGTCAATTTCTTCCTGAGGTTGTTCAGTGGATTATTCATCCAACATTTCCTTCTGCTACATAAAGAGAAAAGCAGCAGACGTGGAATTTTTAACCTTCAAACTAACTTTGATTTTATAACATAAAGGCCTATCGTTTATAAAATTAAAACTTAATATTTTGTACTCTTTGGTTTTTACATATATTGTAATTTTAAGGATTTTTTTTCTTGCTTACTAAACAGAATTTTTCTGTCAAGATTCTACGACCAACAATAAGACTTTAGGACAATCCGGACTAGTCAAATCTAAAGCTTCTTAAGCAAGCATAAGAAATGATATTTTCACCACCAAAAACACCTTGAATTGTTAAAAATACATACATTACAGAGTAAATAGTATATTTTAATTTATTTATGACTTTTTCCCCCCCTATTATGTTCTCACCGGTTTAATAATCTACATCCTCGTTCATCCTTGGCCGAAAGAATGAGATCGCGGGTACAAGCGGCCGAAATGAGCTTCCTCTGCAGGGTGGCTGGGCGAGGAGCTCTGCCATCCGGGAGGAGCTCGGTGTCGAGCCGCTCCTCCTCCAGGTCGAGAGGAGCCAGATGGGGTGGTTCGGGCATCTGGTCAGGATGCCCCCCGAGCGCCTCGCAGGCGAGGTGTTTTGGGCACGTCCCACCGGGAGGGGACCCAGAGGCAGACCCCGGACCCGCTGGAAAGACTATGTCTCACAGCTGGCCGGGGAACGACTTGGGATCCTTCCAGGTGAGCTGGAGGATGCAGCCGGGGAGAGAGAGGCCTGGGCTGCCCGTTTGAGGCTGTTGCTCCTGTGACCCAACCCCGGAACAAGCGGAAGATGACGGAACGGAACGGAACATCCTCGTTCAGTATAACTGTAAACAATCTAAGGTGTTTTCAGATGGTGAAATTTTTACACCTGAGTAGCTTCAAGTTTTCGTTCCTTGTTGGAAAATCTTTCGGGATGCTAAATGAACAAACTAAATCCTCAGAAATACTTCCCACAAAGACGCATGAAAAAAGAAAAAACCTATAACCTCTTGCACAAACCATACATTCTACAATCCTAAGCTAATCTCTGCTAAGATCGTTTAAACCAGAGGAACGTTTCACTGATCAATTTTTTGATCAGGAAATAAATAATAGATTCTAGTGTTCGTGTCTAGTTGTTCTCTATTTTGTTTCTAGGTTTTCTTAATTGGTTCTTGTGTATACAAAGTGATTCAGTTGTTGAGATGGGTTACTAATCTCACTTCGGTCTCCATTGTGACTCCATTGTTTCTCTTTTGAAGTTCACCTGTCTCACGTTGGTGTCTTTACTGACTCACTTAATTCTAATAACAAAAAAGCCATGCCACCCACTGAACAAAGCCCACACCTGTGAATAAGTTCACACATGTGCAGTTGCACAAGATCTTAAGTCCGAGTCCAAGCCCGACCCTGACCCAAAATTCGGGTCGGATCAGTGAGAGAAAAGCATGGGTTTCTCTCTCACTGACCTTTTTTCAAATAAACATATTACTAAAAAATTTAAAAAGCGTCTTCCTGAAAATGTTCCTATTTATAAATAACCTCCTCCTCCCGAGTCCTCACAAATAAAACAATGACATTTCAGGGTTGCTTCGGGCTCGGGCCTGCAAATCAAGTAACCGTAATTTCACGGCCATAAGGCTCACCTAAAAGTCTCAAATTTTTTTTAAAATGAGCGGTGCGCCTTTTTGTGCGGTGCGCCTTGTGTGTGAGAAAAAGCGGACCTAAAAGAAAACGCGGTGCCCGCGAGGCAGACCTGAAAGAAAAGGCATGAGAACGTTAAAGAGTGAAGTGTGAGCGGCGTGGGAGCGATGGATGACCGAAGGGTGGAAGGCAGCGCCGGGCGAGTTACGCTACAGTTTGCCAATGGATTGTAGATGCTTGGACTAACGTGTCTGCTGGTACTGTTATCCGAGCTTTCTCAAAAGCTGGTATCCTTTCTGAGGAGCAGCACAGTACAGACAGTGACTTTGACAGCGAGGAGCGAAGTGGACCTGCTCTGAAACAGAGGATGAGGACTTTGACGGATTTGAATAAAGACTATTACCGGTAATGTGCTTGTTTAGTATCGTTACTATTTAAGTAAAGCACAACCAAACTCAGTTTTGCTCCCTATCTATTTTTTAATACGCACATTTGCATGCTTGCGTGTGTGTTGTTGTAAGGCGGTGTGTGACTGAGACTGCGCCTTTTCGTACGGTGCGCCTTATGTGTGTGTTAAATACAGCAACGGCGAACAAAACTGAGGCTGCGCCTTTTCATACAGTGCGCCTAATGGCCGTGAAATTACGGTAACCTCCACCTCCAGAGTCCTCACAAATAAAACAATAATATTTCAGGGTTGCTTCGGGCTCGGGCCTGCAAATCAAGTAACCGTAATTTCACGGCCATAAGGCGCACCTAAAAGTCTCAAATTTTCTTTAAAATGAGCGGTGCGCCTTTTTGTGCGGTGCGCCTTGTGTGTGAGAAAAAGCAAACCTAAAAGAAAACGCGGTGCCCGCGAGGCGGACCTGAAAGAAAACACATGAGAACGTTAAAGAGTGAAGTGTGAGCGGCGTGGGAGCGATGGATGACCGAAGGGTGGAAGGCAGCGCCGGGCGAGTTACGCTACAGTTTGCCAATGGATTGTAGATGCTTGGACTAACGTGTCTGCTGGTACTGTTATCAGAGCTTTCTCAAAAGCTGGTATCCTTTCTGAGGAGCCGCTCAGTACAGACAGTGACTTTGACAGTGAGGTGCGAAGTGGACCTGCTCTGTTGGATTTTGCGCAGCTGCTCGATTCAAAAACAGAGGATGAGGACTTTGACGGATTTGAATAAAGACTATTACCGGTAATGTGTTTGTTTATGCTACTTAAATAAAGCACAACCAAACTCAGTTTTGCTCCCGATCTATTTTTTAATACGCATATTTGCATGCTTGCATGTGTGTTGTTGTAAGGCGGTGTGTGACTGAGACTGCGCCTTTTCGTACGGTGCGCCTAATGGCCGTGAAATTATGGTAATTGGTTGGGCTCGAGCCAGGTCGGGTTTTAATACCCGCAAGCCGATTGGGTTGGGCTGGATTTTTTTAGGCCCGATCTCACCTCTAGCGTACACGCCTATATCAAGGCTGTTTGATTGTAAATTGACTTCATTTGGAGAACTCTGATTTCTGTTTGAATTCACAAGAGAAGAATTTTCTGGGTCCCCGAACATCACATGAAGTCTTGTTGAGATTTCATCCTCAACTTGAAAAGAGGCTAAACTGAGTATTGATGCATGTGATTGCTCATGAGACACACCTCAGAAAATGAAATTATACTCCTGTTTCATTTTGCTATCACAGATTTCTTTTAGGAGAACTAACTTAGACATTCTGGAGAATCTCTTATTGAAGTCATCGTTTCCTCTGGTTTGAGCAAAAGGAAACGCAAATCTAACTATTCACCATAATTTATAAGTATTTTTTGAACCTTCCATCACATTCTTTTTTTTATGAACAAGTGGTAGAACAAACATAAAATGAGACCAAACAAGGCAACAGAGAAATTCATTTTCAAGTCTCTAATAAGTTAACATTCATTTTTAAACCTTCCTGCATTTGCTGTAGTAGGTAAATATGGTGCTGTCAATCCACTTCCGAAATTTGGATACGGCAGTGTAGACGCCAGGAAACTGGGCATCGGCACAACCTTCACCCCAGGATACCACGCCATAGACCCGGCCGTCGCACACCAGTGGACCACCTGAATCCCCCTGAAACCAAAGAAGAAGGGAAAATTCAGGCTCTATGTGTTGGAATGGTTAATTCTCCAGAATTTTCAACAATTTTGAAGCAGCTTAATCAAAAATTGGGAGCCATTTGTTTAGATTATGAATTGTTCTGCAACAGAACGAGAGAATCTGCCTCTTTTGAACGACTCTAAGTTAACACTTAGCAGCAATGTAGCTCAATGTGAGTGAAGTTCAGCTGAAGATAACTTCCATTCATTAGAAATAATTCACTTGTTCCACCAAAACTGAGACGATCACTGAGAAAGTGATCGCTAATGACGACAAAGCCGTGAAAGGTCAGCCATCAGAAAGCGAAGGTTACAAAGAAACAGTACGTAGCCCCGACTTACCCTGTCTGTTAACGTCCTCGCTCTGTACGATTAAATAGACCTGCTATGCATCAGAAGAGGAATAGGGATGTTTTAAAGATGTTGTCGCACTGGACCAGCGTTCAGTGTAAATTGTCCTGTCTCAGTGTGAAGTTAAGGGGTTCGTACTTTTGTTTGCGACCTGATTCCATCTCCATTACCTCGACCTGATTTCATTTTCACACATGTTCGATTCGCTTGCTGTCAATGCCTTGCGGTGTATCTTGCATTACGTGAAAATGAAATTGGGAAACCAAACTTGGGTCCTGCCCCAAGTGGAGGAGTTTAAGTATCTCGGGGTCTTGTTCACAAATGGGGGAAGGATGGAGCGGGAGATCGACAGGCGGATCGGTGCGGCGTCAGCAATAACTAGGACGCTGCATTGGTCCAACGTTCCTACCCTCACCTATGGTCACCAGCTGTGGCTGGTGACCGAAAGAATGAGATCGCGGGTACAAGTGGCCGAAATGAGCTTCCTCTGCAGGGTGGCTGGGCTCTCACTCAGAGATCGGGTGAGGAGCTCTGCCATCCGGGAGGAGACCCCGGACCCTCTGGAGAGACTATGTCTCACAGCTGGCCGGGGAACGACTTGGGATCCTTCCAGGTGAGCTAGAGGACGCAGCCGGGGAGAGAGAGGCCTGGGCTGCCCGTTTGAGGCTGTTGCCCCCGCGACCCGACCTCGGAACAAGCGGAAGATGACGGAACGGAACTACAGTATGTACAGATTGTTGCTGTTTCATTCTGACTGTTTTTTAAATGCTTGGTGAACCGTTGGTTTTTGCTCTGTGAAAAATATGGAATCCCACCATTCTGGTTAGAACACACCCAAACAGAAATCTTGAGAAAGCACAACAGGTCGGACTCAGACTTCAACACAGAAGGCTTTACAGATGTTGGGGCTCATTTTTGGGCTCATTTTTTAAACTTCTGAGGTGCTTTTGGAACTTTAACAGGTTATTTTCTGCATCGTCAGATGTAGTAAGTCTTTGTTGATAGTAGAAAAAGTTTTAAAAAAGTCTTCTGGACAGTTTAATTCTTGAACGAGACGTTTCGACTTCCATCCGGAACTCATTTTCAATCTGAATGAAATGGACTGAAAACTGGGTCTATTTATACTAACCTGAGTAAAAGGTAAAAAAAAATAGTAAGAAGGGCTCGACCAATGAGCCTGTGTTACCTATGATGGCCGTGAATGGCTCCTATTGTGGCCACAGACCAGTAAACAACCCTATTATAAATATGCTAAAAGCCTAGTGAATAGAAATTCCTGCTAACGAGAGGCGTGAAACTGGGTCACGAGGTGTCATCTTTAGTCCATGGCTTCAAAAGGCTGCTGTAAATACCGGGCAGAATGTGTCTAATGCCTCCACTCCGATTCAGAGAGGGACTCTCTTTCATCACAAAGATGGCTTCCTTCACCCCTCTTTCAAACCATCCTTTCTCTCTACTTAGAATCTTCACCTCACTGTCCTCAAAAGTGTGTTTGGTGGATTTAAGATGCAGATGTACAGCAGACTGTGGACCACTTGAGGCTTCTCTTCTGTGTTGGTAAAGTCTTTTGTGGAGTGGCTGCTTCGTTTCCCCAATGTAGTGTTCTTTGCAGCTACCTCACTGCACCGGATCGAATAAACTACATTGCTCTGTTTTTCTGTAGTACATCTGGAAATGTACTCGTACATCCCAAAGACAAGATGATCGGGCCCAAAAAAATCCAGCACGACCCAATCGGCTCGCGGGTATTAAAACCCGAACTGGCCCGAGCCCAACCAATTAACCTGAACGTCTCGTTGAAGAATTAAACCGTCCAGAAGACTTTTTTTAAACTTTTTCTACTATGGCTCACTCCTGGATGAATGAGGGACTACACGGATAAGTCTTTGTTGACTTCCATAACATAATTTCCTTCAAACGTGAACCTTAAATACGACATTCTCATAAGATTTGTTGAAAAAGGAGGTTTCCGGTGAAATACAGGCTTTCCTTGATCTAACCCTGCCTTCTACATCATCTTTTCTTATGATAACCATCTTCTTTACTTCTTTCAGTGCATCTTTAGATGTTTATGAGAATGTTTAGAGACACTTTCACAAAGCTTTTTTTTGTTTACTTGTGAGTATGTTCCATGGTATGCAGATAATCATATTAGAAAGAAACTAGGTTATGAACTCACAACATTTGCATACATTATCTCAGATGATTGAATTAGCACTTCAACGGCAGGGAATTCACGCCAACAGAACTGATTTTCGTTCGTTAAGTAGTTAGTTTGACCCAAGATGTGTATTTCATGGCATCTTTTTCTCCTGCTGATCAGATTTTGCTTCATTTTGACAAGACAAGACATTGACTCTCGTAAAAACTTCACATGGGTTTCTATTTCTAAAGACATTCTCAACACCTTTGCAGTTCCACCCTAGAATTCATTGAGCTCTTGATAGGGACACATTGTTTTGCTAAAATGTTTGCGAGATCAGTTTTTCTTGATTTTAAACCCCTGTGACCATAAAAGGTGAGATGAAAGACAGACAGACAGATCTCTTACATCACAGGCGTCCTTTCCACCGACACTGTAACCAGCACACAACATGTTTTGCGTGATGCTGCCGTTGAACGATCCACTGCCGTTGCATCTCTCCGTGGATATTATTGGAAGTTTGACGGTCCGAAGGGTGGAGGGAATCTGGCCTGTTGTGGCACTAGTGAAGCCCCACCCAGACACCCGACACATCCGGCCCTCTGCGATGGTGGCATTCTGCCTTGGCAGCAGGACGATGGAGATGTAGTTGTTCAGGTAGATGGGGGCTTTCAGCTGATGATACAGGACACACAATGGTCACAAACCGGCGTCAGATGGGAACAAAGAATGACAGTTTTTCTGATTAGGCATATTTTTAATGTTGGCAGTCGTTACCTTAATTAGCATGATGTCACTATCGTGCGTGGTTTTGTTATATGAAGGATGCGGCAGCAAATATTGGGGTTGGACTTCTTGCTCTGTACCTTCATAGACGGTTAGAGAGTAGTCTCCAGCCACTACCACCATGTTCTTTAGCCTGAATGGAAGAAAAGAATAAAAACTCAGCTGTATAAGTAACCTGATTAAACCAATGGTTTATCAGATCAAGCACAATAGGTGTCGAAGTCATGCCTAAGTCACACGAGCATGACTTAGCTTATTAATTTTATGTTTTTGCAGAAAATTTTGAATGAACTCCTTTTCGAGTCCAATAAACTGCTTTTTAAGAAAATAAACTTTTTGGACAACTAGGACGCTGCATCGGTCCGTCGTGGTAAAGAGAGAGCTGAGCCGAAAAGCAAAGCTCTCGATTTACAAGTCGATCTACGTTCCAACCCTCACCTATGGTCACCAGCTGTGGGTGGTGACCGAAAGAATGAGATCGCGGGTACAAGCGGCCGAAATGAGCTTCCTACGCAGGGTGGCTAAGCTCTCACTCAGAGATCGGGCGAGGAGCTCTGCCATCCGGGAGGAGCTCGGTGTGGAGCCGCTCCTCCTCCAGGTCGAGAGGAGCCAGATGGGGTGCTTCGGGCATTTGGTCAGGATGCCCCCCGAGCGCCTCGCAGGCGAGGTGTTTTGGGCACGTCCCACCGGGAGGAGACCAAGAGGCAGACCCCAGACCCGCTGGAGAGACTATGTCTCACAGCTGGACGGGGAATGACTTGGGATCCTTCCAAGTGAGCTGGAGGATGCAGCCGGGGAGAGAGAGGCCTGGGCTGCCCGTTTGAGGCTGTTGCCCCCGCGACCCGACCCCGGAACAAGCGGAAGATGACGGAACGGAACTTTTTGGACGTTCCTATCACATTTCAAAAGGGACCTATTTCTGCCATCTTTTAGTCAGCGGAAACTGTTCAAACTTCATATTGTCCTCTGCCATGCCTTTTATTTTCTGCCACAACTATCGTCCAACATTCAGAGTGAAGAGAAAGTAAGTCGCAACTTAATAACTTAGATTAAAAAAAAATTCAATACTTTCATTACCATGAAATTTCTTTTGAATTTTTTTGAGAAGAAAACTGATTCAATCCATTTTGAAATAAGCTGTGATAATAAAATGTTAAAAATTGAGGCGCTCTATATGCCCTGGGGTTACTATACAGTTACTCCAACAAGCTTCACAAACTAAATTAAACAAAAAAAAAATCCATAAATCTCTTATTGTTAAACTCCACTGTGCTTAGATCCACCATCTCAGTGAGAAAAAACTTCTAATAAAGTTTGATATAGAAGAGGAAATAATAATTATGACTAAATTGGCTTTGATTAGATTTTTAACTGTAGCTTTTTTTTAAAAACTAATACGGATTTAGAAAATTCAGGATCAACATTCTTGTTCAGTTTTAATCGATCTGAATCTGGTTGCTTTGGAATAAAAAAAAATTATGACCACAAAGAGGACACGGAAAAGAAATGTAAAAATAAAGGTGTTGATGACACAATTGGTGATGATGCTGATTTTTATTTTTCCAGTTGCAGACTCCAGTATAGATTCCTGGAAACAAAACACTCGACCGGGTTAGTTTAGTTACACAAGCTTGTCTCCTGCTATAACCTGAACCTTGGTTTACTACGTGAACAGTAGAGTAACACCGGATTCATTTCCAAATCATGCACCAGTTTTAATAGTTTGGAGTATTTTTGGTGACCTGAAAATTATACAAAAACCACAGACGTGTAAAATGAGAAATGCTGCTCATCTAGGTTATAAAAAAAAATGGATTAGTTTTAAAGGTCAAATGAAAAGTTTAAATGGTTCATATGTCAGGTTTTACAGTCTAAATGTTTTGGTAGCAGCGAGGGGATTAAAAACACTGATGCAATAACAGGAAAGTGAAAAGTCCGTGTAGTCCCTCATTCATCCAGGAGTGATCCATAGTAGAAAAAGTTTCAAAAAAGTCTTCTGGACAGTTTAATTCTTGATCGAGACGTTTCGACTTCCATCCGGAAATCATTTTCAATCTGAATGAAATGGACTGAAAACTGGATCTATTTATACTAACCTGAGTAAAAGGTAAAAAAATAGTAAGAAGGGCTCGACCAATGAGCCTGTGTTACCTATGATGGCCGTGAATGGCTCCTATTGTAGCCACAGACCAGTAAACGAACCCTGTTATAAAAATGCTAAACGCCTAGTGAATAGAAATTCCTGCTAACGAGAGGCGTGAAACTGGGCCACTCCGATTCACTGAATCGGAGTGGGGGCGTTAGATACATTCTGCCCGGTATTTACAGCAGCCTTTTGAAGTCATGGACTAAAGATGACACCTCGTGACCCAGTTTCACGCCTCTCGTTAGCAGGAATTTCTATTCACTAGGCTTTTTTTTACCTTTCACTCAGGTTAGTATAAATAGATCCAGTTTTCAGTCCATTTCTATCAGATTGAAAATGATTTCCGGATGGAAGTCGAAACGTCTCGATTAAGAATTAAACTGTCCAGAAGACTTTTTTGAAACTTTTTCTACTAGGAAAGTGAAAAATTATGGTCGTTATCAAACCTTCATTTTCTCAGATGCAATCAGGTTCAGTTAAGATTAAAGCTCTAAACAACTGTGTTGAGAGCAGCTGTCTTGTTTGGTCTGGGTCAGACAGATGGAGGTAGAGGTGGAGATGTTTGTAGCAGAGATGAAGATGCTGAGGATCTCGCTGGGAGTGACCAGGATGGACAGGATCAGAAAACAGCACATGTTAGAGGTTTTAAAGTCAGAGAGGCCAGACTGAGATGTTCTGACGTATCCAGAGAGAGGACAAAGAGAGGAGCACATCAGCAGATGGGCACTGAGTTTGGAACTGCTGGGCAGGAGGTCTACTGTAGAGGAAGATCACAGAGGAGGTTATGGATGTAGTAAAGGAGAACATGAAGGTGGTTGGTGTAAGAAAAGAGGATGCAGGAGACAGGGTTAAATGAATAAACTGACTTGGGACCTCATGAAGGGAAAACTCAGAAAGGCGGTCTCGCCTGGCCCTGCCGGGGCCCCTCGTCACCAGTTGGGGTTAAGAGGTGCACTGGGGTGAGCATCACTAGAGAGTTGGCAGGACTACAGGTGAGGGACTAGGGTAGTGAAGAGGGACATTAGGTGTGCAGAGGTGGTCTTTGGGCTGCCTGGGTCAGGCACCTGGCTGGGTGTTGGGCTGTGGTGGCTGCATATGGGGTAGCCTGGCCCTGCTGGCCCCCCGGTTGAGCCCTGGCTCGGGGATTGTCGGGTCCCTGGGCCCTTGGGGTGAGTGCTCCCCTCTCGGTCCGGGCCTTGATTTCTGTCACCCCCTGGGCTCGCCTATGGCTGTGGAGTACGGTTGCCGCGTCTGCCCCGAGGCCTGTGGGTCCTGGCATCGGGGAGGCCCGTGCCCCTTGGTGCTGGGGTGGCTCTGACGGGGGTTTCTCTAAGCGCCTTGCTGGGTGGGTGGGCGGCTCCTTGGCCCGGCCTCGGGGTCCCGGGATCTGGATGGGCGTGGGCCCGGGTAGCGTGTGTCTCTGCCTCCCTCGTTCCAATCTTCTGGGGTTGGTGACGATCCGTTGGTCCTAATAAGCACATGGTTCACATCGGCAGCATGCATGTACTTTCACTCACACTCGCACACTATATCACTCTGTTTACTGTCCGCTATGGTCCTTGCTTTCAACCAATATTATTATAACTCTAGTAACATGTGTTTTTGTTGTACATCATTTGCTATAGAAGGTTTTGTTGTATGTGTCAGTTTTATCACTGGTTTAAACTCTTGTTTGTACTTTTTTTTTTTCCCCTCAGATAATCCAGCAGGTTGGTTGTGATGCAGAATACTACAACTTCAGATTTTCTTTTTACTTTCTCCCCCTTTCTTCTTCTTCTTCTGTACCCTATTCCTCCTCTTTTTCACCCCACCTACCCCGGGCCCTCTCCTTAGTAAATCCTGTCAGGTCCAGCGCAGAAAGCATATATATTTTGATTGTAAAGCATTTAAAATAAACAAATAAAGCTTGCCAGGGTTGGCACATTGTGCTGACCCTGGTAGAACAAAACTGCCCAGCAATACTTGACATACAGATCATCATTCTGCTTGTCACAATGCCGGACAGGACAGGTATATAAAAAAAAAAAAAAAAAAAAAAAAAAGAAAGGAAAGGAAAGGAAAGAAAGCCAGGAATGTACAGAGCATGTGCAGAAAGGGCTTATTGGTATGTTTAAATCCCTATTGGTAGTGAGTGTGTGGTGTATCCATCACTCTGATAGAATAGTGAATACTCCAGTCTCTATGTTTTTAAAGTAAAAACACCCAATCAGACGGTAAAACTGACTCTATTCCAGTTTCCAGGTGGGTTTTTTATGCCAATTTCTTTACTTGTTTACTGCTTCACTGACTTCCAGCAAAAAAAAAAAAAAAACAATTACACTCCCATCCCAGGCTGAGTGATGGACTGACATGCTCTTAAAGTTTTCTTCCTAACTGTGTGGCAGGACACATCCTGCAGGAGCAAATCATGACAGATTCTCCTCCATGGCAACTCTGCAGGAACCACAGGGGACCAGATGTCTTTCCAATCAGAGGAAATGAGAGTGTTTGACAGTCACTGCATAGGGAAACAGTCTGAGGCAACTCTGGGAAAATGTAGGGATCTGAATCTGCTCACATGCCAGCATCATCACTCAGAGATGTTTGAGATTTAAAGCATGCATTCATTCGTATGTTTAAAACCAGCATAACCAGTGGCAACACAGCTACTCCTATCAATAGCTGGCTTCCTCTTGGAGGTGTATTCTGGTTGTCCACTCCAGGAGAGAACCCTCCAATTGATTTATTTAGGACTTTTTGGGGGGGCTAGGGGGCTTTCCCTCTATAAACAGGAATCTTTTTATTCTGTTTAAATTGGAAAACACACTTGTATTGATTGTGAGTTTCTGTTTGATTAAGTTTATGAGACCTACATGTGTCAGGATCCCTCACCTGCTGCCAGAGGGAGCTTTGGGTGTTCCTAATCAACCTTATTAGGATCACCTGAGGATGATTCCCAATTCCACACATCTGTGCACCCTTCCATCTATTTAACGGCAATCACCCCGGACTTTCCTGTCGGGTCATACCATTCATTCAAGCCAGGTCACCCTGGTTGCCTGATCATGTTTGAACTTTGTTATTATTTGAACTTTTGAAATCCTGAATGAATCCTGTGTCCTTTGCTTTCTAGACTTACCTGAATTATGTTGATAAATCTTGTTTGATGTCCTGCTATTGGGTCCTCCTCCTCCAACATTCATAAGACCCTGACAATATGTCACTTTATGTAGTTTATACAACCCAGTGGATGAATCATGTACCGTTCTGTTCCGTCATCTTCAGCTTGTTCCGGGGTCGGGTCGCGCGGGCAACAGCCTCAAAAGGGCAGCCTAGTCCTCTCTCTCCCCGGCTGCATCCTCTAGCTCACCTGGAAGGATCCCAAGTCGTTCCCCGGCCAGCCGTGAGACATAGTCTCTCCAGAGGGTCCGGGGTCTGCCCCTTGGTCTCCTCCCGGTGGGACGTGTCCAAAACACCTCGCCCGGAAGGCGCTCGGGGGGCATCCTGACCAGATGCCCGAACCACCCCATCTGGCTCCTCTCGACCTGGAGGATGAGCGGCTCGACACCGAGCTCCTCCCGGATGGCAGAGCTCCTCACCCAATCTCTGAGTGAGAGCCCAGCCACCCTGCGGAGGAAGCTCATTTTGGCCGCTTGTACCCACGATCTCATTCTTTCGGTCACCACCCACAGCTGGTGACCATAGGTGAGGGTAGGAACGTAGATCGGCTTGTAAATCAAAAGCTTTGCTTTTCGGCTCAGCTCTCTCTTTACCACGACGGACCGATGCAGCGTCCTAGTTATTGCTGATGCCGCACCGATCCGCTTGTCGATCTCCCGCTCCATCCTTCCCCCACTCGTGAACAAGACCCCGAGATACTTAAACTCCTCCACTTGGGGCAGGACCCTGTCCCTGACCCACAGGGGGCATTCCACCCTTTTCCGGGCGAGGACCATGGTCTCAGATTTGGAGGCGCTAATTCATGTACCATAAACAGATAAATTTAGATCAGAATATACTTTAATGATCCCACACGTGGAAAACTTGTGTGTCACAGCAACAACTTTCTGCTGAGTGAGTCGTTGTAGAGCCCGATCACGTATGGGTCATTAAATTTACTAATTTAATGACTCATTAATTAAAGATTTTAATGGAGATTTTTATCAGATGAGATATTTCTCATTTTACTGATCCTCAAAAGAAAAGCCCACTTAGCTGCACCAAACATGTGTAGTAGGGTTTTTTTAAAAAAAAAAAAAAAAGAGACAATTTAATGCTTAAAAAAATCTATACAAAATTTGGATTTTTTTCAAGCAGTTTAATGTTTTTTTTAAAAAAAATTAATTATACAAAATTTAGATTTTTTTCAAGCAGATTAAATTTTTAAAAAGTAAATCTAGAAGGAGTATAAAAACCAGAGGTCCTAGACGCCAACAGTAAGACCTAGATTTAATGTGGAGGAGGTGAAACACTTCCAGCAGCAGACTCCCTGTCTTCCTAACAAAAGGCATGATATATCGGCTTGCTGATTCATCGATGTAACAGAAGATCTGACATTAAATGGCAAACAATGCGAGATGATTTTGCTCTTACAAGCCAAACTGCTGGTAATTACTTTTAAAGTGTTGTTGTCAGAGAGCCGTGATGCTTTCATTGTGTTTGTGTCGAGTTCCAGGAGCTCACGGCTTCTTTTGTGTCCTGGGATCATTTTCATGTGCTCTTTTTCAGCCCTGAGGTTTTACAGAACACATCATCTGATATGGTTTGATACTCCTGAAACTTCTAATGAAGTTTTATGTACGCACTTTTAGAACAGCAAAGTCAAGTCTGGGTCACTGGTCTTGGACTGCTTTTTTATTGAAAACAAGGGACCTCGTTTACAAAGAATTGCTTCAATCTTAAGCTGAGCAAGTGTTTTTACTCAGTTCAACCACCTTGCTTATCTCATATAAACCTTCTTAACTCCCTTCAGAAACGTGAGCGTTATGATAGCCGTGCTCCAGGAATCCATGTTCACCACTGGAGGCTGTCCAAGTATAATTCCAAGCTTGATGTTTTAATTGTGTTATTAATGAAAATGAGATTTTATTCTTTCATTTTACACCATTGTTGTTTTTGGCTGTCATCTGAGTTTTCGTTTTAGTCTTTGTCTTTGGAACAAAAATTAATTAAGTTTTAGTCACGTTTTAGTTGACGAAAACCCAAAAGAGTTTTCGTCAGGGAGACTTAGAACTTTTTTATTCTAGTTTCAGTGTAATTTTTTTTTTTACTTTAACAACCGTGGCTTTATTACTGAGAATGATGGAGGTTATTTGTTAAAAAATATGTGCTGCCGTGGAAGACAGAAGACACCCGCTGTGCTCTTTCTTTTCTTCAGACATAAACAGGAAAATCTGATGCCCATTTCGTTACATTTTCGTCACCTTCTTCTTTCGGCATTTACCTGTAGGGGTCGCCACAGCAAGTCAGTTTCTTCCATCTAATACTATCTGCTGTATCCTCTTTGGTCACACCACAGAGGTGTGACCAAAGGTGTGACCTTTTCGTCACCAAAAAGTCGCATTTATTTTGTTATTGTTACGTCATTGTCATAAAAAAAAAAGCTTCGTCAACAAAATCATTTCGTTGTCGTCATTGTTGACAAAAACAACACTGTTTTAAACAGTTTCAAATTAGTTCCAATGTGTTGACTGACAATCTGCATTTATTTTAACTAACCATTTTTTTCCATGATTTGGTCCAGTTTTCTCCTGGCAGGCATTTATATGTGCTTTCTAGGCGATTCCTCGCTGCTCCAAATGCTTTATTTCACTGTCCACTTTCCTTACATTACACAAAACTTGCACCTTTATAAATTGCTCGATATTGGCCACTTTTAAAAGCGTCATAAATTACACCCCTGATTAATATTTAGACCAAACCGTGATAGATTTAACCTCCACTATGGCTGAGGTTTCATACGATCAATATGAAGACTAAAACACACTCACCCGATATTACAATGTGCTGCGGTGATCACCCAGAATCTGTTTATTAGGAAGCCTCCACAGAAGTGCTTTCGGTCTGTTGTCTGTAGTGATACGATGTACTTGATGGAATAAGGAACTGGTGCGTAGCCTCCAACTATACGAGCCAGTGGATTCTGAGGAACCAGCTGGCCTGCAAAAAAAGAATGAGCGTTAGCTCTGAGAAGATTTACAATCATCTGTTAGTTTTCTGAACCGCTTCATCCGACACTGAACCATGGGACTGTCCTGGCAAGCATTTAGCAGAAGGCAGGGTACACTCTGCACAGGTCACTAGTCTGTCACAGGACATACAGCATAGATAAATTTACCAACAATAAAATAACCAACTTGAAAAGTTTTACAGACAACAGAAAATCTTAAATATTTACACATAAACTATTCATCAGTAACTTAACTGTCCTCATGAGAGTTCCACTGAATCCTTTTTTCTTTCTCAGTCCTGAAATTTCTGACCTTATTCGCAAATCCAAACCCTCCACGTTCTTGTTGGATCCAATGCAAACTACTCTTGTCAAATCCTGTCTCCCTTCCTTGCTCCCACTTATCACTACCATCATTCACTCCTCTCTTACACATGGATCTGTCCCTGCCCTCTTCAAAACTGCAGCTGTATCTCCCATCTTGAAAAAAGCCGGCTCAGATCCCAACAATTTCAATAATCCTCGTCCAATTTCTAATCTTGCTTTCTTGTCCAAAATACTTGAAAAAATAGTGGCCTCTTAACGTCATTCCCATTTGTCGCACAACTGTCTTTATGAAACCTTTCAATCTGGTTTTCGCCCCCTTCGTAGCACAGAAACAGCTTTAATAAAGATCACCTACGATCTTCTTATTGCTTCAAACTCTGGTCTTCTCTCTATTCTCATCCTTCTTCATCTGAGAGCTGCCTTTGATACCGTGTCTCATCCCGCCCTTCTCTGTAGACTTTCCTCTCTTGGTATCACCGCTACACCCCTTCACTGGTTTGGAAAATATTGGGTTGTTTTTCCAAAATTTGTGACCTCAACCTTCGTGAACCTGACAACCTAACAAGTTCATCTATAGTTGATACTGTTTAACAGGTTTGGTCCGTTGTTTGAAATAGAAATCAATCACAAATGTGTTACAGAAGCACAGATGTTCAGACAAATACACAATGAGGGACAAAAAGAAACTCAGAATCAAAGTATCAATATGTCATTTTAAAGACTTGATACATTATTAATCAGACAGAAACACAATTAAAAAAACAACAACACACAACCATTGCAAGTCATAACTAAACACTGACAAAAATTCTCTGTCTTTGGATCCTCCTTCTCGGGGAGGAAAACTCCCCGAAATTTAAAAAAAAAGAATCTTTTTCCAGTATGTTCTTATTCTGCCTTTGGCAGGTAGAATTTACCAAAGATTGGTCTATAGTTGTTGTTTACAGGATGTAGCAAATGGGCTTCATCTAGACAAAATGAGAATGAGTTAAATTCCAAAGGAGATGAGGATATTGACCCACAAGTTTGGAAAAGAGCCCTGAGGTACAGAAATAAACACAGGTGTACCTTTGGTTGCAGAATCAGCAGGATCTAATTTAGTCATAAACAAACAACAAAGCAGTTCTCTGATCTCAGCAGATCAATGAAGAACAATCACATTTCTGAGCGGCACTACCACCCACAGAAAAAAAAATAACTATCATCATTTATCATGAAGGAACATGCCGTTTGGATCCGAGGCAACACTGTTTTTTGGGGGTCTCTTTTTGCTTTTTATGTAGCTGAATTTGGTTAGATGTCAGATTAAGGTAGCTTTAATTTTCATACCCCCGGGTATCCATACCTCTACTATCAGATGAGGATTTATAGGATCCCCCACTGCAACAGTGGAGTTTAAAAAAGGAAGTTTATGCCATCAAGAGATGATAAATAAAGACATTCAGATTTCATTTTTAATGTCATTTTTGTACCTGATTAAATATAAATGAATTCCTATTTATTTGATTCCAGAACTGTAAAGATTTAAATTGATCATAAAAGTTTTCGAACATAAAGTTGTACCAGAAATAAGAACTAACATTCAAATTAAAATCCAGATCCTTAGACTTTAAAAAGATTGAAAGCAAATATACAGTAGTCTGGCTTCACTCCAGGTTGTGAGAAGCCAGATGGGGTGGTTCAAGCATCTGGTTAGGATGCCCTCTGAGCGCCTCGCTGGTGAGGTGTTTCGGGCACGTCCCACCAGGAGGACACCAAGAGGCAGACCCCGGACCCACTGGAGAGACCATGTCTCACAGCTGACAGGGGAACGACTCGGGATCCTTCTGGGTGAGCTGGAGGATCCAGCTGGGGTGAGAGAGGCCTGGGCTTCCTGTCTGAGGCTGTTGCCCCGCGACTCTACCCCAAATAAGCGGAAGACGACGGAATGGAAAAAAAAAATTTAAAACCTCTCTCACATGGAGACACACTTGCTCAACACACTGCACGCAGTCACACACATATCTAGAAGAAGAAGAAATGTACTTTGATCAGCCTTCAAAGGAAAAATTTGTGAGCTGCATTACACCACAGCAGGCTGCCACAAAAGCGCCAATGGTGGGAAAAACAGGGGGTTAGGTGTCTTCCCCAAGGACACGTAGACATGAGCTCAGTGGGATTCGATCCAGCGAACTTCTGGAGAACTTATGGCCCAAAGGCGAACGTTCTAACATCTCCCTCTGACTGGGTGATGTTTTTTAACATGTGGAATTAAACGGGTGTAATGCGGGCATAAAGCATCATATAGTAAATGATCGCCCTATGGAAGAATCTTTCATGACAGCTGATCTAAGGTATTAAGTTCTTAAACATGGGGTTTTTCAAACCTTGAGGGAAATAACGATGTTTCCAGAGTCAACAAGCTTTTATCACAATTTTTAAACTTTATTTCTTACCAATAAAACCTTTAATAGGCCTTTAATTAAAATGGATCCTTCGAGTTTGAAGAAAGGTCAATTATTATTAGAAATAAAACAAAGCTCATCCAGAAACCTTGTTAAAGGTCAGTTTGTCTCATGTGAAATCATGATCTTCTGATTTTAACTGATCAGAAGTGGATGAACTTGTGAGTGATTTAAATCCATTCTTTTTTTAAACCACTTTATCTGACACTGGGTCGTCCGAGTGCTCGGGTGTCAAACTCAGGTCCCTGAGGGCCGTAATCCTGAAGGTTTTCATTCTGTTCCTGGTTCCACACAGCTGACTCAAACAAATTAAATCAGAGGCAAATAAAATTTGGCACAATGACTGAATAACCTGATTCAGGTGTTTGGATACGTGTACACATGATCAGCCTTCCATATACCCGAGTTTGATACCTCTGTCCTGGTGGAACCTGTTCAGAATACCTCGAGGCATCATAAAAGATACCCGAGTTACCCCATTGGACTCTTTTTTTTTTAAGAGGAGAAACAACAGTTCTACACGGAGCCCCTTTCAGCCAGTCTCACAGCGAGATCCAAACCATCCCACGGGGGGAAACTCATGCCTCGGTCACCCCTCGCAGCTGATGATTGTAGATTGGGATGCGAACGTAAATCAAGTGGTAAGTCGAGAACTTTTGGTTCAACTCTCTCTTTACCCCTACGGACCAATGCAGCGTCCTAATTATTGTGGATGCCACTCTGAATTGTTCGTCAGTCTCCTATTCAAACTTTCCCTCAGTTGTGAACAAGATCCCGAGATATTTGAATTCTTCCACTTGGGGTGTAGTACACTGTCTCTGACCCATTTCTGAAAAATGACCCTGGTTTCTGAATTGAAATTCAAACTCTGCTGCTTTCAGAATCAGAATCAGAATCAGAATGCTTTTATTGCCATGTCAGTGAAAAACATCAGAGACTAGGAACTTGTTCTGGTACTGGTGTGCAAACATATAAAATAAAAATAATAAAAATAAAATAAATAAAAATAATAATAATTTTTACAAAACTAAGAGTGCTCAGAAGAAAAAGAAAAGTAGTGCAATGTCATAGAAAATAATAGAAAATAATAAAGATAGTGAAGTGACAAGAGGGAGGTGACTAAGAGATGTGGGGATCCAGGTTATAAAGAGTTCATAAGTCCAACGGCAGAAGGGAAGAAGCTGTTTTTGTGGCGGGACGTTCTGGTCCGAATGGACCGGAGCCTCCTGCCCGAGGGGAGTCGCTCAAAAAGTCCATGTCCAGGGTGGGAAGGGTCAGCTACTATCCGACCTGCACGCCCCCGAGTCCTGGAGATGTACAGGTCTTCGAGAGATGGAAGGCTGCAGCCGATCACCTTCTCTGCGGAGCGCACAATGCGCTGCAGTCTGTGTTTGTTCCTGACTGTGGCTCCAGCGCCACACGGTGATGGAGGAGGTGAGGACAGACTCGATGATGGCTCTGTAAAACTGCACCAACATCTGGGCGGGCAGCTTGGCTTTCTTCAACTGCCGCAGAAAGTACATCCTCTGCTGGGCCTTTTTGATCAGGGAGCTGATGGATGGCTCCCACTTTAGGTCCTGTGTGATGGTAGTGCCGAGGAAGCGGAAAGAGTCTACAGTGGTGATGGAGAAGTCTGTCAGTGCAAGGGGGGTAATGGGAGCTGTGACTTTCCTAAAGTCCACGATCATCTCCACTGTCTTCTGAGCGTTGAGCTCCAGGCTGTTGTTGCTGCACCAGGACACCAGCCGGTCTACCTCCATCCTGTAGGCCGACTCATCGCCATCAGAGATGAGCCCAATGAGTGTGGTGTCATCTGCAAACTTGATCAGTTTGACAGAGTCATGGATGGAAGTGCAGGAGTTGGTGTACAGGGAGAAGAGCAGGGGAGAGAGGACACAGCCCTGTGGAGATCCTGTGTTGATAGTCCGAGAGGTGGAGACATTTTCCCCCAGCCGCACGCACTGCCTCCGGTCTGTTAGGAAGTCAGTAATCCACCTGCAAGTGGAGTCAGGCACGTTGAGCTGAGAGAGCTTGTCCTGAAGCAGGGTAGGGAGGATGGTGTTGAATGCAGAGCTGAAGTCCACAAACAGGATCCTGGCATAGGTTCCCGGGGAGTCCAGGTGCTGCAGGGTGAAGTGGAGGGCCAGGTTGATAGCGTCGTCTACAGACCTGTTGGCTCTGTAGGCAAACTGCAGAGGGTCCAGAGAGGGAGAGGTTAAGTGCTTTAGATGAGGGAGGACCAGGCGTTCGAATGACTTCATGACTACAGACGTAAGCGCCACAGGCCTGTAGTCATTAAGTCCAGTGATACGGGGCTTCTTGGGAACAGGAACGATGGTGGACCGCTTGAAGCAGGCTGGAACGTGGCATGTCTTCAGCGAGGTGTTGAAAATGTCTGTGAAAACTGGAGACAGTTCCTCAGCACAGTGTTTCAGGGTGGCCGGAGAGACACCATCTGGGCCCGAAGCTTTCCGAGGGTTTTGCTTGCGGAAGAGCTTGAGCACATCTTGTTTTGTCACCAAGAAAGCAGTGGAGGGGGAGGGCTGGTCAGCTGGAGTGACCTCTGTTGTTAATTGGGTGGGGGATGGGAGTGGCTTCAAAGTGTCTGAAGGTTGTTGATCAGTGAGGGGGGAGGAGAGTGAGACATCAAACCTGGCATAGAAGGTGTTGAGTTTCTCTGCCAGTTGTAAGTCATCAGCAGCATGTGGGGCTTTCGGCTTATAGTTTGTAATTTGCCGAAGTGATCTCCAGACAGAGGCGGTGTCATTGACAGAGAATTGCTCCTTCAGACGTTTATTGTACCTGGATCTCGCCTGCTGTACCTCTCTCGAGAACCGGTACTTAGCGCCTTTGTAGCTCTCTCTGTCATTGGCTCTGTGAGCTGCTTCCTTTTCCCTCCTGATCTGTCTTAGTCTGGGTGTGAACCAGGGTTTGTCGTTGTTAAATCTTACCCTGGTTTTTGATGGAATGATGCTGTCCTCACAGAAACGTATGTATGACGTCACTGTGTCTGTGTAGTCATCCAGATTATCTGTGGCAGCTCTAAACACACCCCAGTCTGTTGTGTCCAGACACATACGAAGCTCGTCCACAGCTTCGCTGGTCCACTTCTTGGAAGTCCTCACTGCAGGTTTAGAAAGCTTCAACTTCTGTCTGTATGCCGGGATGAGGTGAACCATGTCATGATCAGAGAAGCCCAGAGCAGCTCGAGAAACAGCCTTGTAGGCTTTACTGGCTGTAGTGTAGCAGTGATCCAATGTGTTCTTTTCCCTGGTTGGGCAGTTTACAAACTGTCTGTACCTGGCTTTGATGTCAACAAGCCAAAAAAGCCAACAAAACTGTATCATCTGCATAGAAGCAGTGTGTCCTGGTCCTCCGTTATCCTCGCTGCTTTCCCTCTCTTCATCTGTTTCGTACAACCTATCCTCATGTGTCCCCCCTGTGTCTCATCATCCCCTTTTCTCCAGTGTAGGTGAGTCTGTCCTCTGCCCCGCTGTTTCTGTCCTAGTTTTGCATTTTGTCGACACTCAGAACCCCAACCTTTATCTCTTGCTGTCATTTCCACTTCTGGTTCTGCCTGCAATTTTGGTCTTCTTGCCCTCCTTCACCATGATACAGAACACTAATCCTAAGATTGAAAAAAACAAATCCTCTCACCACCTTGACTGCACCAAGAAATTTTGTCAGTTCGGTTCCGTTCCGTCATCTTCCGCTTGTTCCGGGGTCGGGTCGCAGGGGCTACAGCCTCAAACGGGCAGCCCATGCCTCTCTCTCCCCGGCTGCGTCCTCCGGCTCACCTGGAAGGATCCCAAGTCGTTCCCCGGCCAGCTGTGAGACATAGTCTCTCCAGCAGGTCTGGTGTCTGCCCCTTGGTCTCCTCCCGGTGGGATGTGCCCAAAACACCCCGCCAGCGAGGCGCTCGGGGGGCATCCTGACCAGATGCCCGAACCACCCCATCTGGCTCCTCTCAACCTGGAGGAGGAGCGGCTCGACACTGAGCTCCTCACGGATGGCAGAGCTCCTCACCCGATCTCTGAGTGAGAGCCCGGCCACCCTGCGGAGGAAGCTCATTTCGGCCGCTTGTACCCGCGATCTCATTCTTTCAGTCACCACCCACAGCTGGTGACCATAGGTGAGGGTAGGGACGTAGATCGACTTGTAAATCCAGAGCTTTGCTTTTATTCATTTTTTTTGTATTATTTTTATTATTATTTTGTCATTTTTTTACCAGTATTATTTTTATTGGACATTTTGTCCAATAAAAGGAATAGAGACATTTAGTGAGAAACGTGTCATATGTATGATTTTTTTTCTGGTGTTGTGTTTCTGTTTTAATTAATTTGGCTTAAAAGAAATTAATCGAGAAGCACAGAAATGAGGTATTTTAAGAACGTTATTGTCCAAAAGTCAGAAAACAGCATGACTCGGCACATTTTCAGAGTCATGGTGAATTATTAAAAAGTTAAAAACAATCTGTTAACCTCCAGGTTTTGAGCAGCATGTTTCAAAAAATTGAATAATTACATAAAATAATTATATAAAATAATTAAATTGAAGATTTTCTTTCTTTTAAAATCCTGAAGTTATGTGAAAACTAAGAAAATCTTTGCTTTTTTTTCCTGCCTGCAGAGAGTTGGATGTGTCAAAAGTTCAGAGGCATCTTACACCATGGACAGGTTTCCAGTCCCACACCGTATCGACATTGTTAATACTTAATGAAGAAACCAAAGTTGTAGATCACAGAGTCTGAGAGCAATTCCAGCCCCAGAAATTTCTCCCAGGGATGAAACTGTACCTCATTACCATCTCAGATATTGATCTGAAGCCATAATAAGCTGCAGTGGGGCATGTCCGCAGCAAAATAGTAACCCTATATATTACAGCATGGATTGGGTGTCTGAGATTAAAACGTACACACATGCATTACAGAACATTATGCAAGACCCAGAGGCCTATGTGCCAACAATAAGGTTCCACCGTGCGTAATCGTCCTGAATGGATAATTAAGATCTTACATTTCAAGCTGAAATCATCTTTCTTTGTGTCTGTTTTGTGTTCAATAGAAGCTCAATCATGTGAGGATGGCGTCAGAACGTCTCTTTGTTTGTTTAGTTACCTTTAAAGGTCTCCTGAGATGTTAGTCCGAGTTTCTCCTGTTGTGTTTTATATATGTGACATATTTTAATGGAACAAAAAAGGGCGGGGGTCACGGCTGTGCATTGTGTTATTGTGCCAGTCGATCCCTCTAACCGTGTTTATCTTAGGGCTGTAGCCTCGGGTTAGCCACGTGGCTACTGTTTACTCTTAAAAAGATTGTTATTAAAGATTTTAATCAAACTTTGAGCTTCTATCTGTTCATAGAGTCTTGAACTGGAATGTGAACCATGATGTGAAAAATTTAGGATGTATTCAATCAGAATTGAGTTTTTTTTTTTTTTTCAAATCTACCATGATTCATTTTCTGCATTATTTAAATGTTGCCACACTTAATATTGCTTTTAAAAGTTTTTTATCTACTTTTATTTCCTTTGAGAAACATTAAAACTTTAAAAAGTGCTAAAAATAACACTTTTAATCAAGTGATGCCATTGAATTTCTTTTTAAGAATAAGATTGATTTTCTGAGATTTAAAATGAATTTCATTTCATTTCCGAAGTTTTAAATATTCCACAAAATTCCAACATTCAACCTGTTGAAGCTTAAATAAAACCTTTTCATCGCACCACAAAAAAACCCAATAAAACCAAAACAAATAAATGAATGGAATGTACTTACAGCCCACGGCCAGGACTTCCAGGAGTACACAAAGTAATAAAAATGTCAGATCCATAATGAGACAAATAGGAGAGCAGTGTATCCTCAGAAAGAGAGAGAGGTAGCATTAACCTGGGTGCTACCTGTCTTATTTTAAGGGGAAGGCATCTCACCTGGACTCTCAGGTTTCTTATAGTTTCTATTTCCGTTTCCATGGTCACGTCCTTAGTATTAAGCCAATGTATAATTGAAGCCTTCCCGCCATCACGCCGTTCAGCCGTCTTTTTGTGACCTACTCAAGTTATTCTTTCCTTGTCTTTTGTTTCCATAATCACTGCTTATTTTTTCCAATTTCCCGTCAGAAGGAAGAACGATGCCTTATGCCTGCTGTGCTGATTTTATTCCAGTGTTTAGGTGTCACATACCTGCTGATATAATCTGACATCCTGAATCTGAGTGGGATTTAACCTCCTAATCCAGCTGAGAAGGAGGTGATGTCACAGTTTGTCTCCCCTCACTTTGATTTCTTCCAGAAAGACTAATAAGGATTTTGACATGAGCTCTTGAGTCAGACTGGGTCATGGCATCAGGCGTCATTAAAAATGGAGCACAGTACAGACAGGTCTCATCAGTCAAACTCTTGATCTCACTCGGCTAATAGCCCTCAATCCTCCCCTCATGTGTACTAAACTTTCTCTTGTTGACCACAACTCTTTCTGTTATTACAACCATCTGATCCACAGATGCAAAAATTCAAGCTGTGGGCCAAATCTGGCCATCAGTCTGATAATATTTGGCCTGCAAAATCATACCAAGCACTCTTGGAGCTGGCGCACGGTTTTAAAGCCAACAGTACTTGTTACACAAGAATGCAAATTGCCAAAAACGCTCTCGTGGTGTCTCAGGACGAAGATTCATAAATGACTCATTTGTTGATGGGATCATGGTGACCCAGTCCTCACAACTTGCAATGGTGAAGCAGGGTTATTGTGCCCTTTTTATTTCATAGCATATCCAGATAACCATGGTTATGGTACTTGCTGTTGGCTCAGAAACGTTGCGTTCCATCATCTTCCGCTCATCCAGGGCCGAGTCGCGGGGCAACAGCTTGAGACGGGAAGCCCAGGATTTGCTCTCCCCGTCTGCATCCTCCAGCTCACCCAGAAGGATCCTGAGTCGTTCCCTGGCCAGCTGTGAGACATAATCTCTCCAGTGAATCCGGGGTCTGCCTCTTGGTCTCCTCTTGGTGAGACGTGCCTTAAACACCTCACCAGCAAAGCGTTCGGGAGGTATCCTGACCAGATGCCCGATCCATGGCACCTCTCGACCTGGAGGAGGAGCTCCTCCCGGATGGCAGAGTTCCTCACCCGATCTCTGAGTGAGAGCCCAGCCACGCTGCGGAGGAAGCTCATTTTGGCCGCTTGTATCCGCGATCTCATACTTTCGATCACCACCCACAGCTGGTGATCTTAGGTGAGGGTAGGAACGTTGATCGACTTGTAAATCCAGAGCTTTGCTTTTCGGCACAGCTCTTTCTTTACCACGACGGACCGATGCAGCGTCCTAGTTCTTGCACCGATCCGCCTGTCGATCTCCTGCTCCATCCTTCCCCCACTCGTGGACAAGACCAGAAATGTTGTTTGCTTAAAAGAAAACCGAGAACCACATCTAAACATTTATTCACTATTTTTGACTTCGTGAATTCTCCTCTTGCTTCCTGCTTAGTCAAGCCACCTGGTAACGAGATGGACCAAGCTTCACTTGTCTAACACTTGTCTAAATAATATGAAAAGGATCGCATAAGAAAAAAAATCTATAAACTTGAAATGAATAGTGGCCAGTGACTTTGTCAGACTATTTAAATTTGGCCCACTCTGTACTTGGGTTGGGACCCCTGCCCTAACTGGCCCAAGTCTGAAGTCAAAACCCTCTTAGTTTTTAGGTTAAAACTCTTCATTGTCATGTTTTATATAACTCCAACATATTTCCTGTTAGTGGCATCCACAGTGGTTGGTATCAGATATAAAGAGCTATCTATTTATCAAATTTCCCTTTTGGGATTGAATGAAGTATTTTCAATTCCATTTCCCACATTTCCAGGGTGGAGTCGCACCTACAGGAGCCAGAAGCTCTGGCCACCTTTTACCGCTCACTAAGCGGAGGGATTATGTGATACTGCCAGCCCAGGAAGGTAAAGTAGTCCCTCGAGTTTTATGAACATGGAAAGAAAGGAACCAGATCCCAGAGCCACCTCATCAAAATGCAGACATGATTGCCTCAGGGCGAAGGTACCAGAGACGACATGTCTGTGTTCAACATCACCACAACCTAAATGTCAAGTTAGAAATCTGAGCTGCAACTTAAAATATAAAACGTCACCAACTTTCTTTTTTTAAATTTAAGCCTTCCACTAGAGATGTGGAGAAGGCATCACACACTCAGGTTGTCTCTGCACCAATCTGTGGGTCTGTGCTCCCGTAACATCTTTGTTAACGCAATATCTCCAAAACTACTTGAGGGATTTGAATCAAACTACTCTTACTCAGTACTAATTATAGATAAACTGAGAGGATTGTAGATGTCAAATGACCGAAAGATTTTTAAAAATTTAAAAATCTTTCACATATGACTGCTTCAACCTAGTTATCGGCCTCACATCAGCCTCATTCATTTTTAATACAGTTGGTGACACTGCATGGTGGAAGGCGTATTGCTCAGCACCTAAACTTTTTCCTGTCAGAATTAAAAGTTTAATAAGCTAATCAATCCTGGTAAAAATTCTTTATGTCTTAATATCTTCTGTCACAGCTCTGGTCACACTGAACCAGCCATCCAAAACCTCTCATTAACATCCTGATTAGAAGCAGGATCATATCTGTCCACAAGTCTCTGCATGGATTCCATTTATAGTTAGTCCCGTTCGAGAAGTCTTAAACTCTGAGAACCAAAGGGACAAATCTGTTACTGGTTCCAAAAGTCACAACTCCGGAAACCAAATCCGATGGCAATGACAGAGGGTAGCCACACACGGGGAGTGGAGGTGGAAGATTGTGACAGCTTATGTATAAAAACGATCTGTAAATGGAATTGATGGTGAAGCTGCAAAAAACTCAGAGGAGACAAATGTCTCCTCTGATTATTTAAATTTAAACTAGACCTGCTGGAGAGACTATGTCTCACATCCGGCCAAAGAAACGACTCAGGATCCTTCCAGGTGAGCTGAAGGATATAGCTGGGGTGAGAGAAACCTGGGCTTCCTGTCTGAGGATGTTGCCCCGTGACCCGGCCCCAGATAACGGGAAGATGATGGAATGGAACGGAAAAAACTGGACTTTTAAACCAGAAATATAACAACCCAAAGTGTCTTATCTGTTCATCCCTGACTTAAATATAGTCCCTAGACGACGCCAATGGTGGGAAAAACGGGGGGTTAGGTGTCTCCTCTAAGGACTCTAGACGTGAACTCAGTGGGAATCGAACCCGCAAACGGTTAATTTCTGGTCTGTGGGTGAATACTCCACTGCTGAGCCACCGCCTCTTCCCTAAAAGTTAGGTTCCACCGAGATTTGAACTCGGATCGCTGGATTCAGAGTCCAGAGTGCTAACCATTACACCATGGAACCACATTGGAATCACAGTTATTGTACAGGTTACAGATTTTGCACGTGGTTAGATTTACTCATTGTAGAGTCTCACAGCTGAAGGAAGGAAAGTCTTCCTGAATCTCTCCTTTGGACAGTGAGGCTGGAGCAGTCTGCCACTGAAGCTACTCTCCAGTGCAGATAGTGTCCCTTGACATGTAGACGACTGTCTAACTGTGTCGCTTTGCTTGTGACGTCATCAGCACATCAGGTTTCAAATAATGTGAAGTCTGCTTTGTTGGTCTTCCTGTAATGTCTAAATGTATTGTTCCACTGTTCCCACGTTTACAACTCCATAATGAACTTCTTAGGGACCCCAAACCACTACTACTCAAAGTGATGCTGAAAGAAACTCAACCATGCATTTCTTACAACTATTTGGAATTTAATTTATATGAATTTGGATTAAATTGTGCAGTTTTTTTATGGTTCTTTTATTAGTTTTTAAAACCCTTCATGGTCTTGGGCTTTCCATCAGTATTTGACCCCCTATGAGGTACAAGCCCTCACAAACCTAGAGGTCTTTTACATGTAATTTATTTATACTCAGGCTAGTAGGGACCAGGACCTTTGATGATATATTTAGTTTGTGATTATGTTCCTCACCTGTGGGACAGCCTTCCAGAGGACCTCAGGGCCGCAGTGGCCATTCATGTTTTAAAAAAGAGACTGAAGAATTTTTTTTAACAAAGCTTGAATTTTGCTCTTAGTTATTCTTGTTTAATCTAATTTAACTTATAGCTATTTATTTACTTATTATTTTTGCACACTCATAAACACACAGGAGCGGGATTGCTCTCAGAAACCAGCAGAAGAGTTCACAATGTTCCGTTCCGCCATCTTCCGCTTGTTCCGGGGTCGGGTCGCGGGGGCAACAGCCTCAAACGGGTAGCCCAGGCCTCTCTCTCCCCGGCTGCATCCTCCAGCTCACCAGGAAGGATCCCAAGTCATTCCCCGGCCAGCTGTGAGACATAGTCTCTCCAGCGGGTCCGGGGTCTGCCCCTTGGTCTCCTCCCGGTGGGACGTGCCCGAGACACCTCGCCTGCGATGCGCTCGGGGGGCATCCTGACCAGATACCCGAACCACCCCATTTGGCTTCTCTCTACCTGGAGGAGGAATGGCTCGACACCGAGCTCCTCCCGGATGGCAGAGCTCCTCACCCGATCTCTGAGTGAGAGCCCAGCCACCCTCCGGAGGAAGCTCATTTCGGCCGCCTGTATCCGCGATCTCATTCTTTCGGTCACCACCCACAGCTGGTTACCATGGTGAGGGTTGGAACATAGATCGACTTGTAAATCAAGAGCTTTGCTTTTTGGCTCAGCTCTATAATAACGCAATTTGTAATACCGCAGTTCACAATGTGACTGCGTTATTACAAATTTAAAAAAAATACAAAAATAAAGAAAAAAATGTATTACACAAATACAAAGGCTGCATAGTGGTTCAAGGTGAGGGGCAGGATACACCCCACACAGGTTGTCAGTCTGTCACGGGGCCACACATGTACAACCATATACACACACACACATTCCTGGGGCAATTCAGCACTGACCAATCAGCCTAATATACAGTTTTTGGAGGAAACCAGAGGAAATCCACGCGGTCATAGGGTACATGCAAACTCAACACAGAAAGGCCAGTGTTCCAAGCCTCGTTCCCACCCGGGACTCGAATCCACGACCTTCTTACTGTCAGGCCACTGTGCTACCGTGTCACTCGCTCTTAAATTGTAGTAAATTAAATGAGTTTTTATACATTTTGAACTAAACTCAATTTTTTTTTCACTTATTCATTCTATTTAAAGACATTTAATCATTAAAAAACAGAAAAGTGATGAATTTTATGTGTCCTATTTTTGACATATGAGATGTGACCCAGCTAACAATTTAACGTTCCCAAAGGTTAGCAGAACGTTCCTAGAAGGTTATTTTTGGTTCTCTAAAGGTTCAAATGGAAAGTTTATGATGGATATGAAATGTTATTTTTTTGGTTTTCAGAACGTTCCTCCAACCTTAATTTTAACCATAAAGTTTGGAATTTGGTTCTCTCAACGTTCTGGGTGTTGTGTAGGAGAGGGAATGAGGAGGATCCAAATGCAGGTTTAACAGTTTATTAAGTGTTGAACAAAGGAATCCACAGCAGAGAGATAACGGCTTCAGGCAGTGCTGGATGGCCAAGAGGAAGGGCTGAAGGTTCCTGTGAGGAGAATAAGAAAATTAGTCTGATATCAAAATTTGACTCAGCTTAGAGGTGGTCAGTTTACCACTAGAATCGTTGAAGACCTGACAGAGACTGTGGGTGACACCAGGTCTTTTATAGCCACCGGTAAGTCTGTGCAGCTGGGAGCAATCAGCCAATCCTCCCGTTAGAAGCCATCCAGCACCTGTGAGTTTTGGGGGAGGAAAAAAACAAACAAGCAGGCCCAAAAGGCCTCACACCACAGTACCCCCCCTCTACGGACGCCACCTGGCGGACCACCAGGCCTGTCCGGAAAGCGGCGGTGAAAGTCCCGGACCAAGACAGGGTCCAGGATCGCTGAACGGGGCACCCAGCACCGTACCTCCGGGCCATAACCCTCCCAGTCCACGAGGTACTGTAGACCCCGACCTCGGCGACGAACATCCAAAAGACGGTTGACCGTGTACGCATCCGAGCCGTCGACAAGGCGAGGAGGTGGAGGGGGAGCAGAAGGAGGCTGGAGGGGACTGGTAGAAACCGGTTTGATCTGAGAGACGTGGAACACAGGATATACCTTCATGGAAGAGGGCAGGGCGAGCTTTACCGAGACCGGTTTGACCAGCCGCAGGATCCGGAAAGGGCCAATGAAGCGGGGTGAAAGCTTGCGAGACTCTGCCCTGAGGGGAATGTTCCTGGTAGACAGAAGGACAGACTGACCAACCTGATATGCTGGGGCTGGCTGACGGTGGCGATTAGCTTGGCGCCGAGCCCGGCCGCAGGCCTGTTGGAGGGCCCTCCTAGTTTTCCTCCAGATCCGACGACACCGTCTGATATGGAGCTGCACCGAAGGGACGGCCAGCTCCTGTTCCTGATCCGGGAACAATCGGGTTTGGTAACCCAGAGAAGCCTCGAACGGGGACAATCCTGTGGAGGAACTAACTTGGGAATTATGGGCATACTCAATCCACGGGAGATGAGACGACCACGTGGACTGGGCAGAGGCCAACACGCACCGTAATGTGGATTCCAGGTGTTGGTTAGCCCGCTCCGACTGGCCGTTGGATTGGGGGTGGAAGCCAGATGACAAGCTGACGGAAGCCCCCAGCGCCTTACAGAAGGACTTCCAAACAGCTGATGTGAATTGCGGACCCTGGTCAGAGACTATGTCCAGAGGGATACCATGCAGACGGAACACATGGGTCACCATGAGCTGGGCAGTCTCCAAGGCTGAAGGGAGTTTAGGAAGAGGCACCAGATGTACAGCTTTGGAGAATCGGTCCACAATCGTGACCACAACAGTGTTACCTTCTGCGGGAGGGAGTCCGGTCACAAAGTCCAGTGCGATATGGGACCAGGGACGACTGGGAACCGGTAGGGGATGGAGCAGCCCCGCAGGAGGACGATGAGGGACCTTGCCCCGGGAACAGGCAGAACAGGCAGCGACAAAATTCCTAGTGTCTGCCTCCATCGTTGGCCACCAGAACCGCCGCTGAAGAAGCGCCATTGTACGGCAAATCCCAGGGTGACAGGACCACCGGGATGCATGTGCCCATAGGAGAACCTGGGAGCGGGCAGAGGATGGCACATACGAACGGTTAGCTGGGCCAGTACCTGGGTCCGGATCATGCTGCAGACCATCCCTTAATGCAGTCTCGATCTCCCAAGTGATTGCCCCAATGACGCAGGAGGGGGGTAGAATGGGCTCCGGCTCCGATCTGGACTGATGACAGTCATGCAGGCGGGAGAGGGCGTCAGGTTTGGTATTGCGGTTGCCCGGCCTGTAAGTGAGGATAAAATTAAAGCGTGTAAAGAACAGCTGCCACCGGGCCTGTCGAGAGTTGAGTCTCTTAGCTGCTTGGATGTAAGCGAGGTTTTTGTGGTCTGTCCAGACCACGAATGGGTGTTCTGCGCCCTCGAGCCAGTGCCTCCATTCCTCGAGTGCCAGTTTGACTGCGAGCAGTTCTCTATTCCCCACATCGTAGTTTTGTTCAGCTGCAGAGAGACGCTTAGAGAAAAAGGCACAGGGATGGAGTTTGCCATCCTCCTGATGGTATTGGGACAGCACAGCACCCACCCCTGAATCCGAGGCGTCCACCTCCACAATAAACTGCCTCAAGGGGTCGGGCTGGACCAGAATGGGGGCCGAGGTAAACCTCTATTTAAGCTCAGTGAATGCACCCTCTGCTTGGGGAGACCAAACGAACGGTCTGGCTGTGGAAGTAAGCTGGGTAAGGGGAAGAGCTACCTGACTGTAATTGCGAATGAAACGCCTGTAAAAATTTGCGAAACCCAGAAATTGTTGTAGTTTGCGACGGGTGTTGGGTCGAGGCCACTCAGCCACCGCGCTAACTTTTTCGGGGTCCGGGCAAACCTGCCCAGCGTGTACAATAAAACCAAGGAAGTTGACGGACTGAGAATGGAACTCGCACTTCTCAGCCTTTACAAACAGACGATTCTCAAGGAGTCGCTGGAGTACCGCACGGACATGGACGATGTGCTCCTCAACAGTGGGCGAAAAAATAAGAATGTCGTCCAGATAAACAAAGACAAAACGATTAAGGAAGTCACGGAGCACATCGTTAATGAATGCCTGGAAGACTGCGGGAGCGTTAGTTAACCCGAAAGGCATGACCAAGTATTCGAATTGGCCCAGGTGGGTGTTGAACGCCGTCTTCCACTCGTCCCCCTCCCGCATTCGGACGAGATGGTAGGCGCAACGCAGATCGAGTTTTGTAAAGACCCGGGCTCCCTGAAGTAGCTCGAACGCCAAATTAATGAGGGGCAACGGGTATTTGTTGCGAACGGTGATGTTATTAAGACCCCAATAATCGACGCACGGACGGAGGGAACTATCCTTCTTACCCACAAAAAAGGACCCCGCTGCTATGGGTGCCGAGGAAGGGCGGATAAGCCCCGACGCCAGGGACTCATTGATGTACTTCTCCATCGCCCCCCTCTCTGGAGCAGACAGATTGTACAGGCGACTGGCGGGTAAGGTTGCCCCAGGGAGGAGGTCGATGGCGCAATCATATGGCCGATGAGGCGGGAGAGATTGTGCCCTCTCCTTACTGAAGACCTCTTTGAGGTCATGATACTCTGCCGGGATAGACGCAACGTCCACCGGGTCGATTGAGCCTACCGTGTCAGAAGAGACGGTTGTCACGGCAGATTGGAGGCAAGTTGCATGTCACTGATTGCTCCACCCGACGATACGCCGGTTTTGCCAGTCGACCTGTGGATTGTGCAACCTAAGCCAGGGGAAACCTAACACAAGGGGTGAGCCGGGTGAAGAAATAACGTTAAACGAAAGGTGCTCACGGTGATTACCCGATACCACCATCTCCAACGGGGAGGACTGGTGGGTCACCCTGGTGATAACGTGTTCATCGATCGCCGTGGCATTAATGGGTTCTCCGAGTGGTTGGGACTGGAATCCACACTGACGGAGAAAATCTGCGTCGATGAAGTTGCCGTCGGCCCCGGAATCCACCAACGCTTCGACCGGAAAAGAAGAGGAACAACCAGAGGTTAGTGTCACAAGAATCATAAGCCTAGGGGTACCATGACATCTAGTTGTGCCCACCCGTAACCCTAGGTCTACCGGTGGGCCCCGTCTTTTGGGCGACAAGGGCAAGCTGAGAGTAAGTGACTTCTCGACCCGCAATAGAGACACCTCCCTTCTTTTAGTCTAACCTCTCTTTCCTTTTTGGTTAGATGCATCTGTCCCAACTGCATTGGTTCTGTGGAAGGCTGCTCAGCCTCTTGTGGAACAGATGCAAATGCCCTAGGTGGGGGGCAGACCGAGGAAGGCTGTCGATGGCTGTGAACTGGAGTAGGGTGTAGGGCCCGGGTGGTATTTTCATATCGTTTCTCTCTTTGACGGTTGTCTAACTGTATTGCCAGCGAAATGAGTTCCTCCAATGTGGATGGGGTCCCCCTGCCAGCTAGCTCATCCTTCAGAGGATCATTCAGGGCATTTAGGAACACCCCTCTTAGTGCCTTCTGTCCCCAGCCAGCCTCTACTGCTAGGGTCCGGAATGAGATGGAGAACTCCGCCACAGATAGAGTTCCCTGGGAAAGGTGGAGTAGACGCTGGGAGGCATCTCCAGCCCGGTCCGGCACCTCGAACATGGTTCTGAATAAACTCAGAAAATCAGATGTTGAGTGATCAGCCAGGGGGGCTGCCGCGTCTTCGGCCTCGGCCCACTCCAGTGCCCTGCCCCGAAGAAGACCCACAATGTACAAATTCTTAACTTTGTCTGATTCGAAAGTCCGCGGTCTTAGAGCAAAGACATTTGAACACTGCAAGAGGAACCCACGACATTTCCCCAGGGTTCCATGGAAAGGTTCCGGGTCCGTAATATGGTGGTCCATGAGTGGGCTGGGCATAGCTGAAGGAGGTGCCGAGGCTGTGGACAGAAAAATAGAACATAGATTATTTACTTTGTCTGTTAAAGCCTGTAACTGTATTTTTAATTGAGTATTTTCGTCCATAAGGGCCTTTATGGCCTGTTGTTGTTGTCCCAGGAATATTCCTTGTCGGGTCAGAATCTCTGACACTGAGGGTGATGCAGAACCTGCTGGATCCATTCTGGTCAGGTCTTCTGTTGTGTAGGAGAGGGAATGAGGAGGATCCAAATGCAGGTTTAACAGTTTATTAAGTGTTGAACAAAGGAATCCACAGCAGAGAGATAATGGCTTCCTCTTGGATAGCCAAGAGGAAGGGCTGAAGGTTCCTGTGAGGAGAATAAGAAAATTAGTCTGATATCAAAATTTGACTCAGCTTAGAGGTGGTCAGTTTACCACTAGAATCGTTGAAGACCTGACAGAGACTGTGGGTGACACCAGGTCTTTTATAGCCACCGGTAAGTCTGTGCAGCTGGGAGCAATCAGCCAATCCTCCCGTTAGAAGCCATCCAGCACCTGTGTGTTTTGGGGGAGAAAAAAAACAAACAAGCAGGCCTAAAAGGCCTCACACCACAGGTTAGGTTCCAACATAACCACCGACTAACATTTAGGGAATGTTAGTTTTTGGCAAAAACAAACCCTTAGAAAACTTCAGGCTAACGTTCCCTGGAGGTTCTCTGTTTGTTGGGAATAATATATTCTTTTATTCATGATCATTTCCTGCTTTTTGTTCTGACTAGAAACTCATTTCTGAACAGGACCATTAAAGACATATGTGTTAATTATCTGAACTTCTGGAGACTTTTTCTCAGAATTGGTTGTGAGATTACCACGGATACAGAGTCTGGATGGGGTTTTTTTTTTGTTTCTGGGAAAAGGTCGTGCCGTGTGTTTTTCACTGGCATTCATGTGTACTTGGCCTTAAAGGATCAGATTTCATCAACTATTGGAAACAAAACATCCCAAAAGACAGATTTGGATTTACAGAAGTACAACATTATTTGGTTGAAGGTTAAATTCCAGATAAATAATCAGTTTTTCTAAAACAATCAAATCAACAAGCAGTTTCTTAGATTTTTTTTTTCCTTTTTACTCATTCTGATGCTCAGATTTAATCTTCAGCAAGTCATCTCACATAACGAGATCCTGACATATGATTGGCTGTCCATATGATTAAATACTGCCTTGTAATTGGCTGTCGACATGACTACTGTAGATCCCACTGTAATATTGACTTAGAAACTTTAAGTTTGGTGGCCTGCTCTTGTTTTTACTTTGTTACATAATAATTATAAATTTAAACTGTCTAACGTAAGATGTTGGCTGCCACCCATCTCCTCCTTCACCCGACCCCTATGGCCCCTCCTGCAGGTGGTGAGTCCACTGGAAGGGCAGCCCATGTCCCCGTTCGGGCTGAGCCTGGCCGGGCCCCATGGGTAAAAGCCTGGCCACCAGGCGCTCACTCTCATGCCCTACCCTTGGGCCTGGCTCTAAAAGGGGCCCCGGTGAACTGCGTCTGGGCAAGGGCAACTTCGCCATGCTTGATCTCTTCATAGGGGTGTTTGAACCACGCCTTGTCTGGCCCCTCACCTAGGAGCTGTTGGACCTGTCACCGGACCTGCTGAAGAGACTATGTCTCACAGCTGGCCGGGGAACAACTCGGCATCCCTCCGGGTCAGCTGGAGGATGCAGCCAGGGCAAGGGAGGCCTGGGCTTCCCATCTGAGGCTGTTGACCCCTGGACCCGGCCCTGGATGAACGGAAGACGACAGAACGGAATATATGATGTAACTTTAGGGCTTTTTTTTTTTTTTTTGCATAAACTTCTCTTTCAAAAATAAAGATTTACTTTCTATTTTTAATAACAATGCATAAACTTGCCGTTTGTTTTTTTTTTCCAGTGAATGAAACTCGGGTACTTTTTGTGCCTGTAAGCTGGTGATGAAAACCCAGAGGCGTTACCAACCTAAATACCATCTTCGGGGTGAAAACAAGAAGTTCTAAATGGGCATAATAGAAGAGAACACCTTGGCTTTGTCATATAGTAGGTCACTTTCATTGTTCATCTCGATGGACAAACAAGACGAAAAGATAATTTAAACAAAAGCGGTGTGTGAGGGTTCAGTTACTCTATAAAGGGAAATGAAGAGCTCGACTCTCAGTTCTTCAGGAATCTTAACTTTGAGGTAAGATTTTAATCCACTTAAGAAAGATAACGATATTCAATAATCTGAATAAATATAAATAAATATTCCACTGGATTCTTTTATGAATAGGATATTAATATTAAGACTTAGTCTTATTTTTTTTTTTATTTGCTGTGGATTTGTTTTTACGGATCCTAGAACAACAAAAAAGTTCCTTCTTAAAAAAAACTTCTAGATGTTTAAATACGATGCCTCTGAACTTTTGAAATTCACAATTTAGTTGTTTTAAGATTTAATAACTGTGATGTGTTATTTTTTGTATAGAAAAGATGTTTAATGGCACATTTCTGTTTTTTTTTTTTAGATTAAATATGCATCTTCAGAAAGTCTCCACAGCTTTGCTGCTGCTATGTTTGTCTTTATGTCCAGGTAAATTTTAATCCTTATTGGGATTACTGGGGGGAAAAAAGAAAAAAATCCTCAATCTTTTTGTCAGAAAAATGTTAATGTGGGTTTTTAGAAAACTTAAAATAACAAAAACCAGTTGACACATTATATATTGTTAAAAAACAAGTTCAAATATTGGCCTGTGACTTCTTATTTTATGACTAACTAATAAAAATGACACCAAATGTTTTCATTTAGTTTTTCTTTTTTAACTGGAATCCATTCCCCGTAGGGTTAACCCTAGAGACGTCTGCAGATAGGATTATCGGGGGTCAGGAAGTCACAGCGTATTCCATCAAATATCAGGCGTCGGTGCAGACTGAAAGAGGAGAACATTACTGTGGAGGAACCTTGGTGTTTGATCAGTGGGTGGTGTCAGCTGCCCACTGCTGGAGACCGTAAGTACACCAGCACACAATCAACTCTTTTTTTTTTTTCTTCTCATGGCAGCAACTCATCGCTCTTTTATTAATGATTTTAAAAAAGCTATTATTACACCGCTTCCCACAATTACTCAGTACCAGCTTTAGGTGAAATGATTAGGTTCTCAGGGCCATGCGACCGACGCACAAAGTCACAAATACCTGTGAATCGATGCATCCCAAACCACCAAATGGATTTTAATTAAACTGCCCATCGTTATTCAGTACCAACTATAGTTTAACTGATTAGGCTTTCAGGGTCATGCAACCAAAAGCCAAGTGTACAAATTGAGAAACCTTAAACATATGACTAATTTAACCTGGTTATCACGCAAAATTCAACCTGTCATTACGGGTGGAGGCATATTGTTTGACGCCTTAGTGTCGACTCATTGTTGTTGCTTAAAATTCCACAAATTCCACATCTAACTATCACAAAAAAGCACGCACACACGTTCTCACTCACCTAAAAAAATAAAATACAATACGTGGATGTCTGCTCCACGAGAGGGTTCAGGGTCTGATCACTTCATCTTGGATTGACGCCAAAAAAAAAAAAACTTCTGTTAATCCTACTACCTGCACACATTCAGACATCGACCTTTAATTTCTTTATAATAAACCACAGATCATAAAAGAGGTGAAGCTTGTTCCTTTAGCGGGGATCTTAAAGAACCCAAAGGGATATTTGAAAGGTTCACTTTGAGATTATTTACCATCTTTTAAGAACCTCAAACACCTGATGCGGTTGTCTACTTCATTCATATATGCTTGAGTAATTTGCAAGCTTTCCCATCCGGTACTCAGATACTGTTCGAACAACAGTTTGTTTTGGGGAGCAAGAGAAGGGCTGAATTCAGACAGTCAAAAATGTAAGTGAAGATGAATGAACGTAGTTATAATTTTTTTGCGGGCCTCAAGGGGGTAAATTGCATTTCTGAGCTAACAAAAGGTACAGTGTTTATTCTGAGAGGCTTTAAGATTAGAATTATTTCCTCATGAAACTACAATGCCCCCTCTTGAAGAAACACACCAATGTTTTTCCATATTTGGAAAAGTGATTTATGGAAAAACAATGGTGTGTTCTTTTAAGGGAGTGGACTTGTCAGGATATGGGGATGTGGAGGGGAGAACCCAAATGCAGGACAACAAAACAGGATTTATTAACCTTAAGTCCAGTCAGACAAAAAGTCCTGTAAATCTGTAAGGCAGAGGGCACAGGATTAACTCAGGATCAATAGTTCAAATACTTTGTAATATAACAGAGTTCAAAGATGCAACTTATGATCAGGCAGCCAAGACGGAAGATCTGACTGGAAGGGATGGTGGTGACGATGATGACCCGGCCAGGACGTCTGGAGGGATTGCTTTTAAATAGGCACCAGGATCCACAGGTGTGTAGCATCAGACTAATCACCCTCAGGTGTCCCTAATCAGGGTGATGAGGGAAGGTCAAGGTCTCCCTCTGGTGGCAAAGGAGGGGTTCATGGCAGGACTACAATGGGTTAAGATTTAAAGAGATCGGTGGCAATGATTACGTTTCATATGTTTCTCAAGATAAGTTCAGGTCTGATGGTTGCTCGTCTTTTATAATCCAAACAAATAAAAGTGTTTTGTATTTCTATAGCAACCCATCAAACAGTGATTGTGATCGTCTCATACTGTACAGATAAGAAAACCGAATGGGCGTCTTTTGATTTTTCTTCCTACTTTCAGGAGCCATTTGATGCAGGTGGTGCTGAGTGAACACAGTCTGATCAAAACAGAGGGATTCGAGCAGATCTTCAACGTGTCAAGAATATTTGTTCACAACTACAACTACAAAACTTTCAACAATGACATCATGCTTATCAAGGTGAGTAGAAGACCAGCATCCCCTCATCCCTCACAAACTCATGATGCTTCGTGCTCCACTTCTGACCGTTGTGTGTCTGTGGTTTGTGTCACAGTTGGATCGGCCTGCACAGCTCAACGCCTACGTCCAGCCGGTGAGCCTGCCTGACAGTGACACTCCACCTATCGGTAGTCAGGCTTGCACAGTGAGCGGCTGGGGCGTGACACAGGTGTACAGTTACAATCTCTCCCCTGTGCTTCGGGCTGTGGATGTCAGAGAAATTCGCTACTGCAACTGGTACTACTATGGCAGAATCACTGAAAACATGCTGTGTGCTGGTTCCCCTTACGGAGGCAAAGATTCCTGTCAGGTACACGTGCATTTACACACTTAGTAAAAGCTGCTGACTGAAGTTTGAAGTTTTTTTCTGACATATTTTGGTGATCTTCAGGGTGATTCTGGAGGCCCGCTTGTCTGCAACAACTACTTTGAGGGAATTGTCTCCTGGGGTATCAGCTGTGCCAACGCATATTACCCAGGTGTCTACACTAAAGTGAGAAACTACGTCGAATGGATTCGTTGGATTGTTGACAGAGACTCGGCGTAAACATGTGGCCACCAACACTCATTTACTTCAAATCATGGCCAACTTGTTACTCATGCTTCCTTTAAACAGGTCTTGCAATCTGAAAGAACAAGTAGTTTTGTTGTTTGTATTCTTAAATATTTAGTGTGGACTAAAATGAAAAGTTGACGATAGCAAATTTTGTATGTAATTAAAAACTGTTTCTATTACTATCTTTTTACTTTACTTTCATAAATATTTTCTGATAGTGAGTCACGTACTGTACACTTCACGTTACCATGTGTGATATCTGCTATATTTGTACTCCTGTTTTTACTACGTTGTCTCCGCATTAAGAAAAATCTCCTGATATCTGTTTTGTTTTTTTGATAATAAAGCAAAACAAAAAAATGGATTAATACCCTATTTAAATGCATGTACTGTAGATCCCATTACATCACTTCTGGTAACTATAAATAGTATGCATGAATTGCCCTTGAGGGTGTGATTATTGTGCCGTAAATGGTCTCCAGTGCCAATCAGAAGGGTGTGCAGGGGGGCATGGAAGGTGATGGGGTGATAGCTTTTATAGTGGTTGTCTAGATCAGCGGTCGGCAACCTTTGACACCGAAAGAGCCATTTGAACCCGGTTTCCACGGAAAAGAAAACACTGGGAGCCGCACATCTAAAATGAAAAAAAAAAAAAAACTTCTACTACTTTACCGCAGCATGTTTCTTATGAAATCCACCTGCTACAGAGAAAATTACATTGTATTCATTTAATGAACACATTTTGAACATTTTGAATTCTTGAAAAATAATAACAATGAATGTCTCTTTCAAATAAATTAAAAAGCTGAATTTAAATTGTCCATGCAGCAAACGAAAGCAGAAAAATGCCATGAGGCGTCATCCTTATATCCATTTATCTTATCTTAAATGATATATTGCTTTTTCTTACCTTTACACTTTGTATAAACAACTATAGTGTGGTTATGTCTTATGAAGTGCTACGGAGAAAATTAAATTTTACCGATGTAATGAACACATTTTGAATTCTTGAAAAAATAATAATGTCTGAATGTCTCTTTCGAATAAATTAAAAAGCTGAATTTAAATTGTGCATGCAGCAAACAAAAGGGAAAAATCCGTGAGCCGTCATCCTTATATCGCCTTGGGCTTTCAAAGTATGCAGTGGAGCATACTTTGTGATATTTCAAGATCACAATAATCTTCAAATTTAGAACTAAAATAATATAAAAACTAACACAAATAAAACACACTTCAATTAAATACAAAAAAATTTTTTTTAGTAATTTATTTTCCCAAGCCAATCAGAGCCGCATTATAAGGATGAAAGAGCCGCATGAGGCTCCGGAGCCGCGGGTTGCCGACCGCTGGTCTAAATGGTACTCTACCTCTTCCCTGATGAGAGAAGTACAAACAGTCTGTTGATCTGGGAGACGGCCGCCTATGACCCCCTATGCAGTTCTTTTTTTGTTCTATGTAGTGCAGCTGCCGTACCACACAGTCATGCTGGGAGACAGGAAGCTCTCAATGGTGGCCCTGTAGAAGTTCACCAAAAGTTGGGAGGAAAATCTAGAGCGCTTCAACTTCCTGAGGAAGGAGTTTCTGATTTTCTTCACCGGATGTGATGTATTACAAGAGATCAAAAAAGATGCTGCAGTCCAGGAGCTTTATGCTGTCAACACGTTCCACAGCTTTCCCAGTAAGAAGGGAGTAGTGTGTTCAGTCCTCCTGGACCCCCTGTTGTCCTCTATCACCTCATTTGTCTTGCTGGTGTTCAAGATGAGGTAATACACTGTTTCTATGAATTTCTCCACTAGGACATGAATAAAGTTTTCATATATTACATTGTATTTTTTATTCAGTTTTACACAGTGGTGGAACGTAACAAAGTAAATGTACTTCGTTACTGTACTTAAGTAAAAAAATTGTGTATCTGTACTTTACTTAAGTAAAATTTAAGACCGGTACTTTTACTTTTACTTCACTACATTTTTAGAGCAAATATCTGTACTTTTACTTCACTACTTTTTAAAAGTGTGTTTTACATTTTTCGTTACATTTTCGTTCAGGAATTTGAAAAATACACAGTTTTTTTTAGCGCATCTTGAAGCCTCATCGCCAAAATCAAAAAAAGCAGTTGATCGGGAGAAGAAGTCATGAATCGAGAAACATTTTCCGCCAAAAACCTAACATCAAAAATAGTACAAATTAAAAAGAGTCAGAAGATCGTTGTTTGTTGTGTTTACTTCTAAATAAAAAGTTGAGCCATCGTTACACAGAGCAGGGGCGGATCTAGAATTTTCCAAAAGGGGGTGGGGCTTTGACAAAGCCAATATATAGTGACTGGGGGGCGTCCCCCCCAAAACATTTTTAAAAATAAGTGTCATTTTCCTCCATTTTGGTGCCCATTTACTGGCCCTTCTAGGTGATAGCTTGACTTGTCCCCTTTCCTTTATTTTATGTGGACCAAAAGAGGCAGGAGAGGGGGGGGGGGGGGGGGCACACCCCTGCAGAGTATTTATCCTGGTTACCATGGTGACACCCTATAGCACAACAAATAACATTTGAATTATGATCGAATACTTTTACTTTTTACTTAAAAAGTACAATTTAAACCAACTACTTTTGTACTTTTACTTTGGTAGATTTTTATTGGTACTTTTACTTTTACTTAAGTAATTTTTTTGCCTAATTATCTGTACTTTTACTTAAGTACAAAAAGTGAGTACTTCATCCACCACTGGTTTTACAGTAACTTGCTGAACCCTGCATGAGGTGTAATTCCAGCTACTGACGCTAGATGGCAGCGGTAGGCGTGTCTGTTCTACCAGAGATAAAAATAAAGTAGAAGAAGAGGAAGAAGACATTTTGAACTTGTAAACAAACAAATCAAATCGTCTGTTAGAGGTTCATCATGTCTGTTAAACACGCCATCACCCGCGGGCTGGAGTTAGGCCGCTCAGTCCTTCAGATGGGTCTGTTTAAATTCGGGGGTCGGGTCGCAGCAAAGCTCCGAGTTAACCGTCTGCGTGTAGGCCCCACGGTCCGCACCGTTCAGCCTCAGGCTTTCCTGCCGTCCCGATACCGCTACTACCGCATGTCTCTGCGGGGACTGGCCGCCCAGCTGCAGGCCGCTGCTTTCCGGAGAGCTAACCCCAGGAACAGAGCTGTTTTTCTAGCTTTTAGTTTGGGATTTGGTTTCATTGAACAGCAGCTGGAGGAGGACAGAAGGAGCGCAGCGACATGTGAAGAGATTCAGGTAAAAACATTCAAGAAAATTCATCATTTAGAGGGTTTTAAAGCCTTTATGTCTGTAATGTTATGGGATCCAAATGGAAAAGTGAGGTTACAGGGAGAAGAGATAAAGAAGGTGGAAGATTTTAAGTATCTAGGATCAACAGTCCAACTCAGTTTGGTTTTTACACACATAGAATTTCTTTACCTGCAATGACTTTATAATTACTGCAGGGGTCACTACTATTGAGTGACCAATACAGCATCGATACAGTGCCGACACAGTTTGTGTAGCGTATCAATACACTCCTTGAGGTATCATCATCCCATCACTACCAAACAGCTGCTAGGTGGTGTAGAGTTGGCTAAGACAGTCACCCTCTGGTGAGCAAAAAAAAAAAAAAAACGGAGACCTTTTTTACACACAGATGTTTTTTACAGTGTTTATTATCCAAAAATATTAATAACAAAATGAGAGAATTATCAATACCAAAGATTAAATGAACTTATTTTAAGTTTGGAAATAAGAGAAAATGAAAACACACACACAAATGAAAAAACAAAATCAACCGATAAAATCACATCAAAGGTTTGTTTAAAGTTTATATTCATCATATAAAATTAAATCATAACAATCCGAAAAGATATAAGAAGTTTTTTTTTGTCAAACTTGTTTCAACCAAAAACCAAATGCATAGAAATCTAAAAAAAAAAAATCAAATCTCATATTTATCATTCATTAAATAACAATAAGACAGCTGGACTGGTTTCCAGTGACTGCTCATTTCAGCCCTACAGTGACCATCGGTACTGATAACCTGTGTCAGGTTCTCAATAAATGTCTCTAGTTTTATCACAGAAATCGCCACCAGTCTGTTCCTCTAGTCTGAAAATCCTAATAAAAAAACATACAAGAAAGGAACCCTTCAGAGAGTAATGTAAGTACACATGACAGATAGTAAAGCAAACCACTTACTGTACATCAGATAAACACACACAACTTAATCCTGGTAAAATTAGATTTTGACCAAAATATAGATAAATGTAAAATAATGTTTTTTTAAAAACTCAATTCTTTGTCGTTAACAAATCAAATGAGGACTAATTATTAAGACTAACTCCAAACTCCTGATGGATGATGCTGTTTTTTTTCTAGGACTGTTTGTTCTGCTGATCTGTACGGTTGTATTCTTTCATTTCAATTCCTCTCAACGGTGTTGTTTCATCCGTGCGGTCGTCCACACTCCTTTGGAATAGTGATGAGGAACTGCATTCAGGTTGTGGTTCATCTGTCTGGTCTTCTGCAGCTTCAGGTTGTGGTTCATCTGTCTGGTCTTCTGCAGCCTCAGGTTGTGTTTCTTTTTTTATCAAATCATGAGCAACTGAAAAATATTCTGTCCATTTCTTTTCATTCAGTTTCTCTTCATAATTCTTTGTCAAGTCTTCTTTTGCTTTGTTGCTTAAAACTTCCATCAAAACTTCTTCACTTTCTTTTGCAATCAGTACATCATAGAGAACACTGGTGTCACAGCAGCCTCCTTCCTTTGCACAGCAGCCTCCTTTTTCTGTACAACATTCTTCTCCTATAGAACAACATATTTTTTTTGAACAGCAGGCTCCTTCTCCTGTACAGCAGGCTTGTTCTCCTGTACAGCTTAGTTTTCCTCCACGGTAGTCAACACAACACCATCCACATTCTGATAAACATCTTTTCCAGTCCACCAAGGACATCACAACAACCACTGCACCCAAAACAATCAGTACGATCAAGCCGATGATCTGAAAAGAAGAATAAAACAATTGTTGTGAAAACTATTGTATTTAAACTAAAATTTAGTAAAGTTTTGTTTAAACATTTATTTTGAAAGGTGTTTCTGTGACTCAGGAAATAAAAAATCTCACCTTTGAGTCGTTCTTCAGTTCTGTGATGATCAGTCGTTCCTCTGCTGTGAGCTGGGTCTTCTCTTTACATGCCAACTCAGGTTGATCAAAGTTTTTACAGCAAACATACCAGTCTCCATTCATCAGAACTGTGATGGGCCACAGACACCCGATAATTACCGCTTTGATCAATTGTACACAAATAAATCCAGTGATCCCACAACATTTTCTTGGTTTTGTTTTTATACATTTTTTTGACATAGAATCATAAACACAACACGCACACGCAGTCTTGCAGGTACCGATACACATTTTATGCATCCAGAGAATAAAAAGAGCAAACATGAAAGGGGGTAAACCCATGTACAGGTCACAGTTCAAAGTAACATCTTTACAAGTACATTCCAGATTATTGTCCAGTAGAAGATTGTGAGCAACGCTCACAATGATCACAATGAAGATACTGACTTCCTGGTAGAGATGCGTCGGGAAGAAAGCCATCATCTTCAGAGCTAAAACTTTCAGATGGTTTACAGCTGAATGTTGAAACGTTAATAAGAACAAGGATACTTTTTTTCCACAAGACTAGTTTTTTCCAAATTTGGGATTTTCAACTTGTAAATCTCCTGCTGAATTCAAACTTTTAAGCTAGAAACAAAAAACACTAAAAAACGCTACGTTTGTAAAAATTTCTTTGCTCAGAAGAGTTACTGAGTTCCGTCTGTTCGCAGTTGTGACAGACAAGCCAAAGATGAGATGCTCTAAATAGGTAACCGCCACACCTAGCTGGAATGTGATGACTCATCTCATAACCTTTTTTTCTGATCTGAAAACAACTCCAAATCAAAACTGGACTCAAACTAGAATCCTGAATCCGAGTCTCTGAGTTCCAGTTCTAGAAATGAACAAATAAAGATTTGAAAACGTCCCTTTTGATTTGCAAAAGGGACTCAGAAAAACACTCAAACACAGAAAGCAATTAAAAAAAAAAGAAATAGGAACCCCTGCCAACAACCAGACACCAAGCTTGTCAGTGCAAGTCTTTAGAAATTTAATCAAGCTGAGAAGTGTTTGTGTAAATAAGTTGTATTTAAGGTGAAAGTTAAGGTAAAAAAGAGTACCAGATGTGATGTGTGATGGAAGAGTTTCAGCTAAATTGAAAGGGAAAATGTACAAAACCGTTGTAAGAGCGGCCATGCTGATTGGTCTAGAGCAGCAGTCGGCAACCCGCGGCTCCGGAGCCTCATGCGGCTCTTTCATCCTTATAATGCGGCTCTGATTGGCTTGCGGCTCTGATTGGCTTGGCCCATCTAAAAAAAATTACTAAAAAAATTTTTTAGGAATTTATTTTCCCAAGCCGCTTGGGAAAATAAATTACTAAAAAAAATTTTTTTTTTGTATTTAATTGAAGTGTGTTTTATTTGTGTTAGTTTTTATATTATTTTAGTTCTAAATTTTATTGTGATCTTGAAATATTAAAACATTAATTAAATTATTTGATATTATTTTTTCGTCACTGCGGAAGCCGATATACCCGCTGAAACGCCGTCTATTTTGAGCGACTTTCAACCCCGGCAAAGCCAATGGAGAAATGTAAAAAAAGATAAATATCTCAAGAAAATAGAACTTTCAATGATGCCTGGGCAGATTCATTTGCATTTACCTCGGGCGAGAGTGGCCTACCAGTATGCCTAATTTGTGGAGAAAAACTGGCTAACAATAAACGGTCAAATGTCGCAAGACATTTTAACAATACACACAGAGCTTTTGCTGAAAAATATCCAGAGGGAGAAGAGAGGAAAAAAGCTGTTTCGGAACTGATGCAGAAGGCTGACCGGACGAAAAATCAATTCAAAAAGTGGGTGAAGTCTGCAAATTCAACTACATATGCATGCTTTGTGGCCGCTCAGGAAATAGGCAGGCATGGGAAACCGTTCACAGGTGGAGAATATATGAAAGAATCATTCCTTAAGATTTCAGAACACTTATTTGCGGACTTTAAAAACAAAGACGAAATTGTGCAGAAAATCAGAGAGATGCCTCTCTCTGCGAAAACTGTCAAAGACAGAACCATAAAAATGGCAGAAAATATCACAAAACAGCAAATCAAAGACCAATTCAGCAGCAGCATACTCAATCGCCTGTGATTAGTCCAAAGACAAAACGGACATTGAACAAATAGCGCTGTTCTTCCGATATGTGAATTCAGACTATTTAAATTCAGCTTTTTAATTTATTTGAAATAGACATTCATTGTTATTATTTTTCAAGAATTCAAAATGTTCAAAATGTGTTCATTAAATGAATACAATGTAATTTTCTCTGTAGCACGTGGATTTCATAAGAAACATGCTGCGGTAAAGTAGTAGAAGGTTTGTTTTTTTTCATTTTAGATGTGCGGCTCCCAGTGTTTTCTTTTCCGTGGAAACCGGGTTCAAATGGCTCTTTCGGTGTCAAAGGTTGCCGACCGCTGCTCTAGAGACAGTGTCACTGAGAAAAAGACAGGAAACAGAGATGTTTGTAGCAGAGATGAAGATGCTGAGGATCTCTCTGGGAGTGACCAGGATGGACAGGATCAGAGGAACAGCACATGTTAGAGGTTTTAAAGTCAGAGAGGCCAGACTGTGAGCAGCAGTATGGTTTTATGCCTAAAAAGAGCACTACAGATGCAATATTTGCCTTGAGGATGCTGATTGAGAAGTACAAAGAAGGCCAGAGGAAGCTGCACTGTGTCCTCGTGGATCTAGAGAAAGCGTATGACAGTGTACCTAGAGAAGAACTATGGTATTGTATGAGGAAGTCTGGTGTGACAGAGAAGTATGTTAGAGTGGTGCAGGACATGTATGAGGGCTGTAAGACAGTGGTGAGGTGTGCTGTAGATGTGACAGAGGAGTTCAGTGTGGGGGTGGGACTGCACCAAGGATCTGCTCTGAGCCCTTTGCTGTTTGCTATGGTGGTGGACAGACTGACAGACGAGGTCAGACAGGAATCCCCATGGACAATGATGTTTGCAGATGACATTGTGATCTGTAGTGAGAGGAGGGAAGAGGTGGAGGAAAAGCTGGAGAGGTGGAGGTTTGAAGATTAGTCAGAGTAAAACAGAGTACATGTGTGTGAATGAGAGGGATCCAAATGGAAAAGTGAGGTTACAGGGAGAAGAGATAAAGAAGGTGGAAGATTTTAAGTACTTTGGATCAACAGTCCAGAGCAATGGAGAGTGTGGAAAAGATGTGAAGAAGCGTGTGCAGGCAGGCTGGAACGGGTGGAGAAAAGTATCAGGTGTGATGTGTGACAGAAGAGTTTCAGTTAAAATGAAAGGAAAAGTGTACAAAACCATGGTGAGACCGGCCATGCTGATTGGCCTAGAGACAGTGTCACTGAGAAAAAGACAGGAAGCAGAGATGGAGGTAGCAGAGATGAAGATGCTGAGGATCTCTCTGGGAGTGACCAGGATGGACAGGATCAGAGGAACAGCACATGTTAGAGGTTTTAAAGTCAGAGAGGTCAGACTGAGATGGTTTGGACATGTGCAGAGGAGAGAGAGAGAGTACATCAGAAGAAGGATGCTGGGTTTAGAACCACCAGGAAAGAGGACTAGAGGAAGACCAAAGAGGAGGTTCATGGATACAGTGAAGGAAGACATGAAGATAGTTAGTGTGACTGAAGAGGATGCAGCAGATAGGGTTAGATGGAAGAAACTAACTTGATGTGGCGCCCCCTCAAGTGAAAAGCCGAAAGAAGAACTTGTTTACATGTATACATGTTTAACTGTTGTGATTGTGCTCCTTGTTTAGTTGTAGGTGTAATAAATAAGTTCAAACATTTAAAAAGGACTGCATCAGGGATCTGCTCTATCTGTACACTATGGTGATTAACAGCCTGACAGACGAGGTTAGACAGGAATCTCCATGAACAGTGATGTTTGTGGTCTGTAGAGTGAAGGTGGAGGTTTCCTTGGAAACAGGTGAAGTTTAGATGCAGTAAGACCTACATGTGTGTGAATGAGAGGGAAGAACCAGAGATCAAGATGTTTAGGTTCTCCTTGGGAGTGACCAGCATGAACAGGATCATGATTGAGTACATCAGAAGTTCTGGAACAGGGTGGAATTCTAGCTGCAGGTCAGAGTTTAGGTATCTCAGGGGTTTTTTTACAGTTGGAGAAGGTTGGAGCAGGAAATCTACAGACGGATCGGTGCAGCGTCTGCAATCATTCGGATGCTCCATCGGTCCTTCATGGTGAAGAAAGAGCTGAGCTGTAAAGCAAAGTTCTCGATTTACCACTTGATCCACGTTCAGACCCTCACCATGGTAACCAGCTGTGGGTAGTGAATGAAAGAACGAGCTCGCAGATACAAGAGGCCAAAATGAGCTTCCTCTGCAGGGTGGCTGGGCTCTCACTCAAAGATAAAGGGAGGAGCTCGAAGTAGAGCTGTTGCTCCTCTGGGTCAAAAAAGCCAGATTGGGTGGTTTGGGCATCTGGTTAGGATGCCTCCCGAACGGAGGTGTTTCGGGCATGTCCCACCAGGAGGTCCCAGCCCTGCTGGAGAGACTATGTCTCACAATTGGACAGGGAATACCTCGGGATCCTCCCGGGTGAGCTGGAGGATGAGCGAAGCCTGTCCTTCCCATCTGAGACTGTTTCCCCACCACCCAGCCTCAGATAAGTGGAAGACGACAGAACAATTTAATAACTACATTCTTTATTCTACTTGTAAAAGGCGATGTTGTTCAGACTTTTGATTGGAGATGTTTTGTGTCCTGCAGGCCGTGTTCAGGAAGAAGAAGTTCCAAAGTCCTCTGAAGTGTTTTCCATCTGGATACAAACTGGAGGATTACCTGATCGGAAACCAGATTGGGAAAGGTTGTAACGCCGCTGTGTACGAGGCTGCAGCTCAGTTTGCTCCTTCTCCTACGAAGGTGGTAGATGATGTGGAAGAAAAGCAACCGATGTCCTGCTGCTCGCTCAGAAGCTTCCCTCTGGCCATCAAGATGCTGTGGAACTTTGGGGTAAAATGTTTATCTCATCCATTTTTTTTTTGATTAATCAGCAAATATAAACTGTTCCAAACTCTGCTGCTTAAACAATATTACTGTTAAACAATATATGATGATAAAATATGTTTGAAAAAATATGCAATAAAATAGATGCATGATTTTATTTAAAGAATATATGAAGAGGAGTAAGCCAGTCTTTGAATCTGAATCTTTGGTTTATTTTGATCTAACTCCAGGCGGGGTCGTCCAGTGAGGCCATCCTCAGGTCCATGTCACATGAGCTGGTTCCTGCGAGTCCGCTGGCATTAAAGCAGGAGAATGAGCACTTGCGTCTGGACGGGTGAGTTGGTTTTCTTCCGGCTGGTAAAAAAATTTTGGCATTCACTAAATAGCTTGCTGGGATTAAAGTTGAATTCATATAATATCAATAAAAACTATTGAAAAATAAAAAAGTTGCCAATTTCTGTTTTCGGGCTGAAAAGTATGACATAACAATTTTATTTTCCCCATATCATGGAAAAAATTCTATCTGGAAAATTCTTTCTCTCTTTAAAATAAAATGCTATCAAATAGAATATATTGTAGCTGAATCTTAGTTTTGATCTAATTTTTTGTAATGATGGGTGGCATAATGCTCCGTTCTGTCATCTTCCGCTAGTTCCGGGGTCGGGTTGCGGGGGCATTACAGCCTCAAAGGGGTAGCCCAGGCTTCTCTCACCCTGGCTGCATCCCCCACCTCACCTGGAAGGATCCCAAGTCGTTCCTCGGCCAGCCGTGAGACATAGTCTCTCCAGCGGGTCTGGGGTCTGCCCCTTGGTCTCCTCCCGGTGGGACGTGCCCAAAACACCTCGCCCGCGAGGCGCTCGGGGGAGAACCACCCCATCTGGCTCCTCTCGACCTGGAGGAGGAGCGGCTTGACACCGAGCTCCTCCCGGATGGCAGAGCTCCTCACCCGATCTCTGAGTGAGAGCCCAGCCACCCTGCAGAGGAAGCTCATTTCGGCCGCTTGTAACCCGCGATCTCATTCTTTCGGTCACCACCCACAGCTGGTTACCATGGTGAGGGTTGGAACGTAGATCGACTTGTAAATCGAGAGCTTTGCTTTTCGGCTCAGCTCTCTCTTTACCACGACAGAACGATGCAGCGTCCGTCGTGGCATCACGCTGACATCACCGCATCACAGTAGCATAACGCTTTGTTCTGAAAATCGGTTGTTATATATTTTTTTAGGATTTTTTTACACTGCAGTTACTACATGTAGTATGACAAAACCCGTTCCATTCCATTGTCTTCTGCTTATCTGGAGCCGGGTCATGGGGTAACAGCTTCAAACGGGAAGCCCAGGCTTCTCTCACCCTGTCTGCATCCTCTAGCTCACCCTGGAAGATCCTGAGGTGTTCCCTGTCCAACTGTGAAACATAGTCTCTGCAGCAGGTCCTGGATCTGCCTCTGGATCTCCTCCCAGTGGAGAGGACTCCTCCCAGCCTGAAACACGTCACCAGCAAGGCGTTTGGGAGGCATTCTAACCAGATGCTTGAACCATCCTGTCTGGCTCCTCCCTCTATCTCTGAGTGAGAGCCCAGCCACCCTGCAGTGGAAGAGGAATTTAATCAAATTAAAATGTGTTTATTTTTTTCATAAATTTTTCTGAAGTCCTCTTTGCTCGACGATCTTTGATAAATGTTGCTGTTTTTACATTTTTAACCAGAAAAATGTAAAATAGTTACATTTATCTACGAGCAAAATAGAGATTAGAAAAGTTACAAGGCCAACTGGGAGGTTCATTTTTTTCACAATTGGCCCAAAAGCAGTTTTACTTCATGGAGGTGGGTGTAAGTTGCCCTTTTGGTGTGCCCTCCATGTCTCTCAGGAAACAAAGTCCTCATAATCTCCTGTTTGGCTATCTTTTCGTGCAGGCAGTTTGGCGTGGTTTCCAAACGGGTGCCGGCTCACCCCAACGTGATCCGGGTCCACCGAGCATTCACAGCAGATGTTCCTCTTCTACCCGGCGCTCAGGATGAGTATCCGGATATGCTGCCGGCCAGACTGAACCCTGCCGGTCTGGGAAACAACCGCACCCTTTTCCTGGTCATGAAAAAGTAAGACCGACTATAATCTCTTAATCTATAGTTTCTAGCAGTTTACTGATCAGCTTTTTCTCCGTAGTTACCCGTACACGCTAAGACAGTACCTGCAGGTGACCACGCCCAGCAGCAGACACGCCTCTCTGATGGTGCTGCAGCTCCTGGAGGGGGTTGACCATCTGTGCAAACAGGGCGTTGCCCACCGGGACTTGAAGTCAGACAACATCCTCCTGGAGATGGACTCAGGTTGGATTTCAGCACAAACCCCATACGTTCCTGTCAGATTTCTGAAAGTTTTTTTTTCTTACAGATGGATGTCCTCGTTTGGTTATAACCGACTTCGGGTGCTGTTTGGCTCTGAGCGACTCCACCCTGCAACTGCCGTACAACAGCCAGCAGGTGGACAGAGGGGGCAATGCCTCCCTCATGGCTCCTGAGGTCAGATTGAGGTTGTGTTTATCACATGCATGCTGCGAAAAGTAGAAAAAATTATCAATATTTGACACTTTAGGTTCGTTAATTAAACATCAGGAGTCTTGATCACAAAGCTTATTTTCCCCTTTTTTTTGCTCCATTGTTATTTTTCTAAAAGTGCTAATTTACATTAAAAAAATCTCAGTGTCTTGGTTGGATTATCTCATCTCAGTGGTTCTGATTACAGGTGGCCACCGCTCTGCCAGGAAATGGCGTAGTGATCGACTACAGCAAAGCCGATGCCTGGGCGGTGGGCTCCATCTCATACGAGATATTGGGACTACAGAATCCGTTCTACAGATCCACGGGGATATCTTCCAGAAGCTACCAGGAGTATGAGCTTCCTCCTCTTCCTCCCAGAGTTCCTGCTGAAGTGAAGCTGGTCATCCGGCTGCTTCTGAGGAGGAATCCCTCTGAGGTAAAGCCGGTGTGAACGGGGAGGGAGAACTCATAGGATCATGGTCTGGGGGAATGTCACAAACCTGATCTGAAACAAATTTATTAGTTTTATTTAAAACTTTTTGGATATTTTTTAAATAAAATTAAAATTACCAGCAGATTTTCTCTCTGAATCAGTCTGCAGACCAGGTGGACCACAAAGTGATTAAAATGTCTCCCGATGTGCTTCTATCCCCGCAGCGCCCCAGTGCCCGCGTAGCTGCTAACATGCTACATCTTAGCCTGTGGGGTCGAAGAGCTCTGCGCAATCAGAGCAGCACTGAGATGAAGAAGCTGGCTGATTGGTTGCTGTGCCAGTCCGCTGTGGTTCTCCTGAAAGGTTGTTCTGGACCTGGAGGGAAGCGTGTGGAGGCGGAGCTACACAGGAGCTTTCTGGCTAACCTGGAGCTGGAGGAGCTTCGCTGTGCGGTGGGTTTCCTCTTGTACGGGCGATACCTGAACCACACCGCCATCATGTCGTTATAGACGTGCATGTTTCTAAGGTTTTAAAATCAAACACCAAATCCAGTAAAACTTTGCTCTTGCACATCTTTAACCAGTGTTTGTTGACGTGCCCTTCCTGTTGGGTTTGTTCCACTTTTCTCTCTGAGGGATGGAAATAGTGTCTAAAAAACTGCTCTTAGTTCAAATAATCCCTGTCATCGTGTTTTATTTTTCTATAGAGAGAGATTTTCTGCTCCAGCTCTGATGCACTTTAACGAGCTGCTGGTAAAACTAAAAAAAAAGATGGTTTAAAATCATCTTTATTTGCACTTTAAGTCTAAAAGTTCTGCTTTTTGCCAATTTTAAAAAAGATTACGTAAATAAATGATATTTTATGGTCTTGAAAGGTTTGTTTGATGAAATGTGGGATGTTTTTAAATGAAAGTTTTAGAAATAAAAGTATAATAAAAAAGATCAGAATGTGTGTGGGTTTTTTTTTTTTACTTTTACATAATTTATTCAGCTTTAAATAAACTTCTGTAAAACAGCTGAAAGGAATGAAGTCTTTTTGTGAATTCTACTTGGATTAAGTGTTGCATGGTTTCTGCTGCATGGCAGTAAATACTGCGATACATTCCGGTGTTTACCGCCTCTGCGTAAACAGGTTTCTGACGCAGTGAAAACGCAGAAACTCAAAAGATCTTTGTTTTTCCCACAAATGTAAAAAAAAATGTTTCTAATGCAAAAAGAATCAATCTTCGCTGCACCTAACACACTGTTTCTGTTTTTTTTTGGGTTGTCAGATATTTAAATAACTAGAATCAGCATTATAAACTGTCTTATTAGAATTAGATTTTTAATTATCAGAAGTTAAAAAAAACTTATTCTAAACTCAGTTCATTTCAAACACATTCATTTCACACTCAGTTGAAAATCATCGTATCCTCTCCATGTGTCATGATACCTCACCTGCCACCAGAGGGAGTCCTGGTCTTTCTCTCCCAGATCTCAAACACCTGTAGTAATAATAATAATAATAATGTATTTTATTTATAATGCACTCTATACCTGAAATCAAGCCTCAGAGTGCTACAAGGTTAAAACATTCAAACTTAAAACAATTAAAACAGTTCAGTACAATAAAAACAAACATACAATGTAAACAAAATTTAAAAATGATAAGCTTTTTTAAAAAGGTGGGTTTTTAGTCCTTTTGTAAAGGCATCCTCCGTCTGTGGGGCCCTGAGGTAGTCTGGGAGGGCATTCCACAGGCGGGGAGCAGCAGCCTTGAAGGCCCTGTCACCCATTGTTTTTAGCCGTGTCCTGGGTGGGTTCAGACGATGCCGTTGGCCTGACCGGGTCCTGGTTGAGGTATTGAGTGTGAGTAGTTCTGAGAGGTAAGTGGGGGCCTCACCGTGCAGACAGTGATGGGTGTGAAGGAGGACCTCATATTCAATACGGAGGTGAACGGGAAGCCAGTGAAGGCTGTGAAGGATGGGGGTGCACCCTCATCAGGACCCTGGCAGCGCTGTTCTGAACATACTGGAGCTTTTGAGTGCTCCTGCCAGAGATCCCGATGAGAAGCGCATTACAGTAATCCAGCCTGGAGGAGACATCCTGCCTGTGGTCGTTATCCTGATGCCACACACCTGTGGATCCTTCTACCTGCTGCCTATTTAAAGGCTTTTACCCCTGACTTCTTTGTCGGGTCATCACCATCCCTCCCGGCCAGGTCTTCCTGACTGGCTGACCAAGTTTATAATTATTAAAGTGTTACATTTTGAACTTTAAAACATTCCTTGGGTTAATCCTATGCTCTTTCCGTACAGCTTTGCCTGACTTCTGTTAATAAATCCTGTTTATGTCCCGCATTTGGGTCCTCCTCCTTCCACATCCACATCATAACAATATGCTAAACTTTACATGTTTAACAAAGAATAATGTAAAATTTATTGTATTAATATTGTGACATGTGTCTTAACCTCTTAGTGTTACCGTATTTTTTCGACTATAATGTGCACACGTGTATAAATGCGTACCCTAACTTTTCATTAAAAAAAACAGTATAAAATTTTCCTTTTTCTCGGCTCAGATTAAGCATTGTAAGTGACCTCTGTAGTTGAACACATGCAGCCATAATAAAAATGATTTATTCACAACATAAACTATGAACACAATTCATAGTTCCGAAATAAAATAAAAACGTTTTATTGTGGGCGAGGTGATGAAAGGGAATGATGCATCTGAATACCATTGAATGCCAACTTTGCATTCCTCTTTAGGTAAAAAATTTTGCAGGTTCGTGTTCGAATAAATACAGTAGATTTTGATAAATAACTTTCATCTCAAATTTACGTGTTGCCAAAGGAATGAGGTACAAATTTTGTTCTGAACGTTGTTCTTCATGAGGATTGGGAGCAGAGAACTCGTTCGTAGGAGAAAAAAAACACATTTTAATTCAAATGTTATATTAAGAATAAGTCGTCGCCATGGCGACAACATATCTCTGCATCCTGAACAGTGTTAAAAATAAATGGTTGAGTTCCATGTGAAAGCTAGGTTGGAGCATTTATCACATGGATCCTCAGTCGAAGCAGCAGATTTTGTGAGCTATAGTCATATGTTTCTGAAAACACAATCAGTTCATCTATAGTTGTTACTAACTGTAGGAAGTTTAATTCAAATCCCTTTGTTTTTTTTTGGAGGTTTGCGTTCACAAGAATTTGTGACCTCAATCTTCGGTTATCACACAGGCTGTCCGTGGAACCATCCACAACACTTGTGAAAGTTCCCAAACCACTACCAAGAATTTTGATGAAACTCGTAACAGATACTCAGTACCAACTATAGCTTGACTGATTGTCTTTTCAGAGACATCTGACTAAAGGTAATGGTCACAAATTTTCTAGGACAGGCAGAGGCATTTTGTAACCACGTCTTCTTGTGTGATTCAGATTCTTCTTCACCACAAAGGATCAATAGAGCCTCTTAATTACTGCAGACGCTGTGCCCGTTCTCGTTCCATCATCTTCCGCTTATCCGGGGTCAGGTCCCGGGGGCAACAACCTCAGACAGGAAGCCCATACTTCTCTCACCCCAGCTGCATCCTCCAACTCACCCAGGAGGATCCTGAGTCGTTCCCCGGCCAGCTGTGAGACACAGTATCTCCAGCGGGTCCAGGGTCTGCCTCTCTGTCTCCTCCCGGTGGGACGTGCCCGAAACACCTCACCTGCGAGGCGCTCGGGAACCCCCCCATCTAGCTTCTCTTGACCTGGAGGAGGATCGGCTCGACACCGAGCTCCTCCCGGATGGCAGAACTCCTCACCCGATCTCTGAGAGCCCAGCCACCCAGCGTAGGTCATCTAACCCGGTATGTTTTTATTAAAATAAAAATCAGTCCATGAAGCGTCTTTAATTGAGATTTATTTTATTGGGTACACGATGACTTTCTCTAACAGAGTCAAACTAGTAATTAGGACAAACTTTTAGTTTGAGATTTTTCCTTCTAATATTCTTCTCCCTCCTCCTCTCCTTCACCCTCGATCGAGTCGACTCCCACCTCCTCGTAATCTTTCTCCAAAGCTGCCATGTCTTCCCTCGCCTCCGAGAACTCCCCCTCTTCCATGCCCTCCCCTACGTACCAGTGGACAAAGGCACGTTTTGCGTACATTAAGTCGAACTTGTGATCGAGTCGAGCCCAGGCCTCTGCGATGGCCGTGGTGTTGCTCAACATGCACACCGCCCTCTGCACCTTGGCCAGATCTCCCCCGGGAACCACAGTGGGAGGCTGGTAGTTAATCCCAACCTTAAAACCAGTAGGGCACCAGTCCACAAACTGGATGGAGCGCTTGGTTTTGATGGTGGCGATGGCGGCGTTGACGTCTTTGGGCACAACATCACCGCGGTAAAGGAGGCAGCAGGCCATGTACTTCCCGTGGCGAGGATCACATTTCACCATCTGATTGGCCGGTTCGAAGCAGGCGTTGGTAATCTCAGCCACAGAGAGCTGCTCGTGATAGGCTTTCTCAGCGGAGATGACGGGGGCGTAGGTGGCCAGTGGGAAGTGGATACGGGGATATGGCACCAGGTTGGTCTGGAACTCTGTCAGATCTACGTTGAGAGCACCATCGAAGCGAAGAGAAGCTGTGATAGAAGAGACAATCTGGCTGATGAGTCGGTTCAAGTTGGTATAGGTGGGACGCTCGATGTCCAGGTTCCTGCGGCAGATGTCATAGATGGCCTCGTTATCCACCATGAAGGCACAATCGGAGTGCTCCAGGGTGGTGTGGGTGGTCAGGATGGAGTTGTAGGGTTCCACCACAGCAGTGGACACCTGGGGAGCTGGGTAGATGGAGAACTCTAGTTTGGACTTCTTGCCTGTAGACTTCTTGGTCTGTAGAGTGAAGGTGGAGGTTTCCTTGGAAACAGGTGAAGTTTAGATGCAGTAAGACCTACATGTGTGTGAATGAGAGGGAAGAACCAGAGATCAAGATGTTTAGGTTCTCCTTGGGAGTGACCAGCATGAACAGGATCATGATTGAGTACATCAGAAGTTCTGGAACAGGGTGGAATTCTAGCTGCAGGTCAGAGTTTAGGTATCTCAGGGGTTTTTTTACAGTTGGAGAAGGTTGGAGCAGGAAATCTACAGACGGATCGGTGCAGCGTCTGCAATCATTCGGATGCTCCATCGGTCCTTCATGGTGAAGAAAGAGCTGAGCTGTAAAGCAAAGTTCTCGATTTACCACTTGATCCACGTTCAGACCCTCACCATGGTAACCAGCTGTGGGTAGTGAATGAAAGAACGAGCTCGCAGATACAAGAGGCCAAAATGAGCTTCCTCTGCAGGGTGGCTGGGCTCTCACTCAAAGATAAAGGGAGGAGCTCGAAGTAGAGCTGTTGCTCCTCTGGGTCAAAAAAGCCAGATTGGGTGGTTTGGGCATCTGGTTAGGATGCCTCCCGAACGGAGGTGTTTCGGGCATGTCCCACCAGGAGGTCCCAGCCCTGCTGGAGAGACTATGTCTCACAATTGGACAGGGAATACCTCGGGATCCTCCCGGGTGAGCTGGAGGATGAGCGAAGCCTGTCCTTCCCATCTGAGACTGTTTCCCCACCACCCAGCCTCAGATAAGTGGAAGACGACAGAACAATTTAATAACTACATTCTTTATTCTAAAAGGCGATGTTGTTCAGACTTTTGATTGGAGATGTTTTGTGTCCTGCAGGCCGTGTTCAGGAAGAAGAAGTTCCAAAGTCCTCTGAAGTGTTTTCCATCTGGATACAAACTGGAGGATTACCTGATCGGAAACCAGATTGGGAAAGGTTGTAACGCCGCTGTGTACGAGGCTGCAGCTCAGTTTGCTCCTTCTCCTACGAAGGTGGTAGATGATGTGGAAGAAAAGCAACCGATGTCCTGCTGCTCGCTCAGAAGCTTCCCTCTGGCCATCAAGATGCTGTGGAACTTTGGGGTAAAATGTTTATCTCATCCATTTTTTTTTTGATTAATCAGCAAATATAAACTGTTCCAAACTCTGCTGCTTAAACAATATTACTGTTAAACAATATATGATGATAAAATATGTTTGAAAAAATATGCAATAAAATAGATGCATGATTTTATTTAAAGAATATATGAAGAGGAGTAAGCCAGTCTTTGAATCTGAATCTTTGGTTTATTTTGATCTAACTCCAGGCGGGGTCGTCCAGTGAGGCCATCCTCAGGTCCATGTCACATGAGCTGGTTCCTGCGAGTCCGCTGGCATTAAAGCAGGAGAATGAGCACTTGCGTCTGGACGGGTGAGTTGGTTTTCTTCCGGCTGGTAAAAAAATTTTGGCATTCACCAAATAGCTTGCTGGGATTAAAGTTGAATTCATATAATATCAATAAAAACTATTGAAAAATAAAAAAGTTGCCAATTTCTGTTTTCGGGCTGAAAAGTATGACATAACAATTTTATTTTCCCCATATCATGGAAAAAATTCTATCTGAAAAATTCTTTCTCTCTTTAAAATAAAATGCTATCAAATAGAATATATTGTAGCTGAATCTTAGTTTTGATCTAATTTTTTGTAATGATGGGTGGCATAATGCTCCGTTCTGTCATCTTCCGCTAGTTCCGGGGTCGGGTTGCGGGGGCATTACAGCCTCAAATGGGTAGCCCAGGCTTCTCTCACCCTGGCTGCATCCCCCACCTCACCTGGAAGGATCCCAAGTTGTTCCCCGGCCAGCCGTGAGACATAGTCTCTCCAGCGGGTCTGGGGTCTGCCCCTTGGTCTCCTCCCGGTAGGACGTGCCCAAAACACCTCGCCCGCGAGGCGCTCGGGGGGCATCCTGACCAGATGCCCGAACCACCCCATCTGGCTCCTCTCGACCTGGAGGAGGAGCGGCTTGACACCGAGCTCCTCCCGGATGGCAGAGCTCCTCACCCGATCTCTGAGTGAGAGCCCAGCCACCCTGCAGAGGAAGCTCATTTCGGCCGCTTGTAACCCGCGATCTCATTCTTTCGGTCACCACCCACAGCTGGTTACCATGGTGAGGGTTGGAACGTAGATCGACTTGTAAATCGAGAGCTTTGCTTTTCGGCTCAGCTCTCTCTTTACCACGACAGAACGATGCAGCGTCCGTCGTGGCATCACGCTGACATCACCGCATCACAGTAGCATAACGCTTTGTTCCGAAAATCGGTTGTTATATATTTTTTTAGGATTTTTTTACACTGCAGTTACTACATGTAGTATGACAAAACCCGTTCCATTCCATTGTCTTCCGCTTATCTGGAGCCGGGTCATGGGGTAACAGCTTCAAACGGGAAGCCCAGGCTTCTCTCACCCTGTCTGCATCCTCCAGCTCACCCTGGAAGATCCTGAGGTGTTCCCTGTCCAACTGTGAAACATAGTCTCTGCAGCAGGTCCTGGATCTGCCTCTGGATCTCCTCCCAGTGGAGAGGACTCCTCCCAGCCTGAAACACGTCACCAGCAAGGCGTTTGGGAGGCATTCTAACCAGATGCTTGAACCATCCTGTCTGGCTCCTCCCTCTATCTCTGAGTGAGAGCCCAGCCACCCTGCAGTGGAAGAGGAATTTAATCAAATTAAAATGTGTTTATTTTTTTCATAAATTTTTCTGAAGTCCTCTTTGCTCGACGATCTTTGATAAATGTTGCTGTTTTTACATTTTTAACCAGAAAAATGTAAAATAGTTACATTTATCTACGAGCAAAATAGAGATTAGAAAAGTTACAAGGCCAACTGGGAGGTTCATTTTTTTCACAATTGGCCCAAAAGCAGTTTTACTTCATGGAGGTGGGTGTAAGTTGCCCTTTTGGTGTGCCCTCCATGTCTCTCAGGAAACAAAGTCCTCATAATCTCCTGTTTGGCTATCTTTTCGTGCAGGCAGTTTGGCGTGGTTTCCAAACGGGTGCCGGCTCACCCCAACGTGATCCGGGTCCACCGAGCATTCACAGCAGATGTTCCTCTTCTACCCGGCGCTCAGGATGAGTATCCGGATATGCTGCCGGCCAGACTGAACCCTGCCGGTCTGGGAAACAACCGCACCCTTTTCCTGGTCATGAAAAAGTAAGACCGACTATAATCTCTTAATCTATAGTTTCTAGCAGTTTACTGATCAGCTTTTTCTCCGTAGTTACCCGTACACGCTAAGACAGTACCTGCAGGTGACCACGCCCAGCAGCAGACACGCCTCTCTGATGGTGCTGCAGCTCCTGGAGGGGGTTGACCATCTGTGCAAACAGGGCGTTGCCCACCGGGACTTGAAGTCAGACAACATCCTCCTGGAGATGGACTCAGGTTGGATTTCAGCACAAACCCCATACGTTCCTGTCAGATTTCTGAAAGTTTTTTTTTCTTACAGATGGATGTCCTCGTTTGGTTATAACCGACTTCGGGTGCTGTTTGGCTCTGAGCGACTCCACCCTGCAACTGCCGTACAACAGCCAGCAGGTGGACAGAGGGGGCAATGCCTCCCTCATGGCTCCTGAGGTCAGATTGAGGTTGTGTTTATCACATGCATGCTGCGAAAAGTAGAAAAAATTATCAATATTTGACACTTTAGGTTCGTTAATTAAACATCAGGAGTCTTGATCACAAAGCTTATTTTCCCCTTTTTTTTGCTCCATTGTTATTTTTCTAAAAGTGCTAATTTACATTAAAAAAATCTCAGTGTCTTGGTTGGATTATCTCATCTCAGTGGTTCTGATTACAGGTGGCCACCGCTCTGCCAGGAAATGGCGTAGTGATCGACTACAGCAAAGCCGATGCCTGGGCGGTGGGCTCCATCTCATACGAGATATTGGGACTACAGAATCCGTTCTACAGATCCACGGGGATATCTTCCAGAAGCTACCAGGAGTATGAGCTTCCTCCTCTTCCTCCCAGAGTTCCTGCTGAAGTGAAGCTGGTCATCCGGCTGCTTCTGAGGAGGAATCCCTCTGAGGTAAAGCTGGTGTGAACGGGGAGGGAGAACTCATAGGATCATGGTCTGGGGGAATGTCACAAACCTGATCTGAAACAAATTTATTAGTTTTATTTAAAACTTTTTGGATATTTTTTAAATAAAATTAAAATTACCAGCAGATTTTCTCTCTGAATCAGTCTGCAGACCAGGTGGACCACAAAGTGATTAAAATGTCTCCCAATGTGCTTCTATCCCCGCAGCGCCCCAGTGCCCGCGTAGCTGCTAACATGCTACATCTTAGCCTGTGGGGTCGAAGAGCTCTGCGCAATCAGAGCAGCACTGAGATGAAGAAGCTGGCTGATTGGTTGCTGTGCCAGTCCGCTGTGGTTCTCCTGAAAGGTTGTTCTGGACCTGGAGGGAAGCGTGTGGAGGCGGAGCTACACAGGAGCTTTCTGGCTAACCTGGAGCTGGAGGAGCTTCGCTGTGCGGTGGGTTTCCTCTTGTACGGGCGATACCTGAACCACACCGCCATCATGTCGTTATAGACGTGCATGTTTCTAAGGTTTTAAAATCAAACACCAAATCCAGTAAAACTTTGCTCTTGCACATCTTTAACCAGTGTTTGTTGACGTGCCCTTCCTGTTGGGTTTGTTCCACTTTTCTCTCTGAGGGATGGAAATAGTGTCTAAAAAACTGCTCTTAGTTCAAATAATCCCTGTCATCGTGTTTTATTTTTCTATAGAGAGAGATTTTCTGCTCCAGCTCTGATGCACTTTAACGAGCTGCTGGTAAAACTAAAAAAAAAGATGGTTTAAAATCATCTTTATTTGCACTTTAAGTCTAAAAGTTCTGCTTTTTGCCACTTTTAAAAAAGATTACGTAAATAAATGATATTTTATGGTCTTGAAAGGTTTGTTTGATGAAATGTGGGATGTTTTTAAATGAAAGTTTTAGAAATAAAAGTATAATAAAAAAGATCAGAATGTGTGTGGGTTTTTTTTTTTACTTTTACATAATTTATTCAGCTTTAAATAAACTTCTGTAAAACAGCTGAAAGGAATGAAGTCTTTTTGTGAATTCTACTTGGATTAAGTGTTGCATGGTTTCTGCTGCATGGCAGTAAATACTGCGATACATTCCGGTGTTTACCGCCTCTGCGTAAACAGGTTTCTGACGCAGTGAAAACGCAGAAACTCAAAAGATCTTTGTTTTTCCCACAAATGTAAAAAAAACTGTTTCTAATGCAAAAAGAATCAATCTTCGCTGCACCTAACACACTGTTTCTGTTTTTTTTTGGGTTGTCAGATATTTAAATAACTAGAATCAGCATTATAAACTGTCTTATTAGAATTAGATTTTTAATTATCAGAAGTTAAAAAAAACTTATTCTAAACTCAGTTCATTTCAAACACATTCATTTCACACTCAGTTGAAAATCATCGTATCCTCTCCATGTGTCATGATACCTCACCTGCCACCAGAGGGAGTCCTGGTCTTTCTCTCCCAGATCTCAAACACCTGTAGTAATAATAATAATAATAATGTATTTTATTTATAATGCACTCTATACCTGAAATCAAGCCTCAGAGTGCTACAAGGTTAAAACATTCAAACTTAAAACAATTAAAACAGTTCAGTACAATAAAAACAAACATACAATGTAAACAAAATTTAAAAATGATAAGCTTTTTTAAAAAGGTGGGTTTTTAGTCCTTTTGTAAAGGCATCCTCCGTCTGTGGGGCCCTGAGGTAGTCTGGGAGGGCATTCCACAGGCGGGGAGCAGCAGCCTTGAAGGCCCTGTCGCCCATTGTTTTTAGCCGTGTCCTGGGTGGGTTCAGACGATGCTGTTGGCCTGACCGGGTCCTGGTTGAGGTATTGAGTGTGAGTAGTTCTGAGAGGTAAGTGGGGGCCTCACCGTGCAGACAGTGATGGGTGTGAAGGAGGACCTTATATTCAACACGGAGGTGAACGGGAAGCAAGTGAAGGCTGTGAAGGATGGGGGTGCACCCTCATCAGGACCCTGGCAGCGCTGTTCTGAACATACTGGAGCTTTTGAGTGCTCCTGCCAGAGATCCCGATGAGAAGCGCATTACAGTAATCCAGCCTGGAGGAGACATCCTGCCTGTGGTCGTTATCCTGATGCCACACACCTGTGGATCCTTCTACCTGCTGCCTATTTAAAGGCTTTTACCCCTGACTTCTTTGTCGGGTCATCACCATCCCTCCCGGCCAGGTCTTCCTGACTGGCTGACCAAGTTTATAATTATTAAAGTGTTACATTTTGAACTTTAAAACATTCCTTGGGTTAATCCTATGCTCTTTCCGTACAGCTTTGCCTGACTTCTGTTAATAAATCCTGTTTATGTCCCGCATTTGGGTCCTCCTCCTTCCACATCCACATCATAACAATATGCTAAACTTTACATGTTTAACAAAGAATAATGTAAAATTTATTGTATTAATATTGTGACATGTGTCTTAACCTCTTAGTGTTACCGTATTTTTTCGACTATAATGTGCACACGTGTATAAATGCGTACCCTAACTTTTCATTAAAAAAAACAGTATAAAATTTTCCTTTTTCTCGGCTCAGATTAAGCATTGTAAGTGACCTCTGTAGTTGAACACATGCAGCCATAATAAAAATGATTTATTCACAACATAAACTATGAACACAATTCATAGTTCCGAAATAAAATATAAACGTTTTATTGTGGGCGAGGTGATGAAAGGGAATGATGCATCTGAATACCATTGAATGCCAACTTTGCATTCCTCTTTAGGTAAAAAATTTTGCAGGTTCGTGTTCGAATAAATACAGTAGATTTTGATAAATAACCATCATCTCAAATTTACGTGTTGCCAAAGGAATGAGGTACAAATTTTGTTCTGAACGTTGTTCTTCATGAGGATTGGGAGCAGAGAACTCGTTCGTAGGAGAAAAAAAAACACATTTTAATTCAAATGTTATATTAAGAATAAGTCGTCGCCATGGCGACAACATATCTCTGCATCCTGAACAGTGTTAAAAATAAATGGTTGAGTTCCATGTGAAAGCTAGGTTGGAGCATTTATCACATGGATCCTCAGTCGAAGCAGCAGATTTTGTGAGCTATAGTCATATGTTTCTGAAAACACAATCAGTTCATCTATAGTTGTTACTAACTGTAGGAAGTTTAATTCAAATCCCTTTGGTTTTTTTGGAGGTTTGCGTTCACAAGAATTTGTGACCTCAATCTTCGGTTATCACACAGGCTGTCCGTGGAACCATCCACAACACTTGTGAAAGTTCCCAAACCACTACCAAGAATTTTGATGAAACTCGTAACAGATACTCAGTACCAACTATAGCTTGACTGATTGTCTTTTCAGAGACATCTGACTAAAGGTAATGGTCACAAATTTTCTAGGACAGGCAGAGGCATTTTGTAACCACGCCTTCTTGTGTGATTCAGATTCTTCTTCACCACAAAGGATCAATAGAGCCTCTTAATTACTGCAGACGCTGTGCCCGTTCTCGTTCCATCATCTTCCGCTTATCCGGGGTCAGGTCCCGGGGGCAACAACCTCAGACAGGAAGCCCATACTTCTCTCACCCCAGCTGCATCCTCCAACTCACCCAGGAGGATCCTGAGTCGTTCCCCGGCCAGCTGTGAGACACAGTATCTCCAGCGGGTCCAGGGTCTGCCTCTCTGTCTCCTCCCGGTGGGACGTGCCCGAAACACCTCACCTGCGAGGCGCTCGGGAACCCCCCCATCTAGCTTCTCTTGACCTGGAGGAGGATCGGCTCGACACCGAGCTCCTCCCGGATGGCAGAACTCCTCACCCGATCTCTGAGAGCCCAGCCACCCAGCGTAGGTCATCTAACCCGGTATGTTTTTATTAAAATAAAAATCAGTCCATGAAGCGTCTTTAATTGAGATTTATTTTATTGGGTACACGATGACTTTCTCTAACAGAGTCAAACTAGTAATTAGGACAAACTTTTAGTTTGAGATTTTTCCTTCTAATATTCTTCTCCCTCCTCCTCTCCTTCACCCTCGATCGAGTCGACTCCCACCTCCTCGTAATCTTTCTCCAAAGCTGCCATGTCTTCCCTCGCCTCCGAGAACTCCCCCTCTTCCATGCCCTCCCCTACGTACCAGTGGACAAAGGCACGTTTTGCGTACATTAAGTCGAACTTGTGATCGAGTCGAGCCCAGGCCTCTGCGATGGCCGTGGTGTTGCTCAACATGCACACCGCCCTCTGCACCTTGGCCAGATCTCCCCCGGGAACCACAGTGGGAGGCTGGTAGTTAATCCCAACCTTAAAACCAGTAGGGCACCAGTCCACAAACTGGATGGAGCGCTTGGTTTTGATGGTGGCGATGGCGGCGTTGACGTCTTTGGGCACAACATCACCGCGGTAAAGGAGGCAGCAGGCCATGTACTTCCCGTGGCGAGGATCACATTTCACCATCTGATTGGCCGGTTCGAAGCAGGCGTTGGTAATCTCAGCCACAGAGAGCTGCTCGTGATAGGCTTTCTCAGCGGAGATGACGGGGGCGTAGGTGGCCAGTGGGAAGTGGATACGGGGATATGGCACCAGGTTGGTCTGGAACTCTGTCAGATCTACGTTGAGAGCACCATCGAAGCGAAGAGAAGCTGTGATAGAAGAGACAATCTGGCTGATGAGTCGGTTCAAGTTGGTATAGGTGGGACGCTCGATGTCCAGGTTCCTGCGGCAGATGTCATAGATGGCCTCGTTATCCACCATGAAGGCACAATCGGAGTGCTCCAGGGTGGTGTGGGTGGTCAGGATGGAGTTGTAGGGTTCCACCACAGCAGTGGACACCTGGGGAGCTGGGTAGATGGAGAACTCTAGTTTGGACTTCTTGCCGTAGTCAACAGAAAGACGTTCCATCAGCAGGGAGGTGAAACCAGAGCCGGTACCTCCACCGAAGCTGTGGAAGACCAGGAAGCCCTGAAGCCCGGTGCACTGGTCAGCCTGAAAAGGAAAGGAGATGTTAAACACATAAGTTACCGCTTTCCACCTACATATGGGTAAAATCAGACATAGTCTCCTGGTTTGCCCCAGTGGGGCGTGCCCAAAGCACCTCACTAGTAAGGTGCTTGGGAGGCATCCTGACCAGATGCCTGAACCACCCCATCTGGCTTTTTTCGACCTGGAGGAGCGGCTCGACACCGAGCTCCTCCCGGATAGTAGAGCTCCTTACCCAATCTCTGAGTGAGAGCTCAGCTACCCTGTGGGGGAAGATCATTTTGGCCACAATCTCATTCTTTCGGTCACCACCCACAGCTAGTGACCAGGTAGGAACGTAGATCCTGGTTACCATGGTGAGGGTAGGAACGTAGATCCTGGTTACCATGGTGAGGGTAGGAATGTAGATCCTGGTTACCATGGTGAGGGTAGGAACGTAGATCCTGGTTACCATGGTGAGCGTAGGAACGTAGATCCTGGTTACCATGGTGAGGGTAGGAACGTAGATCCTGGTTACCATGGTGAGCGTAGGAACGTAGATCCTGGTTACCATGGTGAGGGTAGGAACGTAGATCCTGGTTACCATGGTGAAGGTAGGAACGTAGATCCTAATTACCATGGTGAGGGTAGGAACGTAGATCCTGGTTACCATGGTGAGGGTAGTAACGTAGATCCTGGTTACCATGGTGAGCGTAGGAACGTAGATCCTGGTTACCATGGTGAGGGTTGGAACATAGATCCTGGTTACCATGGTGAGGGTAGGAACGTAGATCCTGGTTACCATGGTGAGGGTAGGAACGTAGATCCTGGTTACCATGGTGAGCGTAGGAACGTAGATCCTGGTTACCATGGTGAGGGTAGGAACGTAGATCCTGGTTACCATGGTGAGCGTAGGAACGTAGATCCTGGTTACCATGGTGAGGGTTGGAACGTAGATCCTGGTTACCATGGTGAGGGTAGGAACGTAGATCCTGGTTACCATGGTGAGGGTAGGAACGTAGATCCTGGTTACCATGGTGAGCGTAGGAACGTAGATCCTGGTTACCATGGTGAGGGTAGGAACGTAGATCCTGGTTACCATGGTGAGGGTAGGAACGAAGATCCTGGTTACCATGGTGAAGGTAGGAACGTAGATCCTAATTACCATGGTGAGGGTAGGAACGTAGATCCTGGTTACCATGGTGAGGGTAGGAACGTAGATCCTGGTTACCATGGTGAGCGTAGGAACGTAGATCCTGGTTACCATGGTGAGGGTAGGAACGTAGATCCTGGTTACCATGGTGAGGGTTGGAACGTAGATCCTGGTTACCATGGTGAGGGTAGGAACGTAGATCCTGGTTACCATGGTGAGCGTAGGAACGTAGATCCTGGTTACCATGGTGAGCGTAGGAACGTAGATCCTGGTTACCATGGTGAGGGTAGGAACGTAGAATCCATAATTTACCCACCAGTTTACGGATTCTGTCCAGAACCAGGTCGATGATCTCCTTCCCGATGGTGTAGTGTCCGCGGGCGTAGTTGTTGGCAGCATCTTCTTTGCCGGTGATCAGCTGTTCTGGATGGAAGAGCTGGCGGTAGGTTCCAGTGCGCACCTCATCTACAAACAGGAGGGAAGGATTTAATAATACAAGATTAATGTAAAATTGGTTTCATCATTTTTAATCTGGTTATTTGATGAGATTCTTTGTGGCCCATGAGCTGAAAACGCTGCTCACCCCCGATATAGTCTTATTTTTTAAGAAGGAAAAACTCTGGTTCTAGGGGGGCGTTGGCCTAGTGGCAGAATTGCTGACTTTTGACCAGGAGAACATGGGTCACTTCCCCCTGGGACTGCTCTCACACTCTAACTCAATAAAAATGAAACACACAAAAAAAAATCCTCCTAAAATTCTCTCAAACTTCTGAAGGGATTTTAATAAAACTGCCTAGAGTTACTCAAAACCACCTGTAGATGAACTGATAAGGTTTATAATAGACACAGTGCAGACGGAGGCACAATGATCAACACCTCATTATTGACCGATTCTTTTTCAAATCCCTGCAGTCAAAAAGATTCAATTAAAAGCAGTTAGAAATCTTTTTACCAATGACGGTGGGCTCCAGGTCCACAAACACGGCCCTGGGGACGTGCTTCCCCGCCCCCGTCTCACTGAAGAAGGTGTTAAAGGAATCATCTCCCCCACCGATGGCCTTATCGCTGGGCATCTGTCCATCTGGCTGGATTCCGTGTTCCAGGCAGTAAAGCTCCCAGCAGGCGTTGCCAATCTGGACACCAGCCTGGCCCACGTGGATGGAGATACACTCACGCTGGAAACAAAGAAAAAACCAAGTTTGATTAGAAAAGTTTATTTTGAAAATAAAAAAGAATAAAGATTAATATAATCATATTTAATATTGAAGACATTTTTTTACACACAAAACGAGGAATGTCCTTTTTTTTTACCCTTAAGTCCGAGTTAGAAGATTCTGAATACTTCTCCACATTTAATCCTGAGCTGGTGCCAGTATGAAACATTAAATATCAAAGTGAGACCTCGTGGCGCAACAGTAGCGCGTCTGACTCCAGATCAGAAGGTTGCGTGTTCAAATCACGTCGGGGTCAAATCTTGGGGGAGACGGTGGCTCCGTGGTTAAAGCCCGCATTCACCCGGGGAAAAGACATTTTGCGGGTTTGCATACCACGGGGTGCACTTCTAGGGTCCTTAGAAAAGACACCTAACCCCCCGTTTCTCCAACCATTGATGCTGTCGTGGGCAGCCTGCTGCGGTGTCGGAGTGCAGCATACAAATTTCCCCGGTGAGGGATGAATAGAGTAAAATATTTATTTAAACAAACCCAAATGACTCATGCCATACGCCACACAAACTTCTGCCACCTTGTTTTACGCAATGTAGATTTAATAAATAACGTCTGCGACAAATTTAAGGCATAAACTGACTCAAAATCCATTCCGCCCCAACCTCGCCTGTTGGACTCTGAATATGAATCATGGAAATGATGTAATAACTTTGAGGAGGTCCTCAAATGAGCTGGTGGTGCCTAAAATTAGTCATAAACAATAGGAATGTGTTGTCATGGTTCAACAATAAACACACAATCTGTCAGTGAATTTTTTTTTAAATTAATGAGAAACATGAGAATGCATGTCTGCCCTGGAGACATTGAAGTAATTCCCAGCTTGATGTTTTAATGATAATATTATAATTAGTCATTATCTTTATGTGTAGGATGTAAAGTATGACGTATAAGTGGGTACGTGACCGTGCATAGTTTCAAAATGTTTCCATGATGTGGTTCATTTTTCTTATGACAATCGTTTTGTAACTGCTTTAAATGCTTCATTTCACTGTCCTCAGTTCACTTCAGCTTCTGGCCATGAGTGTCGTCTTTTCCCCACGTCTTACAATTTGTGTACGACAGCATTACAGTTGCCATAAAGTTACTATACTCCCCAAACTCTGCCACCTTCTGATTTGGGCGTCCTCCCTTTGAACTGGTATATTTAACACTGTATTCCAATTTTTCTCAATATGATGGAGCTATCTATAAAAATAAAGTTCAAAATCATTCAAATTAAAAAGACAAAACAAAAAACAACAAATAGGTTGAGAAATTTAAAAAAAATCTAATAATTACTTCATTTTACTCACAAAAAACATTTAATAGCATTTTCTATTGATATGTTTTACTTGATCACATAAAAAATATTAAAAATCTTGAAATAATGTGTGTTTCTGTAGTCTTTCCTGAATGAAAGGCGTGTTATTTCTTTTTGTTTTATCCACTGCGACAGCAAACTGCTTAATGCTGGAGGATTACTGAGGAGAGGGGATTATGTGGGTCAGACATGTTGGTGCATGCATGGAAGAAAAAAAAAATCTGAGGGGTGGAGATCCTTAAAACAGAATATTTTTCTGATTTATTTGCCTGAACACACACTAATAATCTGCTTTAATTAATCAGATCTCAAAGCATGGACATTAATTTAAGAAAATGACCCTAAAAAATTATCTAAGTGAGAAAATATTTGGGAAAATAATGAACAAAAGAAGCCTTGAAATCTGAGTGAGGGGAGGAAAAGGGGGATTTGGGTTCAAACAAGAATCAAAATGCCTTTTATTATAACATTTTTTTAAATAAAATTCTCTAGATGGATGATCCTAATGATTCTAAAGATCTGAAATGTAGGACATGTCAAATCTTTCTGCAGAAAAATGACCTCATTTACACTAGAAATAATTTTTAATCTAATAATCTGTTTATAAAATGTAATTAAAAAAAGGTGATAAATCAAATCCATCTTACCATCTTTTATTGTTGGCTTTATTTGATGTGATAAATGCTGAGCGTGTGCGTGTGTGTGTCTGTGATGTGCGCAGTTTGGAGCTGCTTTTGGACATGCGCAAATCCAGCTGATCGCGCAAACCAAACGGCAGAATGACGCTAAGGTTCCAACCAATCAGAAAACAGTTTATCATTCATCATGTTTTTATCATCAATCATCTGTCCATCGTTAATTAATTTATTCTTTAATAATCCATTTATTTGTTTATCATGTATGTTTATGATATTGCATGTGTTCAAAATTCATCTGCAAATGGACTGAAAGTGTTTTTGGATTCTTGAAATCATATATTTTTTAAATAATCAATGTTTCCATTAATCTGAGAAAGAAAATAATCTCTGCAGCTGAAAATCAGGGAAGAGGAGGATGAAAAAAATCCACTTTTTCACCATTTAAAGAGATTTAGGGGGGCTGGAGGGTGGTGCAGTGGTTAACACAGATCCGGTGAGACTTGAATTTCTGGTCTTTCTGTGTGGAGTTTGCATGTTCTCCCTGTGTCTGTGTGTGTGGAGGGGGGCGGAGGGGTAGGGAGGTGTGCAGGGGGGTTCCAGATGCTCCAGTTGCATGTTAGGTTAATTGGCCACTATAAAATTGCCCCTAGGAATGAGTGTGATGTGTGTCTGTGTCGCCCCTGTTCAGGGTGTACCCTGCCTTTTGTTTACAATCAATTGGGATAGGCTCCCAATCTCCTATGACCCCATCAGGGAAAAGTGGTTTAGAAGATGAATGAATGTGTCATGTAGCGGTGTGAAGGTGGGTGGAGGAGGATCCAATCACAGGACAGAAAACATGGTTTATTTAAGTATGGCAGTCCAGTATCGCTGTGAAAGAAAAACAAAGTTTTAGTGGCATGGCAAAGGGTTATTGTCAGAATGTGTTTCTTGGTCAGGCAGCTAGGGAGACCTGGCTGGAAGGGATGGTAATGACCCCACGAGAAAGTCTGGGTTGATTGCCCTTAAATAGGCAGCAGGGTCCACAGGTAGGTGGCATCGGAATAATCGCCCTCAGGTGTCTCAATCAGGGTGATAAACGAAGGGCCAGGGCTCCCTCTGGTGGCAAGTGAGGGTATCATGACAGAATGAATGAATAAAGAGGTGTGTGTCTGATTCAGAGCTGTGTGATAATGAGGAAGGATTCTCTCAGACAAATATGCAGCTGCTAAAATGACATTAGGAAGCAGCAAACAGGAAGTGTTTAAGATCCTCCAGAGGCTTACAGCTCCACAGAAAAATCTCATCTGCAGAATAATTTGGAACCCAGTGTGGTTTTGTCTAATCTCACTCTGTCTTATTTGTATGTAAGTTTTCTGGGGTTGCCCGACCCTCCCCTTCCCCCTGAGCTCTGCTGGTGGGTTACACACAATATTTAACACAAATTCTTCACTGGATTTAGACTTTCCAGGAGATTTAAATGTTTCAGCTTGAAAGCCACTGCATGGAGAGAAATCTAAAGTTGTGATGTTTAACATGGACAATATAAGTGTTGTGAGTTCACCACAAAAAAAAATTAGTTTTTTCCCACTTGTTTGGGAAGTAAAGTAAAAATATCCATAAAAATGTAGAAACAGAAATATTTCAGCTCGGGCCAGATGTATATCCATGCTTCAGCAACACTCTTATAAACACAATCTCCACCAAACCACTGAAACAACCCACAGTCACTCAGTACCGACTATTGATTAGCTGGTTAGATTTTCAGAGTCATATAAGCATACAGTAGGTCTCTACACGCAACAGTTAAGGCCAAGGATGACCCAGAGGGTAGAATGAGTGTCCTCGCACCAAAGGGTTCCGTTCCGTCATCTTACGCTTGTTCCGGGGTCGGGTCGCGGGGGCAACGGCCTCAAACGGGTAGCCCAGGCCTCTCTCTCCCCGGCTGCATCCTCCAGCTCACCTGGAAGGATCCCAAGTCGTTCCCTGGCCAACTGTGAAACATAGTCTCTCCAGCGGGTCCGGGGTCTGCCCCTTGGTCTCCTCCCGGTGGGACGTGCCCAAAACACCTCGCTTGCGAGGCGCTCGGGGGGCATCCTGACCAGATGCCCAAACCACCCCATCTGGCTCCTCTCGACCTGGAGGAGGAGCAGCTCGACACCGAGCTCCTCCCGGATGGCAGAGCACCTCACCCGATCTCTGAGTGAGAGCCCAGCCACCCTGCGGAGGAAGCTCATTTCGGCCGCTTGTACCCACGATCTCATTCTTTCGGTCACCACCCACAGCTGGTGACCATAGGTGAGGGTAGGAACGTAGATCGACTTGTAAATCGAGAGCTTTGCTTACCAAAGGGTTGCTGGTTCAATCCTCCAGCTCGGAGTTCATACTGAGATGTTCCTGAGCAAGACATGGAACCCCCAATGTCTCCTGATGGTGGTTTCCAGCTTGCACGTCAGCTTCCACCATCAGGTATAAATGTGTGTGTGTGTGTGTGTGTGTGTGTGTGTGTGTGTGTGTGTGTGTGTGTGTGTGTGTGTGTGTGTGTGTGTGTGTGTGTGTGTGTGTGTGTGTGAATGGGTGAACGTGAGCTACACTGTAAAGCACTTTGAGAACCAACGCAGGCAGAAAAAGGCAGAAAAGAAAAGCAGAGACCATATGCAACCTATTATGTGAGTGATTTCTCCAGAACCAGAGAAGGAATTTTAATGAAACTGTTCACATGTAGTCGGTACAATCTATAGATGAACTGAACAGGTGGATTTGGTCACGGTATATATTGTATCTACGTCTATAAAACAATTTATCAAATTTTTATTCAAATAAATTTATCAATTTATTCAAAGATTTATTCCTCAGGCTTTAAAGCAAAATCTTCAGTGTTGTTTTTTTATTAAATATGATGAATAAAAATGGAGGTCATTTTGGACCCAGAGGGCGTTGGTCTAGTGGTAGAGATACCGTCTTTCAACTAGGAGAACCTGGTTCGATTCCCGCTAGGTCCAAACCGTCCCTGGGACCACACAAAAGACAGAAAATAAAAACCTGAAAAGACCAAAAAAAAAAAAGTAGGTCATTCTCACATAAAATATGATTTGTGTCATTTTTGTTTTTGCAAAATATAACTGAGACATAAAATGAAACAAATCCAGGCTGAAAGCAAAAATAAAAGTGTTTGATGCAAGAAATAAAAAAAAAATCTATACCTGCAAAAATAAGATTTTATCTTTTTTTCTTTTTTTTTAACGTTGCCTTCAGGTTCAAATCTGAACATTCGCAGCCATAGAAAAAACAACATAAAGATAAGTTGATAATTCAGCTGATTTCTGGATATTGAAAGTTTATTATGACTATACTTTAATATTCTTACTATTTACTATTTAAATGTTCTTTTTATTCGTTTTTTTGAAAAAGTATTTTTAAAATACGAGCTTTTAGAGAAACAAACGCATCAGTGTCAAGTTCATGTGACGTAACTTCTCTGCAGCTTTAAAAAAACATGTTTTCAGCTTTTAGAAAGTTTTCATTTGTTTTTTGGTCCAAACCAAGTGGTTTTAAAGAGGGACCGGGATGGGTGAGGAGGTGTTCTGGGAACAGATTTAATGTTCCAGCCAGTGCAGAGTTTGTAGCCCGGGTTTCAGGCGTTCCCACCATGAACAAACTCCCGCACCGGGAGTCCGCAGAGGGACTGCACGCCGCATTCATCGGAGTACCGCTGGATACCGGGACCTCCAACCGACCCGGAGCAAGGTTACATTACACTCATTTAGAAATCATTTTCATTTAGATATTCAAGATTTTTTGTTATTAGGCTCGACCAATGAAAGCAAACCTCTAACACTACTACTGTTTTTTTTATTCAATACTTTTTATTGTCACAATGTGATCAAAGTGAAACTTTAAAAACTCCTTCTAAAAGAATAAAAAAGTTACAAAGTTGCTCTGAACAATGAGACAACATGAGAGGTTTTAGATGAATATTTGCAGAATCATTTAAAGTACACTAAGTTATTTTCTATTCTACTTTTACAGCCCAAAACCCCAAAATATCATCATACAAAATATGTAGATCAGGCATGGACAAACTACGGCTCGCGGGCTACATGCGGCCATTTAAATGTGTTAATCCGGCCCACCGAAAAAATTAAATATATAAACATTGTTAATTTTTCCTGCAATTTTGATGTTTCCTCGCTAGATGGCGCACTCTGGATAAATTGGCTTTGTTGAGAAAACAACAACACTTGCTTTCATTAAAATGTGTGTGTCTCGGTGATGCGCACGTTGTCAAAATAAACAATGTGCACAAATATGGAAAGCCATTGGGCACAATACACACACGTAAATAAGCGTGTTAGACATTAAAACAAGCAAAATGTTACATCAAGCACTTAGATTTCAGACCTAGCACCGCTAGATTTGAAATTTAGCGCCCTTGATGAAACATTTAGCGCTTGTTTAAAATCAAGCGCGCCATTCTATCGGTCTAATCTCGAGGTTACCAAAGCATGCCATCCATCTGCTTCTATTCCGACCCCCTTGTCAAATGTTAGAACTCAATGTGGCCCAGGAATCAAACAGTTTGCCCACCCCTGTTCTAGTATCTAGCAGCCAGCTTGTAACTATATCAGCTAAATGTCTCTGTTTCTAGCTGGCATGGTGATAAACTCGTTATAGAATAGAAAACTTTATTTTTCAGACACAATGATGGACAAATGTTCCTTCAAAAGGTGAAGAGCTTTGAAGTAAAAAGACTGAGTGTATCTTGAAGGATAGGCTGGTGTCCACCTGTGTTCCACTTGTTCTCCCTAAATAGAGAGAGGTTTAAAAAGTTCAGTCTTTCTCTTTCCTCTTTCTGCGCAGCACAACTTCTTTGTCTTTAAGACATTGAGCTCCAGTGATTTCTCCCAGAGAGGGATGACCAGGTTGTCCTCCCTGCTCCCCCATGTTGGTATTGGGTGAGAGCCTCAGTGCTGTTCCTGTCAATTGATTTTTGTCCTGTTACAGTGAGCGTTACCGTAAAGTGTCCTTAGAGCTGGTCAGCTAGGTGTGCAGTGAGGATGGAAAGAGGTGGGATGATTGCTTTCACAATGGTTATGTTGATGGTTCTGTACCAGTTCCATGATGGGAGATGTACAAATAGTTTGTTTCCTGGATGAGGGTGGGGCAACAACCTCAGACGGGAAGCCTAGGCTTCTCTCACCCTGGCTGCATCCTCCATCTCACCTGGAAGAATCCTGAGGTGTTCCCTGGCCAGCAGTGAATCATGGTCTCTCCAGCCGGTCCGAGGTCTGCCTCTCAGTCTCCTCCCGGTGGGACGAGCCTAACACAGCTCACCAGCAAGGCGCTCGGGGGGCCGGAACCAGATGTCTAAACCACCCCATCTGGCTTCTCTCGACCTGAAGGAGGAGCGGCTCAACACCGAGCTCCTCCCGGATGGCTGGGTGGGCGTGGGGTAGGGTGTGAATGGATTTAGATCAAACTGCCCATAGTTACCTGGTACTAACTGTAGATGAATTTAGGGAATCCTTCCACCACTACAAGCAAGTGAACTACTGACCTTTGAACGCTACTATAAAAATCTGCACCTTCTGATTTGGTAAAATTGTACTTAAACCAAATTAAATCAAAATTTTTCTGCCTTCCTCTGCAGGTTTGGTCCCAGGCAGATCCGATGCGAGTCTGCCTTGCTCAGAGCGTATAACAGTGGCACCAGGGCAGCGCCTTACGAGTCCCTGATGGTGGCTGACATCGGTGATGTGAACGTAAACTTGTACGACCTAAAGGACTCGTGCAGGAGGATCAGGGAGACCTACAGGAGGATCCTAGGCTTCGGCTGCATCCCGCTCACTATGGGTCAGACTGGCTAATAAAATATCTCTAGATTATGGAGGGAAAATATTTTTATACCCTGTTATAAAGTGGAGGTCGAAGCTCAGCCGCTGAAGAAAGTTCATGTTTCTGCAGGTGGAGATCATACGATATCTTATCCCATCCTGCAGGCGGTCGCTGAGAAGTAAGTATAACATGCTGGAAATGAAGACGCGTCACAGTGGGACCATTGAAACCAGATACTGCAGAGATGCCAAGTTTTTGGCTTCACAAAGCAGGAGATTTTGAGGTGGGGCCAAAAAGGAGGCGGGGCCAAAAAGGAGGCGGGGCCAAAAGGAGGCGGGGCTATGACGTGGAATGATTTGTGGCTTTCACAATTTTCTGATTGGTTCATTCAAATTGACAATAGATGTGAGTGAGCTCTGTACTTAGTACCAACTATAGATGAACTGATTCAATTTTTATTCTCACACACCCAAATGTTGAGATCATACAAGTCGAGATCACATTATCTGCCAAACTACTGAAGAGATTTTAATGAAACTGCCCACAGTTACTCAGTACAAGCTATAGATTAATGTAAGGGATCACCTCTAAGTTGTCATATCTTTCTATCTCTAATAGCAAATGAACTACTGTACGGTCCTTTAACATGCTGGTAATAAAGACAGACCCCAGTGTGACCAGTAACATGTTGCAGGTATGGTAAGGTGGGTCTGATCCACGTGGACGCTCATGCAGACACCAGCGATGTCGTCCTTGGGGAGAAAATCGGTCATGGGACTCCGTTCAGACGATGTGTGGAAGAGGGCCTCCTGGACTGTGGACGTGTGGTCCAAATTGGTCTGCGTGGTTCTGGCTACTCTCCAGATTCATACGAGTGGAGCCGAGCACAGGTGCAGCACAGATGTCCTTCACAGCGCCACCTGCAGGCCTATGGGATCCTTTCATCTTCTCTCTGTTCAGGGTTTCCGTGTTGTCCAGGCAGAAGAGTGTTGGTTCAAATCTCTGGCACCTCTCATGTCTGAGGTCCGGCAGCAGATGGGAAGCGGTCCGGTATACCTGAGCTTTGACATTGATGCTCTGGACCCTGGTTTTGCTCCTGGAACAGGAACACCGGAGATAGCAGGACTCACTCCCATCCAGGTGAAAGATTTAGTGACGTTGGTCTGTCACCTTCTTCACTCTTTAGAGACTCAGTGAGACCAGGACGTACTTTAACACCCGGTGATTGCGACCTGGCGTTGCTACCTGGCCCCAAATAAGCGGAAGACAACGAAACGGAACGGACGGAAATAATGTATGGTTTTTAAACAAAATGTAAAGAGTTCCAAATGTTTAAGTAGATGAGATTGTTGTGTGAAGATTTACAGAACAGGTAGCCTCTGGATGATCTGATGTTGGCAGCATGCCCATCGTCTTCTGCTTGTCCGGGGTTGGGTCGCAGGGGCTACAGCCTTAGACGGGAAGCCCAGGCTTCTCTCACCCCGGCTGCATCCTCCAGCTCACCTGGAAGGGTCTCGAATCGTTCCCCAGCCAGCAGTGAGACATAGTTTCTCCAGCGGGTCGGAGGTCTGCTTCTCAGTCTCCTCCCGGTGGGACGAGCCTCAAACAGCTCTCCAGCGAGGCGCTCGGGGGGCATCCTGACCAGATGCTTGAACCATCCCATATGGCTCCTCTCGACCTGGAGGAGGAGCGGCTTAACACCGAGCTCCTCCTGGATGGCAGAACTCCTCACCCGATCTCTGAGTGAGAGCCCAGCCACCCTGCGGAGTAAGTCACCACCCACAGCTGGTGACCATATTTCTTTCCTAGATTAGTAAAAATATTGATCTGCTGAATAATGTGAAACAGCAGTTTCTTGAATCGGGCTCGAATGAACAACCAATTATGACAAAGATCTGATTTCAGGAATTTAAAAACCTTGAGATACAAAAGATTCCAGAAAAAACAAAGACTAATCTTGGTGGGGCTTAAATTCCAAGTGGACGATAATTAAGTACATGCTGTACTTGAACGTTACTGCTGCAAATAAAATTAGAACACCTGGTTATCAACTGGGATTCCGACACTTAGACCTGCTTCTTCTTCCTATTTGGAGTCAAACGGCGGTCAAATCCATGCCTGTAGGGCCCACCAAAATCTGAGACACCAGCCCTGTACGCTGTTACTACCAGCTCAGTCCAAGTCGGACAGAACTGAAAGAGACACTCAGATGAGAGGCCAAACCTCTTCTTTGTCTAGTTGATCTTTTTTTGTTTTTCATCATGACCTGGATGACTGAGAATCTCCAGTTATCCATACGCATGTAGATGAACTGATCATGTTTTCAGGATCTCAAATGTCAAGGTCACACGTATCTGGAGCGGGTGGAGGCCCATCCTTCTAACACCAGTGTCTGTTTATTCTTCGTCTGTTAGTTTCACACTCATAAAACTAAAATGTAATTCGGGTTGTTTTTGATTAATTTTTTCTCTGATTTATTGGATCCAGGGAGTGGAGATCATTCGGGGTTGTCGGGGTTTGAACTTGGTAGGGTGTGACCTAGTGGAGGTCTCTCCTCCTTACGACACTACAGGTACTTTTACACATCTTTACATTATTATTAAATAAAATCATTTTATTTTCTCTGACTTTATCTCTCTCCAACAGGAAACACAGCTCTGACCGGAGCCAACCTTCTGTTTGAAATGTTGTGCGCCCTCCCTGGTGTCAAATACTACTGAACTGAGAGAAAAAAAAATAGAATCAAAATGAGTACCAGGGACGGATCCGGGTGGGGCCCATGAGGGCAGCACGCCCGCCCCTTTTGATCTACAAAAAAAAGTAATTTTAACTACTTTGGGCAAAATATGCACCAAAATGCAGAAAAGTTACTCTTATTTTTCAATATGTTCTGGGGGTGAATGCCCCCGATCGCCCTATACTGGCCCTATACTCATGCCCCCCTTTTAGAAAATCATGGATCCGCCCCTGAGAATATATACTACTGTGGTTCTTTCGGAAAGACTACTGTAATGAGGGTTAAAAAACTTAAAATTTATGGTTTTATTCTGAATAACGAACCCTCTGCTGGTGTTTATGAACACAATCAGGATCAAATCTATTATTATATATAATTAAATGAATGCTCACACTTAATATGTTGACTGAATAAATCATGTTTATGTTGATTTTATATATTAATTGCTTTCTTTTACTATAATTTTAAGTCCTTTCTTATTTTTAAATATCATACAATTATGTATAAAAAATTCCAATAACGGTGGGTTGTGCATTTCACACCGATGCCTTCAGTAGTGCTCCTTCATCTCAGTCAATGAATAACTAACTTTGTTATAAAACCATCTTTTTATTAGGATAAAAATATCTTTTCATCACAGATGAAAACTTCAAAATAAAAGTCTTTACTCCATAAAATAATCCAGTGTGAAAAAGTCTGAGATGCAAACAACCACACACAAAACCATCATAAACTTCCATAAAAATGATTTTATTCTCCAAAAAACATGGACTATTTGTAGATAAATGCATATTTTTCTCTCCTCTGTATGTATTGGATTTCTGTAATGCTAGAAATCCAATCTGTTCTGTCAGATTTTGGCACATTTTTTTAAAAATTTGATTGAAAAGCAGTTCAGAAAGCCGCTCCGTTTCGTTGTCTTCCGCTCATCCAGGGCCGGGTCACGAGAGCAACAACCTCAGATGGGAAACCCAGGGTTATCTCATCCGGCTGCATCCTCCAGCTCACCTGGAAGGATCCCGAGTCGTTACCTAGCCGGCTGTGAGGCATAGTCTCTCCAGCAGGTCCGGGGTCTCCCTCTTGGTCTCCTTCCGGTGGGACGTGCCCGAAACACCTCACTAGCGAGGCATTCGGGGGGCATCCTGACCAGATGCCCGAACCACTCCATCTGGCTTCCCTCGACCTGGAGGAGGAACGGCTCGTCACTGAGCTTCTCCCGGATGGCAGAGCTCCTCACCCGATCTCTGAGTGAGAGTTCAGCCACCCTGCGGAGGAAGCTCATTCTTTCGGTTACCACCCACAGCTGGTGACCATAGGTGAGGGTGGGAACGTAGATCCTAGACTATGTCCCTCCAGCTGGTCGGAGAACAACTTGGTATCCTTCCGGGTGAGCTGGAGGATGCAGCCGGTGAGGGGTGAGAGAAGCCTGGGCTTCCCGTCTGAGGCTGTTGCCCCTGCAACCCGGCCCTGGATAAGCGGAAGACAACGGAACGGGGAATGCATCAAGTTGGGTTCAAAACACAGCTTTTGGTCTTAAAACACACTGAGGTGTTTACACATGTTTTTCATCCCTGTCATGGTGGAGGGTCGGTCGGGGGATCATGTTCTTAGATTTTAATTTATTTAAATGTAAAACAGAGTAACTCCATTCCCCAAAGTCCTGACGAAGTGTCCCATCATCTTTCTTGTCACCAGATAAAAGGCTTTTCTCTGAACTTTAAACTTCGTCCTACATGATGGAGAAATGCTGAGTCCTCACTCATCCACCCTTTCTGTTCTTCTGAATGAGATCCAGAGATACTTAAACTCTGGGTCCAGTTGGACTGAGTGGACGTTGACCTTCCCATTATGAGAAATGATTCATGTTGTTTGGCTGATGTTCTACCCTCTGATGCAGATGTTTCCTACAGCTGTTCGGGTTGTCAAAGCAAATCTTGCTATAGTTACACTGATGCTCATGCACACAATCCTTCAGTTTTCCATCCCTGACATTACGTACGTCTATGATCTCTTCTTCTCTCACAGTTTACACAGCTCTCCCAGAATAAACAGAACTCAAAACCATTCGGACTAACTTTAAACTCTAAAAGCTGCTTTAAGACTGTTTTTGCTTGACATATTTGGTAGATTAATCTTAGGCAAGAAGGAGCCCCTAAATAACATCCGTGTGGGTTATGAGCTGCTTTAAGAGGGTATTCATAGTCGAAGAGCAAACATGATCCCTCTCTGGTGTAAAAGAGGAAACAAATTCTCCCACTGAATATGTAGCTGCTTTTTATTTAGAGAACATCCCATCCCAATTCTGTGGTTGATTTCTTGCCCAGGATTGAGTCTAAAACTGAAACACTGTCTAATTAAACAGATATTTGTGAGAAGAATTGCAGAGAAATAACTGTGAAAGTAACAGGTGGCACATTTTCTGGAGTCCAGACCACCTCGATGATCCATCTCTGCTTTTCTTTTGCCTCTTTTCATGAGCAGATCTTCTCTGATTCTATTCAGAGCTCAGATTTTAATTGGTACCAGCTGTTTTCTTGAAGCCTTGACTGATCCAGGATGTTCTTCACACAATCAGACAAACTTTTGGCCTTCTGAACCGTAACCAACAGCAGTCCGGATGGATTGAAACCACATTTCTGCACCTGGTTTGTATTTAAATTATTATTTTATGACACAAAACAGTCCAAAAAGTTGTTGCAAACTTGGTTTTGAGTGTGATGTTGGCTGTTCTCCAGCAGAGGGCGCTTAAAGCTCAAACACTGAGCAGTGAAACGTTTTTATTTCACTAGGATTCATTTTTCACAAAAAAGTACTTTACTTTTACATGTTCAACACAATCATTAATCCACCATGAAAATGTTTAACTTTAGAAATCTTAAAAGAAATGCTTTAAGGACATAAAAGCTGCAGAAAGCCTGTAAAATGTTAGGTGTTCTCTCAGGATCAGGCCTGAGGTTTTGCTCCAATTTGTAGTTTTAGTTTCTTGTGAAGGAAGGACAGATTATAGGACAGTGGGTTTGGGGGTCTGAAAGAATGAGGGTGTAAATTAATCCATCGTAGTGAACTGAAACGACAAGTTCTGGATTTTCTGCTGGGTGACCAAAAACTAGACACAAAGTCACTTCTAGTAAATAGGAAGGGGATTCTGGTTTCAAAAAGTCTCAGAACTCTCTAGCTTCAAAAAGCGTGCTCCTGGTTGGCAAGGTGGTTGTCATGGAAATATTGACCAGACCACTCAGAAGGTCATCACTTCTACAGTTCTACAGCCTTTTGAAGCCATGGACTAAAGATGACACCTCGTGACCCAGTTTCACGCCTCTCGTTAGCAGGAATTTCTGTTCACTAGGCTTTTAGTATTTTTATAATAAAGTTTGTTTACTGGTCTGTGGCTACAATAGGAGCCATTCACGGCCATCATAGGTAACACAGGCTCATTGGTCGAGCCCTTCTTACTATTTTTTTTACCTTTTACTCAGGTTAGTATAAATAGATCCAGTTTTCAGTCCATTTCATTCAGATTGAAAATGATTTCCGGATGGAAGTCGAAACGTCTCGTTCAAGAATTGAACTGTCCAGAAGACTTTTTTGAAACATTTTCTACCACTTCTACAGTTAATAAAAAGACGCAAAGAACCAGATCATGAATCCAAATGACTGGGACGCACCTCAAGCTGGGTACAAAGTAGGACCAGCTTACGATAGATCGTCATTCTGCGATGGCAATTCAGCCAAAAATTGACCTAATTTCAGGTCGTACGACAATTTTAATATCGGGCCAAATTCCAGCTTTATGATGCGTTTCAGTCGGTCTGTGTACAGGTGAGAAGGAGGAGCGATTTGTTCGCAGACAATTTTGTTGTTGCTCATGGAAACATGGTACTGTAGAAGCAGCACAATGAACCGGTTCACCATCGTAACGATGCACAGTACCCCAAACATATAACTGCAACCATGACAACATGCACACAGAGACAAAATTATAGAACATGTTTTGTTTAATTTTGCTGGAACAGTAAAGTAAGTGGTTCACTCACAGCAGACTACCTGAGCATCCTGTCAGTGCTTGAATTGTAAGACCAGGCTAAAATTACAGGTGATTCAGTCTAAGATCTGGAATGGAGCATGAAGGGGGAAAGCAGAACCTAGAGAGGAACCAGATGGGGTTGTTCGTAAGACCGTACAATAATGAGAACAAATCAAATCCTGAACCTTTCTGTTTGATATTGATTCAATATTTAAGCACTTTTACAAGTTTTACAACAAAATACCTACAAAAACTTTTAAAAAAGTATCCTGTATTTTATGTTTAACTGTTTAATTGGGCGACACAGTGGCCTCACAGCAGGAAGGTTGTGGGTTTGAGACTTAGAACACTGGCCTTTCTGTGCGGAGTTTGCATGTTCTCTTCGTATATGTGTGCATTTCCTCCAGATACCCTGGTTTCCTCCCACCCTCCAAAGACATGCATGCTAGGTTGATTGGCCACGACATGATTGCCCCTTGGAATGAGTGTGTGTGTGGATCTGCAACAGACTGGTGACCTGTTTGGGGTGTGCCCTGCCCTTTGCATAGAATCAGCCGGGATGGGCTCCAGCATCCCCCACAAGGAATAGACGGGTAAAAAAAAAGTGGCTGACTGTTCCGTTCCGTTATCTTCCGCTTGTTCCGGGGTAGGGTCGCGGGGCAACAGGCCTCTCTCCCCGGCTGCATCCTCTAGCTCACCTGGAAGGATCCCAAGTCGTTCCTCGGCCAGCTGTGAGACATAGTCTCTCCAGCGGGTGCGGGGTCTGCCCCTTGGTCTCCTCCCAGTGGGACGTGCCCGAAACACCTCGCCCGCGAGGCGGTCGGGGGGGCATCCTGACCAGATGCCCGAACCACCCCATCTGGTTCCTCTCGACCTGGAGGAGAAGCGGCTCGACACCGAGCTCCTCCCGGATGGCAGAGCTCCTCACCCGATCTCTGAGTGAGAGCCCAGCCACCCTGCGGAGGAAGCTCATTTCGGCCGCTTGTACCCGTGATCTCATTCTTTCGGTCACCACCCACAGCTGGTAACCATGGTGAGGGTTGGAACGTAGATCGACTTGTAAATCGAGAGCTTTGCTTTTTGGCTCAGCTCTCTCTTTACCACGACGGACCGATGCAGCGTCCTAGTTATTGCTGACGCCGCACCGATCGGCCTGTCGATCTCCAGCTCCATCTTTCCCCCACTCGTGAACAAGACCCCAAGATACTTAAACTCCTCCACTTGGGGCAGGACCCCGTCCCTGACCCGCAGAGGGCATTCCACCCTTTTCCGGGCGTTAGACTGACTGTCTAACTTTAATGAGGAATAAAATACATAGACATTTGTTCCAATCAAGACGATCATCTTCACATCTGATGACCAACCGGATCAGTTCAAGTAAGAGAAGCGTCTTACTTTACAGATTATTTACATCCCAGAAACGATCACGATCCTCTTCGCTGCTTCACAGCAGACCAACACCAGTAACGATCAGAATTCCTTCCAGTTTTCTTCAAACTTAAGAGGAACAGAGTGGTTTGACCTCACTAAGTTTTATTTTCCATGTTTCCCACAGCACATGAAGACAGGATTACATTCAAACCTTTTTATGGGGTCTCTCACAGAACCCTCATTACAAACGTTCGGCGAACCAAAGTGGATTTTTATCATTTATTTTCATTCATTTTGAAAATGTTTTTTTAAAAAAAGAAGAGATAATTAACTCATTTGAACTGATCATTGAGATTGTTTCAAAGTTTGATTCGAATACAAAAAACACAACGAACATCTGAGTTTATTCAGATTTTTAAAATAGTTTTAAGAAGAACTTTTTGTTCAAATGTTCATTTTTTTTAGTTTAATTATCACATCAAAATATGTTTTTGATGTTTTTCCTCAAAAAACCTGAGGATTATCTTTTTTTTTCTGTTCCATCGGCTTCCGCTCATCCGGGGCCGGGTCGCGGGGGCAACAGCCTCAGACGAGAAGCCCAGGCTTCTCTCATCCTCCAGCTCACCCGGAAGGATCCCGAGTTGTCCCCGGCCAGCTGTGAGACATAGTCTCTCCAGCGGGTCTCGTCCCGGTGGGACGTCCCCAAAACACCTCACCAGCGAGGCGCTCGGGGGGCAGTATCCTGACCAGATGCCCGAACCATTCCATCTGGCTCCTCTCGGCCTGGAGGAGGAGCGGCTCGACACTGAGCTCCTCCCAGATGGCAGAGCTCCTCACCCAATCTCTGAGTGAGAGCCCAGCCACCATGTGGAGGAAGCTCATTTCGGCCGCTTGTACCCATGATCTCATAGATTGATTTTTTTTTTTTGGTAGAAATAGAACCTAAAACTATTTTTACTTCTTCAAAATCTCTCTTGTAATAAAAAGAAAGACAGACACAGACACACACACACACACACACACACACACACACACACACACACACACACACACACACACACAGGATTTTATCTTTTTCTTTCAGCAGTTTTTCTAAAACCAAAGTAAAAAGTGTTCCAGCTTTTATTTCTGAAGAAAAAAAAAAGGCGCGTGGTGTAAAACTCCCTGCGTGTGTGTGACTATGTTAAAGTGTGTGTGTGTGTGTGTGTGTGTGCCCTCCCTCCGCCTTTTTCTTCCCAGCAGCCCTCCTTCTCTCTCTCTCTCTCTCTCTCTCTGTCTCTGTGTTTCCACGCAGGACTCCAGTGTGACCGTGGACCCGCCGTGTGTGACTTTGCGTGTAAACCAGGAGCTTTTTCTGTGTTTTTCTCCAGTTTTTTTTCACCTGTTGATGAGGTCCCACGGGGCGTGGGGTGCAGAGAAGTGTGAACAATGGGCAGCAGTGGATTTCTTCTCTGTTTAATCCTCACATGTCTGCTAGTTTCTGTAAGTAAAAAAAAAAAAAAAAAAAAAAACACGCTTCTTCTTAGTTTTACTAAAAAAAATACGTTTTCAGTGTTTTTTCACGTTTTTTTTCAGTGTTTTTTTCTGTTTTCAGTGACTTTTTAAAAAATATTTTCACAAAAACTTTTTTACTTTCAAGTTTTCTTCAGATTTTAGTTAAAAGTTGTAGAAGTACTTTTTAGTGATGCATGCTGGTGTGTGTGAGTGTTTAGAGTACACACACACACACACACACACACACACACACACACACACACACACACACACACACACACACACACACACACACACACACACACACACACACACAGGCATACTCCTAACATATTTATACACTCCTACACTAACACACACACTCACTCTTACACACTCTGACACACACTCTGACACACACTCTGACACACACACACACACACACACACACACACACACACACACACACACACACACACACACACACACACACACACACACACACACAGGCATACTCCTAACATATTTATACACTCCTACACTAACACACACACTCACTCTTACATACTCTGACACACACACACACACACACACACACACACACACACACACACACACACACACACACACACACACACACACACACACACACACATACTTTTACAGAGTAAAACACACACGCACTTTATAACATACACACACACAATGTTAGTCACTACACTAACTGTCTCTCTTCCACACACAAACACACATGCATACACACACTAGCCTAGTTACACACTAACATACTTGCACATAAACTCTTATATTCACTCACACATATGTTTTTACACATACACGCACGCACGCACACACACACACACACACACACACACACACACCATGCCAGCATGTGAGGATGTGTTCCGAGGTGATCTGAAGTGAATCCAGACTCAGTTTGTTCACAGAAACAAGTTGTTGATGCAGAGCCATGGTGTGTGAACCTGCTCGGTCTCTTCGCTCCACACACACACACACACACACACACACACACACACACACACACACACACACACACACACACACACACACACACACACACACACACACACACACACACACTTATCTCACATTTAAATCTGAAATAAAAGTACTTTTTATTTCATCTGGCTGCAAATATTCTGCTGATCAAAACAAACGATCAAATACTAATTAATTGAACTATTTAAAGAACTTTATTGTAAAAAAATGGATTATTTTTGTTTGAAATGAGCCACTGTGTTTAATTTAACCGCTCGTTGTTTATTGTTTAAGATTAATTCTTTCATTTTAATTAGTGATTAAGTCACTGTGGAATTATTTTCTGTATATTTGTGTCTGATAGAGTTGCATCGGCAGGAAGTTTTTTTGGCTCTATAATTGTCGTATGAATCATCGGGCGCACGAGCAGCTTTTCACAGCTGAGAATAAACCACCTCCATTCTCCGTAAAGCCCGTCTCGTCTCTCACCTTTATGACCTCTAATAAAACCAGCTGTCATGGCCGACGTATCTGTGACACCACCTAAACCAAGTCTTTCTGAATGACGGAATGAATCACCGGGTGGATCTGGCGTTTATGATATCTAAAAGGATATCGTGTTAAAATTTTCAGGGATGATTTAACATCTACTTGTGACTTTCTGTACGATAAAAAAAACTCTTTCATAGAAGTGAAACACATTTAGCCGCATTCCCTCAAAGTCACAACAACTTTATCCATCTTTATATCATCGATCCAATCAGAGAGTCCAAATCCCAGAGGTTGAGTTTTATCTGACCTGGGGCATAGCGGGGGACGGCCTCTACACGTTTACCACCGCTGTGATGGACTACCACATCAACAATAGCTATATAATGAAATTAACTGGAACCGGGAGCATCTGTTTTTTGCATTTGGACTTGGTCCTGCGGCATGCGGTGGACAGAACTCACTCTTGATTCAATTAAACACACAGACTGGTGTTACGACGGGACTCTGCTGGAATGTCAGGGTCACGCGCATCAACTCAAGCAATCAAAGTCAATAGAACCCCTCCCAATGATATGAAACGGCAAGTTAACCAAAGTCCTACTGGGAAGCAGCAGATGTGGAGCTGGCCTGATTGCGTTTAGGGAGAAATAAACCAGTTTGTTTCTCTTTTTTTTTTAACAATTTATGCGCAGTGTTTCGGAGCTCATCCCAATTTATGTTTAATCTCCTCCCACATGAACTCATCAAAACTCTACTAGCTTTCCTGTCATTGATGAAGCCCACCTCCTCATTAGAATATCTAATGTGTACCCCTAGTCTTAGGCTGTTCATTCTGGAAGAGGGTCTGTGGTTCAATTGGGTTTTCATCAGGTTTCTTTCAAGACTGCAAAAAATTGACAGAGTATCTGAGTACAAAATTACAGTTGATTATTTTGATCCAAATCCAATAAAAAACATGTTCGTTTTTTATCTGAATTATTGATTTGGAAAACTTTTACCTCGTAAAATATTCTAATTAATCTAGTTATTCTAATTAGACAAAATAGATACCTAAGCATTAAATAGTCCTAATTGAAGGTAATTATCTTCATTTAAAAAAGTATTTGAGATGTAAGTAGCGCCCTCTAGTTGAAGGAATACATTTTATTAAACAACTAATTTGTGATTTAAATAATCAAATGAACATTTATTGTTATGAGTTTACTGCATGATGAACACTCTTGTGCATTTCATAAACATGATAAGGTGTAATGCGGCTAAGCACATGGCATCTCCTGCTGCTGCAGCTAGTAAGCCGCTAGTAACGATCTGCATGGTCTATTGCCAGTATTGTTTTTGATGAACGTATGGAAGAAGTCGGACATCCGGGAATTTCATGTGACAGCGTGAGCCGCCAAACAAAGCGTGACCAAGCAGTACAGGGGTGTATTCCTGGTGGTAATTCCTCTTGGTACGGATACATAACACTAGGTGGTAACACACGGAAGATGCACAATTAACCAGCTGCTTTCTCATGTTTTGAACAGTTTGTTTTACGCCAACTGTCATGGAGGGTGTTGTTCATTGGTGGATGTGACGTATGTTGTGTCATAGCCCCTCCTCCTTTTGGTCCCACCCCAAAATCTCCCTCTTTGTGAAGCCGAAAACTTGGCATCTCTGAGTTTCCCAGGGATGTCCTGCCTTTTCCGTGTGAAGCTTTGATGTGACTTTGTTGTGATGCTGTGTTGTCTAAATCAAAATGGAACTGGAGCAGTACCACATATATTTGGGTGCTGAGAAACTTCCCGGTATAGACAGTCACCAGTCTCGTTGCTTTATGAGGGTCGTCTGGGCTCAGGTTCCTACCCCTATACAGCCAGGGGGACTTGCGTCATTGGTGTGAATTGTTTTGTCTCTTTCTGGGTGCAACCCAACCCCTCTTTACTAAATATTACGCAGTGACAGATCTGATGATTTATAAAGTCTGAGCAGTGAGGACTAGCCTTCTCTGTCTGCATACGTTCTAATGTTTACTTCCCGTGGAGAGTCGATGGAGAGTATATAGAGCTCCAGTGCAAACACCAACTCCCACTTCACAGTTTGAACAGCAGAAAAGATTTCCCCCTTTGGTAAACATGACAATGTTTAAATTATAACTCCAGCAGAGAGGGGGCCGACCACTCACTGAACCAGTTTAGGAAGCACCCTGGCACATATGGTGAGCAGGTTGGCATGTGTTGACTCTGCACTGAGGTGTGACTTGGACCGGTATGGAGGTCACAGAGGTGAGGAGCATGAACCTGACTCCATTTCACAGTTCAGCAAGGTTTCTAATGAATTATTCTGAGCCATGCACCACTGCGGCCATTCCGTTCCTGAACTTTTCACATATAAGTCTAGGCTACGTTAATGATGCTAAGCTATCATCCTGCTAGGCTTGCCCATGTCTTTGTTCTGTAACACTTCAAACAAGGAAGTACCGTAATTTCACGGCTATAATGCTCATATAAAAGTCTTAGATTTTCTTCAAAATGAGCGGTGCGCCTTTTCGTGCGGTGCGCCTTGTGTGTGAGAAAAGGCGGGCCTAAAAGAAAACGCATGAGAACGTTAAAAAGTGAAGTGTGAGCGGCGTGGGAGCGATGGATGACCGAAGGAGACCACAGTTTCACGAAGGGTGGAAGGCAGCGCCGGGCGAGTTACGCTACAGTTTGCCAATGGATTGTAGATGCTTGGACTAACGTGTCTGCTGGTACTGTTATCCGAGCTTTCGCAAAAGCTGGTATCCTTTGTGAGGAGCCGCACAATACAGACAGTGACTTTGACAGCGAGGAGCGAAGTGGACCTGTTCTGTTGGATTTTGCGCAGCTGTTCGGTTCCGAAACAGAGGATGAGGACTTTGACGGATTTGAATAAAGACTATTACCGGTAATGTTCTTGTTTATTATCGTTACTACTTAAATAAAGTACAACCAAACTCAGTTTTGCTCGCGATCTACTTTGTATTTTTTAATACGCACATTTGCATGCTTGTGTGTGTGTTGTTGTAAGGCGGTGTGTGACTGAGACTGCGCCTTTTCGTACGGTGCGCCTAATGGTCGTGAAATTACGGTATGTATAAAGTACGGGATTATAAAGTCCCTAATATTTTAGGTTAAAGGCCGACAGGTCGCACTGGAAGTTATAACTCGTCATTTAACCAATCAGCTGTAGGATTTTAAGTTTTGCTTTTTTGAGTTCAATCCAAACCCGTTGTCTTCAGAATGAGTTTGATATTTTTGCATCGTTCTTGGTGAAAATTTGTGCATCGATGTGAACTTTATAATTTGTGCAGTGAACGGGCCGGTTAGCATGAGGATGGCTTATCAGCTGAGAATACTTTAAAGAATTAGTTCAGTTAATCTCTTCATCAATTTATTAGATTATTTTTAAAAGGCTTCCGTTTGATCATGGTTGAATTTTTTTTTTTCTTTTCCGGGTCAAAATAAAGTAGTTAAATTTCTTTTAACTTTCACCTGGAGGCGTTCAAGCGGTAAAACGACCGCTTACGCCCATTTGGTCAAGAAAAGGAAACATTCTCTGTGTGATCTGAAATAAAAAGGAGGCTCAGTTATTGGATCTTTAGGGTGGAACGGAATGTCGTTAACCAAACAACCAGTTTTACCTCCAACTCTTTCAAAATATAACTCGTTTCAAATGTATTTTTTATTACACCAGAAAAAAACTTGTTAAAGCAAAAGTACCTGCAAAAAACAAAACCAACTGTTAAGGGTGATTAAATTAGGCTTAAATCTTCTTCTTCTTTCGGCATTTCCCTTCAGGAGTCTCCACAGCAAGTCAGTTTCTTCCATCTAACCCTATCTGCTGCATCTTCTTCGGTCACACCAACTATCTTCATGTCTTCCTTCACTGTATCCATGAACCTCCTCTTTGGTCTTCCTCTAGTATTCTTTTCTGGTGGTTCCAAATCCAGCATCCTTCTTCTGATGTACTCTCTCTCCTCTATACATGTCCAAACCATCTCAGTCTGGTCTCTCTGACTTTAAAACCTCTAACATGTGCTGTTCCTCTGATCCTGTCCATCCTGGTCACTCCCAGAGAGATCCTCAGCATCTTCATCTCTGCTACCTCCATCTCTGCTTCCTGTCTTTTTCTCAGTGCCACTGTCTCTAGACCAATCAGCATGGCCGCTCTCACCACGGTTTTGTACACTTTCTCTTTCATTTTTGCTGAAACTCTTCTATCACACATCACACCTGATACTTTCCTCCACCCGTTCCAGCCTGCCTGAATACGCTTCTTCACCTCTTTTCCACACTCTCCATTGCCCTGGACTGTTGATCCTAAGTACTTAAAATCTTCCACCTTCTTTATCTCTTCTCCCTGTAACCTCATTTTTCCATTTGAATCCCTCTCATTTAGGCTTAAATACAGATTTTTGTTCATTTTAGACTTACATTGATAGATGGATTATTGTCAGTTTTCCAAATAACTATTGATTTCTATCTTTTTTAAGACCATGTCCATATCTATCAATGTGTTTAGATACAATCGATGTGAATACATTTTAATTTATCAAAACTCTCTTTGTCATCAGATTGTGTTCAAATAACGACGCAGGTAAACTGAATGTTTCTCTGTCAGTGATAACGGGTCTGAATGTCAGAGTTTAATACATTTAATGTTCAGTTTGAATCCTGTTTATTTGCTGGATGTACGACATCCGCGACAGACTGGCGATCTGTTTGGAGTGTACCCTGCCCCTTGCTTCGAATTAGCCGGGATAGGCTCCTGGACCCCCCCCAAACCCTGGCTTAGATGGTCTAGAAGGTGACTGACTGACATAAAACCCTTGAAATGAGCAAAATGTGTTTTTCCACCTCTGACATACCTTCGCACTAAAAACAAATCTTTTTCTTTGAGTCGAGCGTTCATTCATGCCTGAAGTTGTGTTGAAGGGCGACTCCAACCACAGCTGGTACAGCAGCAGCAGAAGCGTGCATGTGCGGACATGCACACGCCTGCACAGCATGCTGTAACCAGAGTCCAACTCTTTCCATTCACACCTTTATGACTTCCCTCTCCAAAGAGCTTGTGTGCTTTTGTTTCATACCCGTGAGTACATAATTATACCCTGACCAATTCAACCTTCTCAGCAGGTCAGCGATCGTTGTGGGAGCTTCTCGGTTATAAATGCAGTTGAGATAAAGTTTAATATTAAAGAAGGGAGAAGATTATAAGATAAAAAAATATTGTTTAGCTTTAAAAGATGTGAAGGAATGTACTTAAGATGAAAAAGGTTTAAAGTCTCTTGAAACCAACCTAATCTGTTTTTTTCTGATACAGTATGTGTAATAAAAGCAGGGGTTCATGATGAGGTCACGACCGCGTCACCATCACAAAGCAATAAAACAAGTGAAATATTTCAGGGAAAAACGTGACTTTAACCTTAAATAGGTCGTTTTATTTTTAGAGCTCTCCTCCTCGTTCTTTTCTTTCTTCTTCTTTCGGCATTACCCTTCTGGGGTTGTCACAGCAAGTCAGTTTCTTCCATCTAACCCTATCTGCTGCATCTTCTTCGGTCACACCAACTATCTTCATGTCTTCCTTCACTGTATCCATGAACCTCCTCTTTGGTCTTCCTCTAGTCCTCTTTCCTGGTGGTTCCAAATCCAGCATCCTTCTTCTGATGTACTCTCTCTCTCTCCTCTGCACATGTCCAAACCATCTCAGTCTGACCTCTCTGACTTTAAAACCTCTAACATGTGCTGTTCCTCTGATCCTGTCCATGCTGGTCACTCCCAGAGAGATCCTCAGCATCTTCATCTCTGATACCTCCATCTTTGTTTCCTGTATTTTTCTCAGTGCCACTGTCTCTAGACCAATCAGCATAGCGGGTCTCACCACACTGTCTCTAGACCAATCAGCATAGCGGGTCTCACCACACTGTCTCTAGACCAATCAGCATAGCGGGTCTCACCACACTGTCTCTAGACCAATCAGCATGGCCGCTCTCACCACACTGTCTCTAGACCAATCAGCATGGCCGCTCTCACCACACTGTCTCTAGACCAATCAGCACGGCCGCTCTCACCACACTGTCTCTAGACCAATCAGCATGGCTGCTCTCACCACACTGTCTCTAGACCAATCAGCACGGCCGCTCTCACCACACTGTCTCTAGACTAATCAGCATGGCTGCTCTCACCACACTGTCTCTAGACCAATCCGCATGGCCGCTCTCACCACACTGTCTCTAGACCAATCAGCATGGCCGCTCTCACCACACTGTCTCTAGACCAATCAGCACGGCCGCTCTCACCACACTGTCTCTAGACCAATCAGCATGGCCGCTCTCATCACCACTCTGTCTCTAGACCAATCAGCATGGCCGCTCTCACCACGGTTTTCTACACGTTTCATTTTAACTGAAACTCTTCTATTGCACATCACACCTGATACTTTTCTCCACCCGTTCCAGCCTGCCTGCACATGCTTCTTCACCTCTTTTCCACACTATCCATTGCTCTGGACTGTTGATCCTAGATACTTAAAATCTTCCACCTTCTTTATCTCTTCTCCCTGTAACCTCACTTTTTCTTCTCTGTAAATCTGCAACTCATGTCATTCTCAATGAGGTTTTTTTTTCAGAAATGTTTGCTACTGTTTTCTCTGAATATTTTGGAAGAAAAAAATTAAAAGAAATCTGTCATTAATCTTAATGTGTCCTCTACCTTCCAGCTGTTTTTTTTTTTCTTTTTGCTCAGTTTTACACAGACCTCAGCCTGTTAGAAATCTATTGAAATGTCTGTGTTAACTGTGATTCTCCCTCACTGCATCTTGTCCTGAGCTCTATTCATTTCACCATTGTCCTGAGTTGGTGTGAAGTCACCTCTACTTCCTGCTTAGAGGGTTTGCTTTGTTTTCTGAAAGTCTCATTTATCCCCTTCGAAAGGGGGAGGTTACTCTTCCTTCCTGTAAATGCGTTTTGTTTTTTCTGGTATCCAATAGAGATAGAAGATTGCTTTTGTATCAGTTTTTGCTTTAGTGTTTGACCCCGGCTTCCTGTGAAGGATTTATGGACTGCCTGAGAAACAAAAAGCCTTCCTGACCGTAGGAAGAAACCGAACAAAGCGAACGCTCACAGGAGGAGGTTCATTCTGCCGGCTACAAGGTGTGAAGAGTAAAACCAAAGCTGACCCCAGAGTTAGAAGCAAGTACAGTAGCTGTATGAAAAGAGGTTTACAGGAGGATCGGTGCTGCATTCACAGGGTTTAGGATGCTGCATCGCTGCATTACGACCATATAAAATCTTTTGTTACTGTCAATCTGAACGAACACGAACCATCTTTAATGTCTCACCTTCACACAGGCATTCTTCAATTGGCTTTAGACTTTAAAAATATCTCTCAAGCCCATGAAGAAGGCTAGTCAGGCTAGTGCCACTCTGCACCTCCTTAATTTAATTTCCGTCACTACCAGCTAAGGTATCGAAAGACCCCTGGAAACGTTTGGCCAATCAGATGAAGTAACGCTATGACGTCAAACAAAAGCATCTACGCGAGTCTGTTTGTACCTCGATAGCTAAGCATTGAGATCCGTTCCGTTCCGTCATCTTCCGCTTGTCCCGGGGTCGGGTCGTGGGGCAACAGCCTCAAACGGGCAGCCCAGGCCTCTCTCTCCCCGGCTGCATCCTCCAGCTCACCTGGAAGGATCCTAAGTCGTTTCCCGGCCAGCCGTGAGACATAGTCTCTCCAGCTAGGCCGGGGTCTGCACCTTGGTCTCCTCCCGGTGGGACGTGCCCGAAACACCTCGCCTGCGAGGCGCTCGGGGGGCATCCTGACCAGATGCCCGAACCACCCCATCTGGCTCCTCTCGACCTGGAGGAGGAGCGGCTCAACACCGAGCTCCTCCCGGATGGCAGAGCTCCTCACCCGATCTCTGAATGAGAGCCCAGCCACCCTGTGGCTGGTGACTCTTTCGGTCACCACCCACAGCTGGTGACCATAGGTGAGGGTAGGAACGTAGATCCTGGTTACCATGGTGAGGGTAGGAACATAGATCCTGGTTACCATGGTGAGGGTAGGAACATAGATCCTGGTTACCATGGTGAGGGTTGGAACGTAGATCGACTTGTAAATCGAGAGCTTTGCTTTTCGGCTCAGCTCTCTCTTTACCACGACGGACCGATGCATTGAGATCAACCAAGCTTTACGGTCTGTGTCGGAAATTCTTCCAAAATTGAGAATTTGAAGCAAGAATAAAGGCAATGTTTAGAGCAGGGGTGAGCAAACTTTTTGATTTGCGGACCTCATTGAGTTCTAATATTTGACAAGCGGGCCGGACCAGGATCAGATGAATGTCATGCTTTGGTAACCTCTAGATTAGGCCAATAGAATGGCGCGCTAGATTTTAAACAAGCGCTAAATGTTACATCAAGAGCGGTAAATTTCAAATCTAGCTGCGCTAGGTCTGAAATCTAAGCGCTTGATGTAACATTTTGTTTGTTTTAACATCTAACACGCTTGTTTACGTGCGTGCATTGGCCCTGATGGCTTTACATATCTGTGCATGCTGTTTATTTTGACAGCGTGGGCATCACAGAGACACACACATTTTAATGGGAGCAGTGTTGTTGTATTTTTGGCGTCGTCTAGTGACAAAACATCAGAATTAAAGGGAAAATAAAACATTAACAAGGTTTATTTTTTTAAATTTTTCAAGTTTGGCCGGCCGGATTCAAACATTTAACGGGCCGCATGTGGCCCGCGGGCCGTAGTTTGCCCATGCCTGGTTTATATGGTTTCATTTGAGGCTAAGATGTGATTGGCTCACTGAAGACAGGATTTGGGTAAAGTTTAATTCCACCCAGAAAGCAGCGGTTGTCGGTTGCCAACGAGCCAAAGAATCCCAATGATGTTCGGTCGGATAGAGAGAAACAGTCTGATGGATCAGGCTAGAAGAAACTCGAACCTGTGGTTTGTGTGGTCTTGAATGAGAGTCAGTTTTTGGCTTATTGTTCATTTTAAGATGAACATCATAATCCTATCTTCGATCAGTTGTCTGACTGGAACACTGGGACGTTTTACTGGAGTCATGTTGGGTTTTTTAAATTCTGCGTTAACATGTTTTTTAACGGTAACTTTAAATCTGCATAAAACTGAATCCAGTTCAAAAACTGACCTTCATTTCTCCTCCTAACATGTGCTCTGAAGTTTTCTTCATTTGCTCGGGGCTTTGGTGAAAACATGGCGATGTGCTTAAACGATAAAAGCATGTCTTCTTCCTTCCACGCACTGGTTGTATCTGCTGAGGTTAATCGTCCGTTGGACTATAAAAACCTTCCATACCTTTTTCTTTTTGCTCATAGCAAACAGATTTCAGCCTTTGAAGCTTCTGTTAAAGAATGTGCCATATTGCTTCTGGTTTACAGGGTTTAGCTTCTTCTCTGAGCCTCATGGAGAGGCCCCTAAGAAGAGACGACTTTGCATAGTCTGGTCTGCGTTATCGTGTCAGCTGCTAACCCTCGAGACACAACAATGTTGCTGCTTCGATAAACACGCTTGCGGAAACTGTTATCAGAAGATTTTTCTCTTCTTTTCTCACTTTAACCTTTTTTCCTCCATCTGTTTTGCCATCACAGGCTTCAACTTTACTTTTTTTTACTTTAAATTGATCCATATTTAATGCAGTCAAACGGTCATTGTTGGTGCAGAGAACTCATTTCTGTCCAGCGGCTGCAACAAAAGGCAATCTGTGGAAAAAGATTTGCTCCATGATGAGATCTCGAGGTGTTTTATTTTAGCAGATGGTCTTGTGGTTTGAAGGTATCCAGCGGTCTATTGTTTTGTTGATGTAGTTTTTGATGAGCTGAAGCATTGTCTCTCGCTGAGTCACCATCCTGCTCGGGAAATGAGACCTGGAATCATCTGCAGGACCAGAAAACTTCCCCTGAAGCAAAGTTTATTCAGGCCTTCCTGTGCACACTTCACATGTCCTGGTCTACAAACAATAAAAGATAAAACACAGATTTAGATTTAAAAACTTTAATTTAGCTTCTAAAACTCTAGGATTAAAAATCCCTGTGCTGGCTTTCATACCTCAATTGGACTTTTTACTTCATTTTCTGAAGCATTCGGTCTATGTCTTCCATTAAGTAACGCCACAAAAGAACTTGCCATTTCTTTCCTTTCCTCAGTAAGACTTTCTTCATTGGAAAAGCTTGGCAGCCTGTCACAGGGTGCAGTTGCAAAGCTGTTCAGAAGCTTTAACAAGTTTTCATAACTTGGCAAGTGTTACACTGGAACTGAGGATTAATGAATTCCCCTGGACTTAATTATGCCAAAGTACAAGCCCTTGTTGTTCTCTTTTTTTCTCTCTTTCTTAGAATATGACACCAGAGTTTCCATCACAGAGTGTTTCAGCTCCATTAGGCTCCGTTTGAAGATGTATGTTCTCTGACCGGGTGCCATAACGGAACAGATCTTTAATTACCACTCACACTCACACTCTGTGTGTTTTTAATTAGAAAAAAGTGGAGCAAAGCTGAAGTTTGGAATGAGTGACATAAAGGGAAAAATCTTTTTTTTTTTTTGGTCCATCACTGTGAATGAACCCTCACCATGGTAACCAGCTGTGGGTGGTGACCGAAAGAATGAGATCGCGGGTACAAGCGGCCGAAATGAGCTTCCTCCGCAGGGTGGCTGGGCTCTCACTTAGAGGTCGGGTGAGGAGCTCTGCCATCCGGGAGGAGCTCGGTGTGGAGCCACTCCTCCTCCAGGTCGAGAAGAGCCAGATGGGGTGGTTCGGGCATCTGGTCAGGATGCCCCCCGAGCGCCTCGCAGGCGAGGTGTTTCGGGCACGTCCCACCAGGAGGAGACCAAGGGGTAGACCCTGGACCCACTAGAGAGACAATGTCTCACGGCTGGCCGGGGAACGACTTGGGATCCATCCGGGTGAGCTGGAGGATGCAGCCGGGGAGAGAGAGGCCTGGGCTACCCGTTTGAGGCTGTTGCCCCCGCGACCCGACCCCGGAACAAGCGGAAGATGACGGAACGGAACTGTGAATGTTGGGTGATGGTAGACGATACGTGAGAAGAATGTACTATGTGCTTATTCAGTTCACATGCAGATTAAAATTTATTGCATCCTTAGGAGTGTTGTTTTGTTGGTGTAATGCTGTTTTATTCTCAAAGTGACTGCAGAAGGAGATGCTTTGGGGGCAAATTTATGTTGATCATTTTGAAGCACAGTTGTAACTATTCCTGGTGACCGTTCGTGTGACGATTGCTTCTCTCCAGCAGATATTTTAAGTTCTAAACTTTTAGCCAAAACAAGAATACTCTGATTCCATGGTGTGGGACAATATGTCTCCATCTCCACCACATTGCAAACGTCGTTACTAATGAATGCTTTGCGACTTTTATGTTTTGCAGGAAACTGAAAAATTAATAAATTAGTCCATATTTTAGACTAATTTGGAAAAGGTGGAAGATTTTAAGTATCTAGGATCAACAGTCCAGAGCAATGGAGAGTGTGGAAAAGAGGTGAAGAAGCGTGTGCAGACAGGCTGGAACGGGTGGAGGAAAGTATCAGGTGTGATGTGTGAAAGAAGAGTTTCAGCTAAAATGAAAGGAAAAGTGTACAAAACCGTGGTGAGAGCGGCCATGCTGATTGGTCTAGAGACAGTAGCACTGAAGAAAAGACAGGAAGCAGAGATGGAGGTAGCAGAGATGAAGATGCTGAGGATCTCACTGGGAGTGACCAGGATGGACAGGATCAGAGGAACAGCACATGTTAGAGGTTTTAAAGTCAGAGAGACCAGACTGAGATGGTTTGGACATGTACAGAGGAGAGAGAGAGAGTACATCAGAAGAAGGATGCTGGATTTGGAACCACCAGGAAAGAGGACTAGAGGAAGACCAAAGAGGAGGTTCATGGATACAGTGAAGGAAGACATGAAGATAGTTGGTGTGACCGAGGATGCAGCAGATAGGGTTAGATGGAAGAAACTGACTTGCTGTGGCGACCCCAAAGGGAAATGCCGAAAGAAGAAGAAGTTCATGTTATCTTTAACCTCAAATTTCCCTTCAGGAATTAATAAAGTATTTTCAATTCAATTTCATAGTTTAGTTCTGAGTAAGGCCCCGCCCACATGCAGCCAGGTATTTTTGAAAACACACATCTGCTGTCCTTCATTTTAGGAAAACGCTCGCGTTCACATGTAACCGTTTTCAAAATATCCGTGTCCACACAGAGCCGTATAAATACACTTCTGAGTACGATTATGATCATGCCAGACCAGTAGTTGGCAGTATTGATGTAAACGTGAGTTCTGAGCTATCCAATCAGAGCACCTCTCTCATCATTTCCGCAGCATGGATCCATGCCGCCCACTGTCTGTTTTTGTAAACAAGGACGCACACAAATAACGTATGTGCATTAAGTGTCGCAGGTAGTGACGCATAAAAACGCAAATTTCTGTTTTCACACGTCCACACGCAAATGCAAAAACAGAGTTTTCCAAAAAATCCACTTTGGTCGGAGTTTTTAAAAACGCCGGTTTTGAGTGAAAAAAACCTCCGTTGTCGTGTGCACGGCCAAAACGGATAAAAATATACAGGTATGCGTCTTCAAAAATACCCAGCTACGTGTGGACGGGGCCTAAGTTGTCGAGTTATTAAAACTCCTTCAGTGGTTTGGGAGATTATCGTGTTCACAAGAATTTGTTACCTCGACCTTTGTGACAATAACCTTCGGTCGCATGACCCTGAGAACCTAAACAGTTCATCTATAGTGGCATCGAGAATCTGTGGGCAGTTTAACTAAAATCCTAAAACTATAGCACCTCTAAAGGTCAGAACAAGAACTGCACAGGAATATCCGCTACAGATTTTAGGTAATCGTTTATTTACTGCTCTAACACATACGAAGAATACATTCATGCCTGACTTTAAAGGGTTAACATGGCAAAGACGATGCGAGCACCTCCTGGCTAGTGGCAAATTAAACTCGGAAACTGAAAAAGCGAAGCTGTCGTCTGAAGACACTACGGAGTTAAAAGGTTGGGTTACGGTCCAAACAACCGTTTACTGTGTAGCTCACCTTGGTTTATCCAAACGTTTGACTGTTTGCCCTGTGATCCAGGTCAAACAGGCACACTGGGTGTTGGCTGTGTTACTCTCACAGGATCAAAGCAAACCAAGTGTTGATGGTGACTTTGATGAAGGTCCGGGCACCTGCAAACCAAATCATTTCACCAGCACGGCCTCAATCTACTTCAATCGTAAAGCTACAGGATCACTACATGGGACACTGAGGATTGAAATTGTGAATTTTGTCTGTATTTATGGATTTTATTTATGAATATAAAAGATTTTGTTGTAGTTTGATTGAATAAAACTGAAATTATCCCAGCGACTGAAAATGATCTAATTGGTTTTAAATACTTAACAAGAACAGGACAGGTCTGTTAGGCAGGCTGACGCCTGTTAGTGTTTCTCCTTGTTTTAATGTAGTTCCAGCTGCTAGGTCAGGTATGGCACGCATTGCTGCTAGGTCAGGTATGGCACGCATTGGGTTACAATTGAGAGACCCCCGAAAATGATTGAATAAAGTTGATGCTACGTTAAACAAAAGCGTCCATTAAGGTCTGTTTATTGCTCGAGAGCCACCCATGGAGGTCAACCAAACCATACGGGCTGTCATAGCAAAGATTTCCGTTCCGTTCCGTCATCTTCCGCTTGTTCCGGGGTCAGGTCGCGGGGGCAACAGCCTCAAGCGGGCAGCCCAGGCCTCTCTCTCCCCGGCTGCATCCTCTAGCTCACCTGGAAGGATCCCAAGTCGTTCCCCGGCCAGCTGTGAGACATAGTCTCTCCAGCGGGTCCGGGGTTTGCCCCTTGGTCTCCTCCCGGTGGAACGTGCCCGAAACACCTCGCCCGCGAGGCGCTCGGGGGGCATACTGACCAGATGCCCAAACCACCCCATCTGGCTCCTCTCGACCTGGAGGAGGAGCGGCTCGACACCGAGCTCCTCCCGGATGGCAGAGCTCCTCACCTGATCTCTGAGTGAGAGCCCAGCCACCCTGCGGAGGAAGCTCATTTCAGCCGCTTGTACCCGCGATCTCATTCTTTTGGTCACCACCCACAGCTGGTGACCATGGTGAGGGTTGGAACGTAGATCGACTTGTAAATCGAGAGCTTTGCTTTTCGGCTCAGCTCTCTTTACCACCGATGCAGCGTCCTAGTTATTGCTGATGCCGCACCGATCCGCCTGTCGATCTCCCGCTCCATCCTTCCCCCACTCGTAAACAAGACCCCGAGATACTTAAACTCCTCCACTTGGGGCAGGACCCTGTCCCTGACCCGCACGGGGCATTCCACCCTTTTCCGGGCAAGGACCATGGTCTCGGATTTGGAGGCGCTAATTCCCAAAGATTTCCAAAATAAAGAATTAAAAATCAGAACAAAAACAATGTTCAAAGAATTTAATCCCATTAAGGCATGCCTAAACATCCGAACTAGATGCCCAAACCATCCCATCTGGCTTTTCTTGACCAGGAGGTGCAACGACTCTACTCTGAGCTCCTCACTCTAATTCTGAACGAGAACTCAGCCACCCTGCAGAGAAAGCTTATTTTGGCCGTTTTTATTCAGTTTCTTGTTTTTTCTGGCACCACTCACAGCTGGTGATCATAGTTCAGTGTAGGAACATAGATTGGGGTAGGGTACACTCGGAACAGGTCGTCATTCTGTTGCGGGGCGACACACATACAACCATACACACACACTCATTCCTATGGGCAAATATGTCGGGGCTAATCAACCTAGCATACATGTTTTTGGAGGGTGGCAGGACACCAGAGCACCCAGAGAAAACCCATGCATACACAGAGAACATGCAAACTCTACACAGAAAGGACAGTGTTCCAAGCCTCGTCCCCACCAGTGACTCAAACCCACAACCCCTTTACTGTTCGGCCACGGTGCTACTGAGAGTGACTGATAAAAAGAATGCAGTTTGTGCTGTTGGTTGTATGCGTAACTCAAATCTTAGCTTCTCTCTGGAAGTCATCACCGTCAAGCATGCTGATTATTTTCAAACACACTTTTCTTGAAGCTGTTCCAGATCACCATCTGGCAGAAGTTAAGTGACGAATTTCAGTTTTTTAAACTTAATTATCGTCGAGCAGTTCCAAAGCAGCAGAGAGACTTCCTCTGCTGCTTTACCAGCATGTTTAAAGTGCCATCTATCATGTGCCCTTTAAGCTTGGTGTTCCATACCTGGCAGGCCTGATCAAGCTGAACGTTGGGTTACTAACAGCGTTACTAAGGCTAAGGGAATTTCTGTGGTTTCGGGCTAAAGTGGTTGTATGTAATTTTCTCTCCACCCAAACCATCTGCTGATTCCCCACATCCAGAGGTCATCTGCACACTCAGAAGTAGAAGCTTGTGTTTGCACTTAATCTTATTTTTAACAGAAATTAAATAAAAATGAGTTATTGGTAACAAAAATCTGTTTTTTTTAACCCATAAAAAGACTTAAACTTAATGGAAATTATTCATGCTTTTCTCCGAGTAGCCACTCATCATTAAAACCACTTTTGAAACCAATCATCAAGGTCAGGGACTGATGAGTTTGAGCTTGCCAGATTCTTTTTCTAATGATTTTTTCCATCAACTCTCTTCATTTGGCTGCAGATCTCCTGCAGATGTGGCTACTTTGGATAAATGTATTGAATTTTCTAATCTAAATTGGAAATCTTGGCTACCTAAGACTGTTTTATCCGTAATGATGAAAGACAGTAAAGGCACGGGGGTTCTGTTGGACTTCATGCAGGCTGCCTCTCCCGCAAAGTGAAGCAATAATTGCCAAGGAAGGGGTAATTAAATACCTCCTCCCTTGAACTAAGGGCATGTGTGATTTACTGTATGTGGACTGTGAACACACAGAGGACGCTCTCTCGGCTGTGTCAAGATGAGGAGGCCCTACCAAGCTCCACCTGCTGAGTCTTTATCATGACCCTGTGATGGGTTCAGGAGGTGGAGGGAGTGGATTGGAAAGGCGGGGTAGGTGGTGGGAGGGGATTTGGCACAAACTTCAGACTACACTCTGATTCTCTGGCACAGACATCAGTCTTGCCCGTGGGCACTTGGATAACCTCGGCCTGTTGTTTAATCTGGGCTTTTCCCAGGCAGGAATAATAGAAAACAAGATTTAGGGGAGGTAGTGGATGAATGGGGGGAGAGTTGATTTTTTTGTTTTCTTTCTTTTTTTTTTTTAATACCTATTTATTTTTTAGGCTCAGGTGGTCAGAAAGCTGAGAGGCCTTTTTCAAAACCTCACTGCCTCACTGCCTTTCAGTGGTGGAACGTAACAAAGTAAATATACTTCGTTACTGTACTTAAGTAAAAAAATTGTGTATCTGTACTTCACTTAAGTAAAATTTAAGACCGGTACTTTTACTTTTACTTCACTACATTTTTAGAGTAAATATCTGTACTTTTACTTCGCAACTTTTTAAAAGTGTGTTTTACATTTTTCGTTACATTTTCGTTCAGGAATTTGAAAAATACCCAGGTTTTTTTTTTAGCGCATCTTGAAGCCGCATCGCCAAAATCAAAAGAAGCAGTTGATCGGGAGAAGAGGTCATGAATCGAGAAACATTTTCTGCATTCATTCAGCGCCAAAAACCTAACATCAAATATGGTACAAATTAAAAAGAGTCAGAAGAGCACCCAGTCAATGCAGTCAATCGTTGTGTTTACTTCTAAATAAAAAGTTGAGCCATCATTACACAGAGCAGGGGCAGATCTAGAATTTTCCAAAAGGGGGTGGGGCTTTGACAAAGCCAATATATAGTGACTGGGGGCCTCCCCCCCAAAACATTTTTAAAAATAAGTGTCACTTTCCTCCATTTTGGTGCCCATTCACCGGCTCTTCTAGAGGATAGCTTGACTTGTCCCTTTTCCTTTTATTTATTTATTTATTTTTTGTGGACCAAAAGAGGCGGGAGAGGGGGGTCACACCCCTGCAGAGTATTTATCCTGGTTACCATGGTGACACCCTATAGCACAACAAATAACATTTGAATTATGATCGAATACTTTTACTTTTTACTTAAAAAGTACAATTTACACCAACTACTTTTGTACTTTTACTTTAGTAGATTTTTTTATTGGTACTTTTACTTTTACTTAAGTAATTTTTTTGCCTAATTATCTGTACTTTTACTTAAGTACAAAAAGTGAGTACTTCATCCACCACTGCTGCCTTTTCACCCCTGGATCCTTATGACCTATCCTGTCCGAATCCCGTCCAAGAAATCCCATTGAGTCCCAGCCATACCGACTTTTTAAAATACATTTTTAAGTATGTGCTTACTTCATATTACTACATATATTTTTCAATTAATTCTAAACCAAGATTTGATGAATTAATTGCTTATACTATTTTTTTTTTCCAAATAGTTAATATTTTTTAAAAACCCAGAAATTTGGTTTAAAGTATCTTCATTGTTTAACTTGTGGCCTCAAACTTGGACTGCAAAAAATAAAAGGATCAAAAGAAGACAAAAGAACATATTTGAAGAGAAATATAATGATTCTATAATGTGTCTGTGTAGTCCCTCATTCATCCAGGAGTGATCCATAGTAGAAAAAGTTTCAAAAAAGTCTTCTGGACAGTTTAATTCTTGAACGAGACGTTTCGACTTCCGTTTCGACTTCCGTTTCGACCAATGAGCCTGTGTTGCCTATGATGGCCGTATCATAGGCAACACAGGCTCATTGGTTGAGCCCTGCCTTACTATTTTTTTACCTTTTACTCAGGTTAGTATAAATAGATCCAGTTTTCTGTCCATTTCATTCAGATTGAAAATGATTTCCGGATGGAAGTCGAAACGTCTCGTTTAAGAACTGAACTGTCCAGAAGACTTTTTTGAAACTTTTTCTACTATGATTCTATAATGTGTTAAAACATGTATGGAATCCTGTAGCCTCCATATGTCCTGTGGCCCAAATGTAACCTATTTATATTATTTTTTTACTTTCTGTAACCTTTGTACAATGTACTGAAAAAACACGACTTGTTTTGCGCTGCTACAAATGAGATACGTCACACCCCTCCCCCAATTCTGTGTTTTTAACACGCTATACGTAGACAAAAACATAGCATGCAAACAATTCCCCAGTCAGATGTTGTGTTGTCTGTGATGCAGGTGTTATAATCTAACTCAGTATTTTGGTTCTATAGGATTCATAAACTCAGCCTTCATAACTGGTGAAAACACAAGTCAGCCATTGTTTCTTCTAAACCAGACCAAAACCAGGTATCTGAACTTCAACTACAAACCTCATTGGCTCTCTGAAATGAATCCAACCAATTAAAATGTGCCTTTATCAGAATATGTCTCTTTTAAGTCATACGCCGGACATGACGTAGAACAGAAATAGGCCTATAAGATTAACCTAGCGTACCAATAACTTAACAAGAAATGGATTTTTTTTGGCTGCTACAGAAAAAACAACATTGATTGTTGCTGGTGCCAAGTTGGTGCACCGATGCTAAAAATCCATTTGCTCGCCATCCTTGTCACCAACTGTGGAAACAGTTTCAACTATCATTATTATTTTGTTTAGGTCACACTTTGTATGAACCATTTTTATACCGTTCACTTGCTGCGTTCATTTGGTCTCTGCTACGTGTTTTTTCCCCTTTTCAAACTTTCTGCTACCGCTCTCTGTCACATTTTGAAGCTTGGCCCAACAAAAACCGTAATCGGCTGATCCCCATTCCGTGCACTCACTTGAAGAACAACTTGATGTTGTGGACTTTGCAAATGACTCAAACATTCTGTTCCGTCATCTTCCGCTTGTTCCGGGGTCGGGTCGCAGGGGCAACAGCCTCAAACGGGCAGCCCAGGCCTCTCTCTCCCCGGCTGCATCCTCTAGCTCACCCGGAAGGATCCCAAGTCGTTCCCCGGCCAGCTGTGAGACATAGTCTCTCCAGCGGGTCCGGGGTCTGCCCCTTGGTCTCCTCCTGACGGGATGTGCCCGAAACACCTTGCCTGCGAGGCGCTCAGGGGGCATCCTGACCAGATGCCCGAACCACCCCATCTGGCTCCTCTCGACCTGGAGGAGGAGCGGCTCGACACCGAGCTCCTCCCGGATGGCAGAGCTCCTCACCCGATCTCTGAGTGAGAGCCCAGCCACCCTGCGGAGGAAGCTCATTTCGGCCGCTTGTACCCGCGATCTCATTCTTCTGGTCACCACCCACAGCTGGTGACTCAAACATGTATGGATGAAATAGAAAACCACTTCAGGTATGTGTGGCATGGTGGCGCAGTGGGTAGCACAGTGGCCTCACAGCATTAAGGTCGTGGATTTAAGTCCATGGTAGGGATGAGGGTTGGAACACTGGCCTTTCTGTGCAGAGTTTGCATGTTCTCCTCGTGTATGCATGTGTTTTCCTCCCACCCTCCAAAAACATGAAAGTCAGGTTGATTGGCCACTACATGATTGCCTCTAGGAATGAGTGTATGTACAGTATGTGTGAGGCCCCACAGCAGACTGGTGACCTCACCAGGGTGTACCATGCCCCTCGCCTCGAATCAGCTCAGATGGGCTCCGGCACTCCTTAAGGGATTGATGGTTTAGAAGGTGACTGACTGTCTTCAAACCTAAAAGTTAATTTAGTATAAACCCCTCGTTCTTGAGCAGATTATCTGTCATTATGAAGATGTTCTGCTTAAAGATGGTACAGTCCGTCCCTGACGTGAGGCTGTGAGTTGAGATTTTAGTTATTTTCAGTTTGAATTCAGGTGGGTGGGAGTTTCTCTAGGAGGAGGTGTATTACCTCACCGGTGAAAGCTGACTCCTAAATGAGCTTCTTTCTTCAGTGGTTCCCAGTGAAAGGTCAGCAGACTTGTACTGGCCTGTACATTAGCTCAGTGATGAGTCACGCACAGAGCAGCCAAGACTTGAGTTTCCCTACCCCTCTCTTATTCACGGCAGGTTCATCAACCACCACACCTCGCTCGGTTTTCACACAGACTCTCTGCTTCATTTTTTTTTTTTTTTGTCTGTAATTACCTCTTATTATTGTAGGAAATGAATCCGTCACATCTGCTTCCAATGACTAGGCATGTTAGCCCTCCTGCTTTCTTGTGTTATTGCATAAACTCCACACAAACAGATGTCTTTGAAGGTTTGAGCGTTCAGTTAAATTAAAGCCTTCAGTTGAATTATTAGGGGAGGTGAAATTTGTCTGTCAGCCGTAGAAAGGCATATATTCCCAGACATTGTTTACGGTTGTCAAATGTTAGACCTCATGGTGTGTGGTTGGTAGAAAGCCAGAAATGTTCCCTAAAGCCAGAGACACGTTTGAACTTTCTAGAGAATCCATAAAAGCAAGACTCCAACCAATACACCTGAGGGGTTGTTAAAATTAAAATAAGGTGTGTGGTTAACACAATAGTCTGAAAACAAGAGGCCAAAACAACCGGTTTTTAGTTTGCTGTTTACACTCCTTCTTCTTCTTTCGGCATTTCCCTTCAGGGGGCGCCACATCAAGTCAGTTTCTTCCATCTAACCCTATCTCCTGCATCTTCTTCGGTCACACCAACTATCTTCATGTCTTCCTTCACTGTATCCATGAACCTCCTCTTTGGTCTTCCTCTAGTCCTCTTTCCTGGTGGTTCCAAATCAAGCATCCTTCTTCCAATGTACTCTCTCTCTCCTCTGCACATGTCCAAACCAATGTTCCCTCTAAGCTGCGCGCCTGCGCCATTACGCACTGCTCGCAGATTAATAGCGCACAAGAAAACCTATGCAGCGCACAAAACGAAGCTCAATTTAAACTAAAGATGGGGAAATGAGCCAAAGCTCTGCAGCATATCTCTTTCTTCTTTCTTTCTGAAACAAAAAGCTTCAAAGTGCTGCTTCAGTGTTTGGCTAGTCACTGCCAGTGATGTCACAAAAGAGTAAAAGTTTTTGCTCCGCCCCCTTCTGCTCAGGAAGCTTGTGTGTTTCAAAGCTCAGACACATAAAAAATTAGAGGGAACATTGGTCCAAACCATCTCAGTCTGGCCTCTCTGACTTTAAATCAAAAGGTCCATGTGTCCATCTGAACCCTGTTTTCACAAATTCCAAACAATTATAAAACTACGGAATATAAGTTCCTGCAACAGACTGGCGACCTGTTCGGGGTGTACCCTGTCCCTCGCCTTGAATCAGCCGGGATGGGCTCTGGCACCTCCTGTGTCCCCATAAGGGATAGACAGTTAAGACAGTTAAGACTGACTGAATAAGAAACAAAAAAAGGACTCACGTTTTGTCTTAAAAATGGTTTAATATAATTTTTTTTTGATGTATCAGAGGATTCTTTACAAATAGTTACTACTGTTAATATATGAAGCTAATATTTGACTTTGACTTATTTTATGCAGATTGATGAATTCTTGCTCTCCTGACAAAAAAAAAAGTGTTTTAAGTTGGGTTTCTTGCTAAACTTGGTCCCTCAGGCATCAGTAAGTTTTCATCCAATCAGTATTCATCCAGCATATAGCATCAGCTCTCAAAGCTCCGAGAGGTTTGATTTTAGAGGACTGCATATCCGTCTGCATTGAAATGACAGAATCAAACTCTAGTCCACCTTTTACGCCTCTGGAAATCAACCAAAGCTTTGGATTCAGCTCCATGTTTTTATATATGTGGTAGATAACGTTCTGGATTAACCAATAGACGACAAGGAGTTTATTACAATAAAATACTGAGTGATGATGGCACTAATTAGTCTAATTGATTTGAAATCATGAGTCATTTCAACAGGTCTTAATTCTAGAGGTGAGTCATCACTACGTAATTTTTTAATTAGTTGATGAGTCATGTCGTCACAAAATTGATCTAAAAAAGCTGAGGAATGACGTTAACTTTGCTGAATAACAAATACTGAGACATTAAAGCTAAAAATTTTTACCAAAAGGCAGAGTTGATAATAATAATAATGCTTTTAAATTAAAAGCTGATTCCTGCAGAAATTTCTATGAAGTGAGACGTTTTATCATCAGTTTTTTATGTTGAGTCCTTAAAACTGAATTGACTTGTTTGATTTTCCAAAATAATTTGATGAACTAAATACTCCAGAGTTGGGCTTTAATAAAAACAAAACTATGGTAAAAAAAAAAAAACTTGGAATCTAATAGTAGAAAAAGTTTCAAAAAAAGTCTTCTGGACAGTTTAATTCTTGAACGAGACGTTTCGACTTCCATCCGGAAATCATTTTCAATCTGAATGAAATGGACTGAAAACTGGATCTATTTATAGTAACCTGAGTAAAAGGTAAAAAAATAGTAAGAAGGGCTCGACCAATGAGCCTGTGTTACCTATGATGGCCGTGAATGGCTCCTATTGTCGCCACAGACCAGTAAACGAACCTATTATAATAATGCTAAAAGTCTAGTGAATAGAAATTCCTGCTAACGAGAGCCGTGAATCTGGGTCACGAGGTGTCATCTTTGGTCCATGGCTTCAAAAGGCTGCTGTAAATCCCGGGCAAAATGTATCTAACGCCTCCACTCCGATTTCGGTGAGGTCCGTGGCTACAAGTGGAGCCATTCACGGCCATCATAGGTAACACAGGCTCATTGGTCGAGCCCTGCCTTACTATTTTTTTACCTTTTACTCAGGTTAGTATTAATAGATCCAGGTTTCAGTCCATTTCATTCAGATTGAAAATGATTTCCGGATGGAAGTCGAAACGTCTCGTTCAAGAATTAAACTGTCCAGAAGACTTTTTTGAAACTTTTTCTACTATGGATCACTCCTGGATGAATGAGGGACTACACAGACTTATCGGAATCTAATCTTACAAACAGCAAATAAAAACATTTACCGTCACAGATTTTCCCGTTTCGTATTTTTGTAACCATAAAACGTACTAGATCAGGGGTGGGCAAACTTTTTGGTTCGCGGGCCACATTGAGTTCTGACATTTGACAAAGGGGCCGGAACAGGAGCAGATGGTTGGCATGCTTTGGTAAACAAGCACGCTAGATATGGAAAACTATTGGGGCCGTTACATGCACGTAATCTAGCGTGCTAAAGCTCAATTCAAGCGCACTAGCATGTAGTGCGCTAGGTTTAAAATGTAGGTTTGAAATCTACTGACAATTTATTTTGACAACGTGCGCATCACAAAAACACACATTTTAATGGGAACAGTGTTGTTTTTTTCAAAAAAGCCAATCTAGAGTACACCATCTAGTGAGGAAACATCAGAATTGCAGGGGAAATAAAACATTAACATGGTTTATTTAATCTTTTTCGGGCCCGATTAAAACATTTAGCGGGCCGCATATGGCCCACGTGCCATAGTTTGCCCATGCCTGTACTAGATCATAGGGCTTCAGTTTATTTAACACATTCTGTATAAAAGGCACACTGGGTTTTATGGCAAGGGCACGGCTAGTGGGAGATAAACTGAGTTTGATTGTGACAGTCTCATTGTTTTTCAATCATCGATCAGAATCTAAAAATCCATCAAAGTTCTTATTTTACGTGTGAAAAAAACATCTGGGCTGGATTTCTTTCAAACACACCAGGTTCTCTTTCCTCATCATCAGAGTTTGTCTGGTTTGCTGTGCGGCTTCTCCTGAATGATGCTGGAAGAATCAGCATCATGTAGACACGTTTATCCAAGCATCTACCATCCCATAACTCGCCAGTCGCTGCCTCCTAGTTTTAGTAACAGTATGTTTGCAATCTTCTTTCACTTCCTCCTTCGGCGTTTTATGTCCTCCTACGTCCACGTTCCAAAAGTCCCACAACAACACCGCGCCATAGGACGTTTTGGAGAAAATCGAAGACTTATAAGTGAGCGTTATAGTTGTAAAAATTCAGTATGTGATCCAGTTTGTGAGTCGTGATGATTTAATACAGTTAAGCTTTCAGGCTGGTTAGTGTTTATGACACGCCTTCCTGAATTCCTTATTTACACCCACACCTCTGTCTAGATGAAGAACAGATGCTGCATCCTACAAACTATATTATCCTACGATCTAATGAGCCAATCACGGGTAGCTTTGGAGATTTTGTAGATCAGCACAGCTCTGCTCTGCAAGCGGTTTATTTTTTGCTTTATCCTGAACAGAAAGGGTAAATAAACAGAAGGAAGTGTTTCATTTAGCTCGGGGACCTAAACATACAGCAGGCGTGGTCCAGTTTTGGGGAATTCCTCCTCTGTAGTTTCATCAGGGAAATGAGACGGACGTCACGCCTTATGGGTTTTTCTTTCATCACACGTTTCCTCTTTCTTTATTTACCTGATTGGACTTTTCATAAACTGGTTTGTTTTTTGTAAGATAATGGTAATTATAACTGGGGTGCTACTTACTATTTTTGGTCCGCTACTCAGGAAGCACGTGGAAATGTTACAATCTACCTCACAGGATGGCCAGAAATACGGATGCATGGTTGAAGAACTTTCCGTTCCGTCATCTTCCGCTTGTTCCGGGGTCGGGTCGCAGGGGCAACAGTCTCAAACGGGTAGCCCAGGCCTCTCTCTCCCCGGCTGCATCCTCTAGCTCACCTGGAAGGATCTCAAGTCGTTCCTTGGCCAGCCGTGAGACATAGTCTCTCCAGCGGGTTCGGGGTCTGCCCCTTGGTCTCCTCCCGGTGGGACATGCCCAAAAGACCTCGCCTGCGAGGCGCTCGGGGGGCCAGATGCCCGAACTACCCCATCTGGCTCCTCTCAACCTGGAGGAGGAGCGGCTCGACACCGAGCTCCTCCCGGATGGCAGAGCTCCTCACCCGATCTCTGAGTGAAAACCCAGCCACCCTGCGGAGGAAGCTCATTTCGGACGCTTGTATCCACGAACTTCTAAATAAAAAGAAGAACTTCCAAATAAAAAGTATTTTTCAAATAAAACATTTTTTAACTAGACCACTAACGATTAAAACCACTATAACCACTTTGTTTTTGAGAAGAGCAGAAAGAAATTGATTAAACTTAGAAATCAAATTTTGTGTAGGAACCCATAATTTCTACAGATTATAGATTGTAAGCCCAGCCTCACAATCTATCAATTTATTTTACCAGGAACTGACGTTTTATTCATCAGGTTTTTTGTTTGCTCAATACCACCCACCAAGTTATTCCTACTGTCACCTTGTAAGTGGTAAAGCGGCCATCTTTACAGACATGCCAAATCTCCTACATTGTGCCGGAGAAACCCGCAATTAGGACTTATCTCATGTTCACCCGCCAAGGCTAATAAAACTCCTGCATGATGAACACTTTAGTGCATTCCATAAACATAAGATTAGATATAATGAGGCTAAGCACATGGCATCTCATGCTGCAGCAGCTGTACATCTGAAAGCCGCTAGAAGCGATCTGCATGGTCTATTGCCAGTATTGTTTTTGGTGAACGTATGGAAGAAGTCGGACATCCGGGAACTTTGCGTGAGCCGCAAAACAAAGCACGAACAAGCAGTACAGGTGTGTATTCCTGGTGGTAATTCCTCTTCATACTGATACATAACACTAGGTGGTAACACACATGAGACGCACAATTTACCAGCTGCTTTCTCATGTTTTAAATGTTTGTTTTTACACCAGCTGTCATGGCTGGTGTTGTCCATTGGCACCGTCCTCCTTTTGGCCCCCCCTCAAAATCTCCCTTTCTGTGAAGCCAAAAACTTGGCATCTCTGTCTTTGAACCAAAGAGACACATGTTCGATTCCTGCCATCAGCTCATGCTGAGGTGTCCCTGGAGAAGACATCTAGACCCCAATTACTCCCACTTGTGCATTCATGGATGCCTGCTTAACCCACTCTGCATTAAACTCTGCATTAACCCAGACAGATTAATAAAGTCTAATTAATAATTTAAACTCCATTTAACACTATCCTCATGTATAAACTGTTGCTATAGCGACCAAGCAAATAAGCAGCTTGATTGCAGATGTTTTTTAAACAAGTTACGACAATGTTTTTTTTTGTACAAGTTCTCCCATTTTTTCAATGCAAGTTTTTTTGAACGCCACTTTTAATGACGTTTGATGCCGAGCAAGCTAACAAGCAATTTCAATACAAAATCTTTCACGTCTTCGGCTCGCTGTTTCGGAGCGCAAAGGTGCTTCGACAAAATTTGCATTTTGATAAAGCACGCCTGTTATGTGCAGCTCTGCTTATCACCCATCTGAATGATGTAGTTCACTGTTAAAAAAAGATATGATGGGATCTCAGGCTGCGATTCGGCCTGCACGGTGACCTGTGAGCGAGTCCTGCAGGAAAAACGTCTAGACAGGAAGATTCCCGGTCGAGCTGAATTAATATACTGACAGTTATTGTTACTACAGTCACGGCAGCTAAACACCCAATGTCACAGCGTGACTCAGACACTGAAATATTTTATCTCAGGTTCAACAGGACGAGGAGTCAGAGGTGGGGAAATCCATTAAAGGTAAAAACAGGAGTCTATCTCCTCCGAATATTCTGTCTGCAGATAGATTTAAAAAGCACAGGAGACTGGATCATTTCACTCCTAACATATGGAGTGATAATGTGACAGATGTCTGGGGTATAAAACTGTAAATGATGCAGAGAAACTAAGAGGCTTTAGTTTAGCTTGTTGTTGACTTTGGAAAAGTAAGAAGGGAAACCAGTTTTATCTTCCATCCAGCAGCTTTCCTTCAGCTTTAATTCCAAACCATATCTCCATCCTGCACTCTGCTTATCATACGTCTGAATTTACAATCACAAGCTGGGATTTAAAGGTTTTGTAACTTTAGAAGAAACATATAATATTCTGTCTTTTAAAAGGATTTTCTTCATGAACAACTTTTTCTTTAATTAAAACTATAAAAAAATAAAACATTATCTTGTGATATCATGCAAATAATAATTTTCTGATTCACTGAATCAGATGGTGGCTCAGTGGTCAGAGCGTTCGCCCCGAGAACCAGAAAATTTGCGGGTTCGCATCCCATTGAGTGCACGTCTAAGGTCCTCGGAGAAGACACCTAACCTCCCGTTTCTCCCACCATTGGTGCCGTCATAGGTGGCAGCCTGCTGCGGTGAAATGCAGTACATAAATTTCCCGGTGAGCGATTAATAAAGTATATTAAAAAAAAAATCACACAAATATTTATATGTGAAGACGTCCAGCCTTCATGTTTCTTATTACATGTGTCACGCATGATGCTAGCGGGGTTTCATTAGGCTGCTAGCGTGTCTAATTCGGTCACAAAAGGAAATGGCCATTTATGAAAATGTCCTCTTCTTCTTTCGACAGTCCTCTTCATGGATCGCCACATCAAGTCAGTTTCTTCCATCTAACCCTGTCTCCTGCATCCTCTTCACTGCATCCATAAACCTCCTCTTTGGTCTTCCTCTAGGCCTCCTGCCTGGCAGTTCCTCTCTCTCCTCTGCACATGTCCAAACCATCTCAGTCTGGCCTCTCTGACTTTAAAACCTCTAACATGTGCTGTTCCTCTGATCTCTTGTCCATCCTGGTCACTCCCAATAGTATTTTTTATTTTTGAGCTTTAAAAACCCATTTTTTTTAAGATATAAAGCTGATAAAACTATATATTTGTGGCCACAAATTTACTCTGTTTTTTAAACATAATTTGCTGTAAAACTGCTCGTAGATCTTCATTTCTTTCTGTGATTTCAAAAGCTTTAAATGAGAATCTTATGACATGTATGCATTACAGTATTTACAGTGTTGATCCTTCTTTTAAAGACCTCTGCGTTTTGAAGAGGCATGCTCTCATTCACCTTCTCTTCCTGACTGATAGGAATCCATCCTTCCATAATCACTTCTTGTAATTGGTCAGCGTTAGTGTGTCTGTGTTTGTCCACATGCCTCTTGAGGATTGACCCCAAGTTCTCAAAGGGATTAAGATCTGTGGAGTTTCTAGGAGATGGATCCAAAATACCAAGGTTTTGGTCCTCAAGCCACTTCGTTATCAGTTTTTCCTTACGGCACGGTGTCCCATCGTGCTGGTTCTTTATTAAACTCTTGTTGGAATGAGCTGATGTTTGATGGTGTTTGGGTTTCTTTATTCATGGCTGTGTTTTTGGGATAAATTGTGATTCCACACCGTTGGATGAGAAGCAACCCCACACATAAATGATCTTAAGATGGACTAGTTCTTAATGAGTGTTTTACTGCAGGTCACAAATATTAGATACTATCAATTTTTATCATTTTAAAAGAAAATTTGGACAAATAATTAATGATATTTTTACAGTGTTTTTACTAAAAAAAATCTACTCCATTAGAAAATGACAACTTTTTATTTTATTTTCTGGATTTTTTTTTTTAATCTGAAATGTTTTTATAAGTTACTCTAAATCTTTTTGTTTATTGTTCAAAGATGTAAAAAAAATGTACAGATTAAAACAATACACATTAAAAATATTCCAAAAATGGAAAAAAATCACCTCTCCAAAATCAAAATGGGAAATGAGTTACTTGTTCCACCTTGGGATGAAGGATGCTGGGTTTGGAACCACCAGGAAAGAGGCCTAGAGGAAGACCAAAGAGGAGGTTCATGGATACAGTAAGGGATTGGCGTCACCGAATAGGAAGCAGGAGATAGGGTTAGATGGAACAAACTTGGTCTCTGTGGCGTTCCTGAAGAGAAATGCCAAAAGAAGAAGACTTTGAAATGATCTGAAACCGGAAAAAGTTTGACTGGTCGGCACAAACTAATTTCAAATGCACGGTTAAACCAGAATCGTGGACTAGTTAGTGTTACCTTTGTTTTGAAATAAAAATGAAGGATGTTGTTTTGACGGATCAGCGTATCTCTGGAGCTTCGCTTGTAAACGTTCCGTCATCTTCCGCTTGTTCCGAGGTCGGGTCGCGGGGGCAACAGCCTCAAACGGGCAGCCCAGGCCTCTCTCTCCCCGGCTGCATCCTCCAGCTCACCTGGAAGGATCCCAAGTTCCCCGGCCAGCTGTGTGACATAGTCTCTCCAGCGGGTCCGGAGTCTGCCCCTTGGTCTCCTCCCGGTGGGACGTGCCCAAAACACCTCGCCTGCGAGGCGCTCGGGGGGCATCCTGACCAGATGCCTGAACCACCGCATCTGGCTCCTCTCTACCTGGAGGAGGAGCGGCTCGACACCGAGCTCCAGGAGGAGCATTTCCTCCCGGAGCTCCTCCTCCTCGCTTGTAAACAGCCCAGTTAAATATCGCTTTGCAGAGCACCCACATTGTTTTCTCTGTGGCATGATGTTATTAAAAACCAGCTCTATTGGTGTTCTTAAATACCTCAAATTATCTGGATACATTATGTAGTCCACATCCCTTTTATCTCCTACCACGGGAGCTGTGTGAGCCCCAAACTTAAATAAGCTTCATTATTCTTTCTCTGTCCAGTTCTTTGCTGCTGTCCTTCTCCATGATCCTCTGTCAGAGGAGTTTGAAACATGATCTTTTAGTTCTAAAGGGAAAAAGGTGACGACCAATCAGAATAAAAGCATTTGTAACTGACAAAGTGTGTACCTGATCTCTTCTCTTAAGCTGAACCCAGTAATTGGTGTCAGGAATGTTCTCCTTTTCACCGCTGTAGGGTATCACTAAATACGTAAAGCTCACTGGCTTTTTTTTCTGAAGACGGTTGAGATTTCCCTTGATCCTCGGATCTGAGGATATAAATGACTTCCTTCACCAAACATAGAGGACAACCGAACAGGAAAGTCCCTTGTTAGGCCGAGACTTAAGGTCGCGGCTCTCAGAAGCAAGCCGTGGGTGGATTTGCTTCAAAGCATTCACGTCTACTTTCGTGCATTAAATAAAAAAAAGGAGTTTATTTGAAAACCAGAGCTGACTGACTCTGTTCTAGGTAAAATAGAGTATTAACGTGCAGCTGGACTGGGTTTATCTGCAGTAAGGTTTCACTGGATATCCAGATGTAGGAGTGGCAGCATACCGAGCGATGGTTGGCTGTACCTCGTACCATCCTCATCGTACCCTCATGCACGGCTTTCTTTTGTGTTTATTGGTTTTGTTAAAGCGTAACCTCATGGTGAGAAGTTTGGTAGCTCCTTCGGCACACTGAACCCAGCTTCACCAATATATTTAAAAAAAAGAATGGGTGACTTTTGTGTAAAAATGCCATTTTTTTATCCAAACATAACATAATCTAAATAATAGGTTAATTTTTCACTATGTTTCTTATTTTTTGCGATGTCGGCTTTTCAGTAGATTTCAGATTTTCTCTCCTTTATTTTTTAGTATTAGTGAACATGACATTTTGAAAATGGCACCCAGATTGGTAGATGTGTTCTGGCTGGACCTTAGACCCCCACGCTGTCTCTGGTCTGACCGGGGCAGCAGGGCCTCTGGGGGTAGGGTGTAATAACACCTGAAGCAACGCCACCCTGGAGGTATTTATATCTCTCGCTGGAATTCTACCTCTGTTCTCCTTACAGATCTGGGACTCGGTCACTGGTGGTGTCTGGCATGCATTCGTACCCGCTCAGCTTTGTCTTAATACAATCAAACTACCGGCTTTAGAACAAAACATGTTGTTTTTCTACCAAATCTTACTAAACAACAGCTCAGAGGAAACTTTGCTCTGATCTAAATCTGAGTTATTTATACTTCTTATGAGTTTTTTCCAAAAGATGGTACAAGGTGGTACATCAACACTGGGTCAGATTCATCGGCTTCATGACTGATACTCTTGGTTTGTTTACAAGTGAATGGCAAAAAGGTAAACTGTGGTGCGTTGGTTCACTTGTAGCACGAATATAAACTGATCTTCTACAGGAACACAAAGCAAAGGGTTTAAAATAAACCGTTTTTTTCTGAAGGATTGAAAAGAAAAGAATAATCAGAATGAAATCCCGAAGCCGTTGGAACGCATTAAAATTTCTGTGGTATTGTTTTTGTTTGTTTGATTGGATGGCTGTGTTCGTTGACATTTTAACTGTTCCATTTGGTGGTGGTTGGTTGATTATTTGTAGACTGGTCATCGAGTCATTGGGTTGTTCTGGGTAGTTAGTAGATCGACTGATTGGTTGAAAGCTCCTTGTTGATTAGCTGGATTATTCAATGAATGAACTTTTTTTTTGTAAAACAATTTTTAGACTCAAGTTTGTTTAGTTTATGGTTTGTTTGGTAGCTTGATTTCTTTTTTTTTTTTACCACTGGTTGGTTGGTTTGTAAGCTTGGATTGGTGCGTTGGTGGATTGGTTTTTATTTTGTTGGTCAGTCCCCGATTGCTTGGTTGTTAGTCTAGTTGACCATTGTGTTTTTGTGGGCTGGTTGATGGGTAGGTTTTGTAGATAGTTGCCAGGCTGTTGTTTTGTAAACTGGCTTTTTGATTGGTTGGTGTTTCACCCAAGTATTGCGTCTACGCTGGCGAAAACCTGTTTCTGACCAGATAGTGACATAAACTGTGAGAAACGAGCGGAAAAAAAGAAGAAACAAGTGGAAAACCAGGTAGAAACTATCTTCTTCTCTTGCGCAGTGTCATTAAAATCTTTTTTTAAATTTGTGGGGAAAATAAAGAATCCTTTGAGTTTTCGACAGTTTGCACCACTTTAGGCATTAGAAACCTGTTTCCGCCGAAACCAAAGTGGCCAACACCATGCAACCCTGGTTTTGTTTGATTGAGGGTTGGTTGGTAGGCTGGTTGAATGTTCGGTAGATGCGTTAGTTCGTTGGTTTTTGGCTTGTTGGTAAGTAGGTAGTTTTTTTTTGGCAAGTTCTTTTGTCAGATTATGGTCTCGTTGGTGTTGTAGTTTTCAGGCTTTTTGGTGTGTCTGGGTTTGTTTTTTTTGGCTAGTTCCCAGAATAGTTTGTAGACTAGTTTATTTTTATTCTTGTAAGGTTTGGTTTGTTCATCAGGTTGTTTCTCGGCAGGTTGATCGGTTGGTAAGCTCATTGATTGGTGGGATGATGAGTTGTTTACCATTAGTAGTGACTTTAAGAACTAGACAATAAATCAAACTCTGGACATCATTTTCTCCTTCATTTTCAGCGAAAGCAGATATTTGGCATGATTTTAGGGATGTGTGGTCCTAAAAGAAAAGCATCAAAATTTTCTTCAGTCTTTGATCATCTTGTCAACATCAGCCGTTAGTGTCTTGTTTGCTCTGCAGCTCGGAACATCTGGAGAGGGAGTACAGCTGTCTTTAATGGAGCGGCTCCATTATGTTTATACTCGGTGTCAAAAAACGGCTGCAAAGAAGAGTTTAGAAAGACTTTTTAAAATATTTGGCAGATAAATGCACTATCAGTGTAAAACAAAGCACGAGTGAGGGGATTTTTTTTATGTTGGAGCAGATTGTGGTGCTTTGTTAGAATGCTTGTGGAATGGTTGAAGCTAAAAGTTCTTTTTGGTTATCCAGTCGTTTTCTGATGGAAACTCCTAGTTTCCGATGGTCAGCATGTTGAGGCTACTTCCCATTTCTGGGACTTTCCCATAGTTGCTGCAAATCCCTGCTTATTATGAGATTGCCAATCCGAAAAACATGACCTTGGGAACCAGTGGAAAGTGGTTTCACCAATTTAAAATGAATCTCTGAGCCAGGACACCATGGGTTCTCTGTTAGGCCAAAAGGCTGTGCTATTCTCCCAGAGTCACAAATCTATTGTCGGGGTTGCAGATGTTTTATTCTCTTAATTCGTTTCAGAAATAGTTGTACATTTCTCGTCTTCTCAACCTCTGTTTCCCACACACTCGACGGGTGGGATGTGTGTGTGGGGGGAGGGAGTTGGCAGATGAAGCTGGTTCTGGCCTGTGATTATGTAGGACAGTGTGAGCGTAGCCAAGTCAACAGGTGGTGTCAGATTAGTTGGTCCTGAGGCAAAATGAGCAGGAGAGGAAGAGAGGGAGTAAAATCTGCTGCCATCCATGTGGAGAAAGCAAAACTTAATCACAGAGCCGTCAAACAGCTGCTCGCTGCTTCTCTTCTAAGCTCGGCCGTGCAGGAAACCTTTAATAGATCCTCTCCGAGGAATGGCAAGCACAATATGTCCAAGACTGTGACCTATAGATTAACTTATAGACCCACCATAACACTGTTCATGTTTGTTGAATGCTGTAGATGGGCTTCATCCAGATAATTACTTGATTCTTTCCTTGTTTGGTGGCCAGGCTGCCGCCACCCACTGGCTCTGCTCTATTTAATTTTACTCCCGTACTAGGCCAGGTATGGCACGTACGAGCTAACAAGTGAGAGCAGATAGAGTTGACACTACGACGTGTACATCGGGGTCTGTTTGTAGCTCGGTAGGTAAACATGGAAGGCAATTTCATGCAATTAATTGCCATGTCAAATTCTTTCCGTTCCGTCATCTTCCGCTTGTTCCGGCGTCGGGTCGCGGGGGCAACAGCCTCAAAAGGGCAGCCCAGGCCTCTCTCTCCCCGGCTGCATCCTCTAGCTCACCTGGAAGGATCCCAAGTCGTTCCCCGGCCAGCTGTGAGACATAGTCTCTCCAGCGGGTCCGGGGTCTGCCCCTTGGTCTCCTCCAGGTGGAACGTGCCCAAAACACCTCGCCCGTGAGGCGCTCGGGGGGCATCCTGACCAAATGCCCAAACCACCCCATCTGGCTCCTCTCGACCTGGAGGAGGAGCGGCTCGACACCGAGCTCCTCCCGGATGGCAGAACTCCTCACCCGATCTCTGAGTGAGAGCGCAGCCACCCTGCGGAGGAAGCTCATTTCGGCCGCTTGTACCCACGATCTCATTCTTTCGGTCATCACCCACAGCTGGTTATCATGGTGAGGGTAGGAACATAGATCGACTTGTAAATCGAGAGCTTTGCTTTTCGGCTCAGCTCTCTCTTTACCACGACAGACTGATGCAGCGTCCTAGTTATTGCTGATGCCGCACCGATCCGCCTGTCGATCTCCCTCTCCATCCTTCCCCCACTCGTGAACAAGACCCCGAGATACTTAAATTCCTCCACTTGGGGCAGGACCGTGTCCCTGACCCGCAGGGACACGGTCAAATTCTAATTGACTTTTTAGTTACTTAATGAATCAGAATGGACTTATTTTACTTCTTCTTCTTTCGGCATTTCCCTTTAGGGGGCGGCACAGCAAGTCAGTTTCTTCCATCTAACCCTATCTGCTGCATCCTCTTCGGTCACACCAACTATCTTCATGTCTTCCTTCACTGTATCCATGAACCTCCTCTTTGGTCTTCCTCTAGTCCTCTTTCCTGGTGGTTCCAAATCCAGCATCCTTCTTCTGATGTACTCTCTCTCTCTCCTCTGCACATGTCCAAACCATCTCAGTCTGGCCTCTCTGACTTTAAAACCTCTAACATGTGCTGTTCCTCTGATCTTGTCCATCCTGGTCACTCCCAGAGAGATCCTCAGCATCTTTATCTCTGCTACCTCCATCTGTGTTTCCTGTCTTTTTTTCAGTGCCACTGTCTCTAGACCAATCAGCATGGCCGCTCTCACCACGGTTTTGTACACTTTCTCTTTCATTTTATCTGAAACTCTTCTATCACACATCACACCTGATACTTTTCTCCACCCGTTCCATCCTGCCTGCACACACTTCTTCACCTCTTTTCCACACTCTCCATTGCTCTGGACTGTTGATCCTAGATACTTAAAACCTTCCACTTTCTTTATCTCTTCTCCTGTAACCTCACTTTTCCATTTGGTTCCCTCTCATTCACACACATGTACTCTGTCTTATTCTGACTAATCTTCATTCCTCTTTTTTCTAGTGCAAACCTCCACCTCTCCAGCTTTTCCTCCACCTCTCCATGGACTTATTTACTCTTTGCTTTAAATTTAAGTGTCTTTTGTTGATGTTTGTTTGTATTTGTTGTATTGAATAGCTATCATTTTTAAGGTAGTGTATTGAAGTTAGAAATGACGCCATCGTTTTCATCCAGAAACCAGTTCATGTATTTATTGTCTCACTTTCATTTGAGTCCAACTTTAAGTGTATCTTCTGACTTGATGTGTTTTTGTAACTTATTATGAGTCTTGCACTGATTAACCAGAACGGGGTTGGAACCATCCACTGCAGAGGGCAGCCATTGTGCAAAAGCTCCCATTTTTATTGGAATATTTCACTATGCTGGCAGTGTTCGGGATGGTTTGTGGTCTTAAAACTCTAACAAAGTTTTTAACAAAGTGTACATTCTGTACGGAGCCTTGACCTGAGACGACCTGCTTTTATTTCTCACTATTTATCTCGATCAGTGTGGAATTTAGGGAAGGTATTCATGGTCACAGGGTGAGGAAACTTTATAACATTGGTAATCTTCACACTACTTTGTATCCAGTTCGGTACGTCACGGAAAGAAACTTTGTTTGAATGAAATTTCTCATTTTCAACGTTTTCAATCTTATCAGTCTCAGTAGATTTTGAGACACCACCATCCTGTCGTGTGTGTGTGTGTACATGTGTGCGGGGGTCTGCTTAGTGACGCTGCAGTGTATCCATAGGGACGCTGGTATAAATAACCACCCCCTCTGTACCCCACTCAGCTGTCGTCTGGTCCCCTTTACAGGAAACACACACGCATAGTTACAGCCACATGCATGCACATGACACACATGCATGCATGCATTTGCACACACTCGGCCACGCATAGCTCGCACACACCCACAAGCAATGTGTTCCAAACTATTATGCAAATGGAATTTAAGCGTCGTTCAGATCACTGCTTGGATTTATCCAGATTGTTTTGTATTTCAGGGATTTGATTCCTGAAATTAACTTTCTGATTGAGTCCAATTAAAAAGTAAAACTCCTGAAGGCGGTTCCACTTTAATAGGCAGATCAATATGTTTGATTACATGGAGGAAAAAAAGATATTTCCCCGCTGGAAAGCAGGAGATAGGTGGATGAATGCATTCAGTATTTTAAAAAGAAATGTTTAAACAGATTTATGTCGGATTCAGCGCGTCCACATTGGGCTATGCCAAGCACGGTGAACGGTCTTTTCAGCTACGGACATTTGAGCCAAAAAACTGCAACCTAGGTTATTTGAGCCATGGGATAAAAATGTTTATTTACAATAAAATTTTTACATAAAATATCATAATTTTTGAAAAATATCAGAATTTTTTATTTGTAAAATATCAGAATTTTTAAAAAATATCAGAATTTTTTATTTGAGCCATGGGATAAAAACGACTAAAAGCAATTATTTTCTGTAGTGCAACTGTTTATTTACGATAAAATTTTTACATAAAATATCAGAATTTTAAAAAAATATCAGAATTTCTTCATGCCCTTTTGTTAGGTGTGAATACCACATATTGAGATACGCTCAGAATATATCTACTTCACACTTAACACAAAGGGTTACATAACTGTCCTACTGGGTGAACGGTCATGTCAGCCACAGACATTTGGGCCAAGAAACTGCAACCTAGGCTATTTACAAAATATCACAATGTTTTACATAAAATATCACAATTTTCTACATAAAATAGGGTTTTGGCCCAAATGTCCGAGGCTGAAATGTCCTAAATTCGTGGCGCACCGTGGCTCAAATATCCTAGGTTGCAGTTTTTTGGCCCAAATGTCTGTGGCTGAAATCTCCGAGGCTGAAATGTCCTAGAACCGCCCAGCACAGTGGGGTCAAACAATTGATTTGTGGGCCACAATAGCTCCTATGAAGAGTCACATGGAGTATGAATTGGTAAACAAACAAAAAAACACATGTAGAAAACTTGGCCTTTGTTTGAATTATTTTAATATCTTCCATCCACTTTCTTTTTTTTCTCCACTAATCTCTACGTTTACTGTCTGGATGAAGTCCATCTGCTCCTTAGATCACATGTTATGTTACTGGGCCAAAAATAAACAGGATGGAATTTAGTTAAATCACATGCAAAAATGAAAATGAGTTCAATTGGAGCTGGAATAATTAGAATAATTACAAAAATGACTTTGACTGGAAAAATAAATAAAAACGCCAACATTCCGAAAACGTGTCTCAACAACAATATGCCTGCCATGCATTGGAATACACCGGAATGACAGGGAACTGAGCAATAATAAGGTTTTTATATCATCTAAATATTTAAAGGTATTTATATAATCTCCTCACATTTGGATGGCCGGATTAAAAGATTTGATGGGCCACATGTGGCCCCCGGGCCGTAGTTTGCCTACCTCTACTTCAGAGGCTTGCAGTTTCTGCAAAAACAGAATACACACACAAATACACACATATGGATACAGGCACACACACACACACACACACGTACACACACACACACACTATTTCAGGCCACAAGTTTACTATGTGTTGGCTGCATCTCTAGTTACACACATTTATTTTTTTCTTTACTAGAACATTTTCACACAGATTTTAAAGGGTTGTAATACCAACCCACCCTCCTAATTTACCCCCAGACACCCCCTCACTCCCACCCAATCCCACCACCACACCCCTCACCCCCAATCCAGTAAACTGGCCACTTTTCTAACCACAGTAAACAGTTAAAACAGAAGCAGAACAGCTTCATTTCAGACTGGAAAGGCTTGAAAATGCCTTGCTTCTGAATAGTGTGTGTGTGTGTGTGTGCATTCTTCAATGCATGAATGTGTTACTACAGGGAGGTATCGGGTCTTTTGTTCCCAGCACGTGGGGGGTCTTTCAGGATTCATCATTGACCAGACTGTGGTTTGGAAACTAATTGAAAAGTTTGACCATTAAGAAGTGTTTCAACCCAAAGTGGTCCTGCTGAGAAGCCGTGCCCGTACACACACTCTACCATTCACATTTAAAGTGGCTTTTAGAGTTCGGAGCTCAGGAATATTCATGTTTTATTGTCTCACATTCAAAGGTTTTTATTTACAAAAGCTGTTGTAAAGAACAGATCAGAACTTTGCATGTTTCTGCATTGCTTAAATCAAAGCTATGAGAGGGAGCCACGTGTTAAAAAGTCAAGCTGGGTGTCTCCTTTCACAAACCCTGCTCCGCTGTCTGGTCACCGTGTCGCCAGCCTGTAACCTTTGACGTTTTAAACGTTACAAGGTTGTGACCCCTCCTCATGTTTTGCGGTTTGTGTCTAATTCAAACACAAATAAAAGACTAAATACACGTAAACCAGCAGGTGGAGACACTAATTGAATGGAACTGATTTAAATCGTACTTACGTATGCTCTAAATTAGGGGTGCCCAACCTTTTTTGTCCCAAGATCTACTTTTCAAGTATCAAACCTTCTGAGATCTACCTGCGCAGCGTTAAAATTGCAACCCTCCCCAGAGATCGTTTCCAGTCTGCAGTAAAACTACCCTCACAACATGTTTTGTTGTTGTTACACAACCATTAGACATCACAACAAAAACCCAGGCTCACTCAAACATACACACTGACAAAATTCTCTCTGTCGCTCGTTCTTTTTTCTCTCTCTCTAACACAAGCAGACACTTTCTGCACCCATGCAGCGTTTCAGAAGGGGGAGGGGCCGCAGCACAAGGCACTGCTTATTGATTTCAGGCTTAACAACATAATTTCACGTCTCAGACTCCAAAAATCTCATATAACGCTAGAAAAAGCCGCTAGATTTACGCTTTTTCATTTTAAAAAAAGTCACTAAATTTCAGCAACTCTAGCAGCTGCCACGTCTGAATACCCACTGAGTACTTCATTTAAATTTTTTTTTTTTTTAACACCTGGCGCTCGATTTGGAATCAGTTCGCGGGTGACCAGTAGATTACGATCGACTGGTTGGGCATTGCCGCTCTAAATTCACTTAAAGACTCTTTAACTTGGCTAAAATAAAATGGCGACCTTTGTACTTCACACCGAGGCCTTCAGTAAACAAATACCGTAATTTCACGGCCATTAGGCGCACCGTACGAAAAGGCTGCAGTCTCAGTCACACTGCCTTACAACAAAACACACGCACGCAAATGTGGGTATTTAAAAAATAGAGTGGGAGCAAAACTGAGTTTGAATGTACTTTATTTAAGTAGTAACGATACTAAACAAACACATTACCGGTAATAGTCTTTATTCAAATCCGTCAAAGTCCTCATCCTCTGTTTTGGAATCGAACAGCTGCGCAAAATCCAACAGAGCAGGTCCACTTCGCTCCTCGTTGTCAAAGTCACTGTCTGTACTGTGCGGCTCCTCACAAAGGATACCAGCTTTTGAGAAAGCTCAGATAACAGTACCAGCAGACACGTTAGTCGAAGCATCTACAATCTATTGGCAAACTGTAGCGGAACTCGCCCGGCGCTGCCTTCCACCCTTCGTGAAACTGTGGTCTCCTTCGGTCATCCATCGCTCCCACGCCGATCACACTTCACTCTTTAAGGTTCTCATGTATTTTCTTTCAGGTCCGCCTCGCGGGCACCGCGTTTTCTTTTAGGTCCGCCTTTTCTCACACACAAGGCGCACCGCTCATTTTGAAGAAAATTTGAGACTTTTAGGTGTGCCTTATGGCCGTGAAATTACGGTACTTCTAATGCTCCAAATGCATCAATCAGCAAATCAATAACTATTTTATGGTTTAAAAACATAAAATAGCCAGTTATAAAATTTACTATTAAGGAAAAAAAATGTACATCAAAGTTAAAAACTCCACAATAGAAAAAGGCATTTTACAAAAGCATTAAAATGATCAAGTTCAATAATTATTAACATTATAACCAATCAAAAACTTGCATTTTTTTTGTAGATAAAATTCCTTTTTTTTTTTTTTTCTCATCAATGCTAAAAGTCCGTCCTGTCCTGTCAGATGTCTTCATAAGTTTTAAACCGATGTGGACACACCTGTCTTCTCACACGTGGCTCGGGTTTCTTTACTTTGATCAACTTTTTTATTTCACAAGTTCATCTAAAAAAAAAAAAAACCTTCAAAATAAATAAGCATCCGAATTTATTTGTTTTCTTTTGTCAGCTGTTTGCTGACTTTAAAAAAAATAAAGGTCTTACAGCAACAAATGAATCAGTTCGTTTATTTACTGCCGCTGTTTGTTCGTTCAGCTGCTATGCTCTGTTACTGTCCAATCAGCAGGTCTGAAAACAGTGACATAGAACACCCAGGGAGACTATCCCAAAAATTTAGTGGTCAAGAAAAGTGTGGACAGAACCAGCAGAAATGACTTTAAAGGGCTTTTGTGTGGGCTTTGGGGATTTTAGTCTATCTGGCAACAAACGCTGGCAGAAATTCTCTTTCATAAATTTTACAAATAGAATCATAAATGTTCTTTTAGACGACATGTCTGATGAAGATTGGAGACGAAGCGGGGCGCAACGGCTGATCTCAATCAGCTCATTGGTGATTAGTCAATTGCTTTAAAGTGAATGCTCGTTTGTTGGAATGACGGTGTGAATGGTTGTCTCCGCATATGACCCCTCAACAAACTGGTGACTTGTTCAGTGTGTACCCTACTTTTCACCTGAAATCACCCAGGATAGGTTTCAGCACCTCCCGTGACCCCATCAGGGATAAGCAGTTCACAAGAGGAAACGTTAATTTGTGATTCAGATATTCTTTATGCCAGCGGGGGCTTTGAAGATGTTCATGATCCCTCATGACCAAAATGAGAATAAAGGTTTGTTATATTGTTATTTGTACGTGATCTCCAGCTCTCGCTGGATCGATTTGCTGCCGAGTGTGAAGCGGCCGGGATGGGAATTAGTGCCTCCAAATCCGAGACCATGGTCCTCGCCCGGAAAAGGGTGGAATGCCCCCTGCGGGTCAGGGACAGGGTCCTGCCCCAAGTGGAGGAGTTTAAGTATCTCGGGGTCTTGTTCACGAGTGGGGGAAAGATGGAGCGGGAGATCGACAGGCGGATCGGTGCGGCGTCAGGAATAACTAGGACGCTGCATCGGTCCGTCGTGGTAAAGAGAGAGCTGAGCCGAAAAGCAAAGCTCTCGATTTACAAGTCGATCTACGTTCCTACCCTCACCATGGTAACCAGGATCTACGTTCCTACCCTCACCATGGTAACCAGCTGTGGGTGGTGACCGAAAGAATGAGATCGCGGGTACAAGCGGCCGAAGTGAGCTTCCTCCGCAGGGTGGCTGGGCTCTCACTCAGAGATCGGGTGAGGAGCTCTGCCATCCAGGAGGAGCTCAGTGTTGAGCCACTCCTCCCGACTCCCAAGTCGAGAGGAGCCAGATGGGGTGGTTCGAGCATCTGGTCAGAATGACCTCCGAGCGCCTCGCAGGCGAGGTGTTTCGGGCACGTTCCACCGGGAGGAGACCAAGGTGCAGACCCTGGACCCGCTGGAGAGACTATGTCTCACAGCTGGCCGGGGAACGACTTGGGATCCTTCCAGGTGAGCTGGAGGATGCAGCCGGGGAGAGAAAGGCCTGGGCTGCCCGTTTGAGGCTGTTGCCCCCGCGACCCGACCTCGGAACAAGCGGAAGATGACGGAACGGAACAGACGGTTTGTTATTTCAGATTAAAATGGGACAGACATAAAATTCTACAGTTTGTTTTTATTTATTTATTTAAATTTATTCCACATCGAGGCAGAAAAAACATCATTGCAACAACTTCTTGTATTTTTTTTTCATCTTTCCAGACATTTTTTCTCCTCACCTGAACCGTGTGCACATGTCTTCACAGGCAGGATGCTTATTTTTACATGCCTCCTGTAGCTGTTGGTATAAATGGAACGTGTGTGTAGATACGAACTAGCTGTAGGCTTTGCTTGTGTGTGTGTGTGAGGAGAGAAGGCGGACGGACTGTCAACATGCTGTGGCGAGTAGAACTGAAAAGCAAAAATTTTCCACTCAAGTTACTTTTATTTCTTTTCTTTAGATGTTTTAAATAAAAATTCTTGCGCAGATTGAAGCTTCTTCTGTGTGTTGTATCGTGACGTCATTCCGTGTGTGTCGCTGTTTCGCTACGTTTGATTTTAAAGTAATAGAACTATATCATTCTGTGTCCTTATCGACAGGTTTGGTCTGCTATCGATCGACTCTGAAATCATTAGATCAGGCCTGATTTCATTTGCGTGATCAGATCAGTACTTCTCTACTTTAGACTTTTTTGCTCACAATTGTTTTACCACTTTGTGCAGTAGAGTGAGCGAGTGTGAGCAGCCCGTCCCCTTCGCACTGGAGCAGGGAGCATGCCGTTACGCTAATACTATTAATAAACAAAACAACAGAGTCCAAAATGACGTCCAAATTGAGCTCATAAGGAATGTACAGAACAAGACAAAACATCCAGAAGAAAAGACAGAAACTCAGCGAAAGTTAAATTAAACACAAAAGTAACAGGGAGCACTGCAGCAGGCAGCCGCCCAGGACAGTTCCTTGACTGTTTTTTTAGTAGCAGGTGAGCTTCATCCAGACAATAAAGTGAGGGGGTGGAGCAAAGAAAATACATGTGTGTAAAAAATATGTAATATTTATCTTAAAATTTACAATCAATCTCATGTTTTGTTTCTACATGTCAATGCTGTTTTTTTTTTTGCCCCCCTTTATGGGGTGAATCCCCACCATCTTCTTGGGATCCAGCCTCACAGTTCAAGGAATGTAAAAGTTTGTCCGACATATGAGATCACGGATACCAGCAGCCAAAATGAGCTTCCTCCGCAGGGTGGCTGGACCCTCACTCGTAGATCGTGTGAGAAGTTCTGCCATCCAAAAGGAGCTCGGTGTTGAGCCGCTCCTCCTCCAGGTCGAGTGAAGCCAGATGGGCTGGTTCGGGCATCTGGTCAGGATGCCTCCCGAGCGCCTCGCTGGTGAGGTGTTTCGGGTCGGGCACATCCCACCGGGAGGAGACCAAGAGGCAGACCCCGGACCTGCTGGAGAGACTACAGTATGTCTCACAGCTGGACAGGGAACACCTCAGGATCCTTCCAGGTGAGCCGGAGGATGCAGCCGGGGTGAGAGAAGTCTGGGCTTCCCATCTGAGGCTGTTGCCCCCGCAACCGAGCCCCGGACAGGTGGAAGACGACCGAAGGGAACGTTACAAATGTTTTAGTGACTACAAAAGATTTTAAAATGCCCTTTCCAGAACAACTGTGTCGGTTTTAATCTATAATATTTTTATAGTTTTTTTTCTAATTAAATGGAAACTTAAGAGTAAATAGAGTTTTAAAAAGGAAAAAAAAGAAGTTTTGTCACTTCTTTTGTTTCTGTATCATCTTTAGTTTTGACTCCAGCATAAAATCAGAGCACGTTTCACCACCACATGCACACCTCTGACGTCTTTGTGTGACACGTACAGACTGAAACATAAAAAAAAATCTGTTTTATGGATCTTGGTGTGTTTCTTTTAAAATGTTTGACATCCCATAAAAATAAAACCCTCTGGTTGAAGAGATTTTTATTAAATCATTAGAAGTATTTGTTTGTTAATCTTAAACCATCTGTGATTAAATCTAGGATTCTTAATCCCATGACTTGTGGGGTTTTAACCTTCTTTTCAGAAACAAGTGCTCAAAGCATCTCAGAAAGATTTTAACGATCAAACAGAAACTAATAATAATAGTTCAGGGCATAAAAAATAAACTTTGAGGTTTCTATTTTTTAACGTTTTTTCCACATCAAAGACTTACCTTGAACTGTTCTCTATTTTATTCACGTATGTTTGAGTCTTTTTTTTTTATCTCTCTCGCCCAGTATTACAATACCGTTCTACAACAAGATATTTCTTGGCCATGCATTTTGTTCTCTCTCCCACCCACATTCAAACATAAGCAGGTAGTGTTTTTTGCATTCGCTCTGCTCATGCTCAGTCCCAATATGAAATCTCACCAAAATAAGAATACAAAACATCATGTTCTTAGCCATGGATTTTGTTCTTTGTCACACATCACATTCTAACGTGAGCAGGAGGTTTTTCTGTCCTAACAGGGAATGTGATTTTATATGTAAATCCACCAAAACAACAATGTAGAAGAATATAGACTTTCTTTGATAAGTTGATGTGCTTTACACCGTATTTACGGCCTCAGCTGAGATTTATGCCGTGTCGTGCATGCATATTGGAGGCAGGCAGGAAGCAAGAGGAAGGGGGGACTCACAGCCTCAAAAACAGAAGGGAAATTGAAGAAATATAATTACAAGTTTTTTGGGGGGATGGGTACAATATTAAATTTTGAACCAAACAAAATACACCGTGCTTCGCTAAACATGCCATGAGAAGAATTTTCACTTCACAAAAGAACAATGCTCTATCTTTATTACGGGTGAAGAAAAAAAACAGTTGGAGAGAAGATATTTTTCCAGAATAAAAAGCAGAAAATTATTAACCCCCCCTGTTTCATCTGGGCCGAGATGAGACAGGGTACAACAGAGATGGAGGCAGCAGAGATGAAGATGCTGAGAATCTCTCTGGGAGTGACCAGGATGGACAGGATCAGAGGAACAGCACATGTTAGAGGTTTTAAAGTCAGAGAGGCCAGACTGAGATGGTTTGGACATGTGCAGAGGAGAGAGAGAGTACATCAGAAGAAGGATGCTGGATTTGGAACCACCAGGAAAGAGGACTAGAGGAAGACCAAAGAGGAGGATCATGGACCACATCTGGAAAAAACACAGAATCTGATTGATCATATTTCTGCCTCAAATAGCATTTATGGAAAAGTTTAAAACTTTTTTTTAAAAATACAGTTTGTACCAGAGTGAAATAGAACCCATTTGCAGAGAAGATGGCACGTTTATATTCTGGTTTGTCCAGAAGGAGCTTGTTGTGAAGTGGCCTGACCACCGTGCGAGGGGACTGAATGAATAAGGAAATTTGGCCATGAAGGCAATCAAAGCATGTTCCTATTTTTTTTCTTGTCTCCTTGTCCCCTCTCCATCAACCCTTTCTTTTGGAAAAACAAGCATGTCTTTTGCACCCACAGAATTAGTCATGGAACAGTTTGAGAGAACAATTGTGGAAGTTGTCAAAGAGTATTTGTCTGCTGAATGATGTGGCTCCCTCCTCTTCAAACCGTCCAATCACTTAACGGTACATTCCAGCTGAAAAAGGAAAGATGTTTGGAAGGCAGGAGGACTTCATCCAACAAGAGCTCAAGAAAAGTTGCTCTAAAATGAAGCACTTTTAAAGTTCAAACTATTTTTCCACACAAAAAAAAATTCAGAGCAAGCAAGAAAATGTAGTCTTCCCAATGTTCCATTCTGTCCCGTCGTTTTCCGTTTATCGGGGCCAGGTCGTAGGGGCAACAGCCTCAGACGGGAAACCCAGGCTTCTCTCACCCCAACTGCAGCCTCCAGCTCACCTGGAAGGATCCCGAGTCGTTCCACGGCCAGCTGTGAGACATAGTCTCTCCAGCGGGTCCGGGGTCTGCCTCTTGGTCTCCTCCTGGTGGGATGTGCCCGAAACACCTCACCAGCGAGGCGCTCAGGAGGCATCCTGACCAAATGCCCGAACCCCCCATCTGGCTTCTCTCGATCTGGAAGAGGAGCAGAGGAGTCTTCTCAATGTGATCTGGATTTTTACCAGGATCACTTCGTGGTGGGATAGAACACATAGCATCCCAACTTCATACCAGAGACACATGGGATGGACGATAAGGACTAAAAAAATTATCCTGTTAACTTCTGCTATTTAGTCGCCAGGTTGGTGTTACCTTGTTGTCATAGCAACGGGTGTGTCGAGTTTGTAGCGCTGGAATTTTTATTAATATGTGCCATTCCCTTCCACAGGTAAATCTTTATTACCTCTTGTGAGGTCATGGAGAGCATGGTAACAAGATAACAAAATAACTCAAAACGTTCTGAGTGGATTTTTATAAAGTTTTTAGAATATATTCACAATGGGAACATGAAGAAGTGATTTAATTTTAAGGGGTGATCTGGGTCATCAGACCCCTTGGAAAACCTACACATACATGGGGAGAATATGCAAACTCCACACAGAAACACCACTGTTCTAAGCCTCTTGCCCACTCGGGACTTGCAACCATAACCTTCCTGCTGTGAGCCCACTGTGCCACCCTGCATGGATGTAAGAAAATTTAAAGTGAGTTTTTCTTTTCTCAATGAGAGGTTGTGGGTTCGCCCACCTCTGAAAATATTCACAATGGGCTGACTCGTTAGTTCATTTTGACGATAGGTTTGAGTGTGGATGTGACTCGTTATCTATCCCTTTTTTTGGTCCTTCAACCAGAGACTAGGTCCTTAGACTTGAGACCTGTTCAGGTAATCTGCACCCATTGGCTGCTAGGCAGGGATTCCTTTTCTGGTTTTTATTGTAATATGTGCCTGAAACTTTTTAATTCCTACATGAAATGACACATTTAGTTGATCTACGTTGCTACCCTCACCTATGGCCACCAGCTGTGGGTGGTGACCGAAAGAATGAGATCGCGGGTACAAGCAGCCGAAATGAGCTTCCTCCGCAGGGTGGCTGGGCTCTCACTCAGAGATCGGGTGAGGAGCTCTGCCATCCGGGAGGAACTCGGCGTCGAGCCGCTCCTCCTTCAGGTTGAAAGGAGCCAGATGGGGTTGTTCGGGCATCTGGTCAGGATGTCCCCCCGAGCGCCTCGCAGGCGAGGAGACCAAAGGGCAGACCCCGGACTTGCTGGAGAGACTATGTCTCACAGCTGGCCGGGGAACGACTTGGGATCCTTCCGGGTGAGCTGGAGGATGCAGCCGGGGAGAGAGAGGCCTGGGCTGCCCGTTTGAGGCTGTTGCCCCCGCAACCCGACCCCGGAACAAGCGGAAGATGACGGAACGGAACATTTAAGCTCTAAATCAGGGGTGCCCATTACGTCGATTGCGATCGACCGGTCGATCAAAAGGCATTATGGGTAGATCGCACGGCATGAAAAAGAAAAAAAAAAAAAAGACAAAAAAAATTGGCGCCATCCCATCATCAGCCTCACAATGACATCGGCTATGAAGTCAGCCACTAAAGCTGGTAAAATTTAGGGAGTCTGTTTTTTTTTTTTTTTTCAAAGACAGTGTCAATTTAGCAGCTTTTCTTTTGTTACTGGAGATTTTCGGAGTCTGTGACGTGAAATCACTTTATTAAGCCTGTAATCAATAAGCAGCCCGCGGTGCTGCTGTGGCCCCTCCCCTTTGCAAAGCGCTGTGAGTGTGTGCGTGTACGTATGTAACAAATCTTGTTGTAAGGGTAGTTACCGCAGGCTGGAAACGATCTGTTGGGGTTTGCCATGGTAACATGGGACTGGTAGATCTCAGGTTTGAAATTTGTGAAGTAGATCTTGGGACAAAAAGGTTGGGCACCCCTGCCTTAAATCATCTTAATGACGTTTTTAGTGTGTGACACGCGTGCCACAGCCCAACAATGGCAAAGCAGCTACGCCATGTAATATAATGAAGTTTTTATTCTGAAATTTTCTCCATGACAACAAGAAACAAAGAACGTTACATTTTCAAACCTGACCTATTGAATCGTAGCTGAAGCTCAGTGTGCCTGGTAGCGCCGGGACGAGTTTCCCACTGGAATGTAGAGAGTTTGCGTTAAGCTTTTATCCACTTAGATGTCACATTTAGTTTGTTTTTTTATGACTACTTTTGTTAAAATAGAAATGGTTAGTGTGCAGGATGGAGAGCCTGAAGGAAAGATGAGTGTGGTTAGTTTATGGAGGAAAAGTAGGCCGAGGTTTTGGCGTGGGAAACTATTTCTTGTGTTTTCCTAAAATCCTGACAAAGTTTTCTCTGCTTTCGCTATAATTTGTCTTCCGAGTGAGGATTTTTAGCACAAAGTTGTTCCATTTTTTTTTTTTTTAATCCTGTGTGATAAACGTAACCATGTCATCTCGATGTTTCTCAGCGTTTCTCAGTGTTTCCTCACAGCTGCATCAGAAGCTTTACAAGCGAAGTGGGCAAATGAAATTTCCCAAAGAATTCATCTTCTCTGGCAGGCTGTGGATATCACTGAGATGCAACGGGGTTGGGAATGTTGGCGTGGGGATGTGTGACAGCATGTTTTCATGCTGCATCTCAACGTTACTGAATAATTCCAGTCTCTTGGTTATGTTCACAATGAGGGGGGGGTTTACTTTATTATCTTCTGGTTAAACATCATCAGAATCATGTCGCTATACAAATACAGTCTCATCATTGGTTAATGATCAAGTTTCTCCATTCCTGCCTGGTGGACTACTGAGTAAAATAGTAACACTTCCTATGTGTCATGAAGCGGTGTGCAGGTGGTTTCACTGGCATGACAAGAGGTTATTTCATGGTCCGGCAGCCAGGAAGACCTGGCTGAAAGGGATGGTATGACCTGACACCTGAAGGGAAGACAGGCTGCTTATTTAAAGGCAGCTGCACAAAGATCTTCAGGTGTCTAAAATCAGTCAATTGAGGGAAGGCCTCGGGTTCCCTCTGGTGGTGGGCGAGGGAACCATGACAGTATGTTAAAGGAGTATTCAGACTTAATTTAGAAATAAAAGAGGTGAAACAAGCAGATATGAGTGTTGAAACATGAGAAACTATGTCTCACAGCTGGCTGGGGAACGGCTCGGGATCCTTCTGGGTGAGCTGGAGGATGCAGCTGGGATGAGAGACGCCTGGGCTTCCCGTCTGAGGCTGTTGCCCCCCCGACCTGGTCCCGGATAAGCGGAAGACGATGGAACAGAACGGAATGAAAATATGCATGCAGTGAGCATTCAGAAAATCAAGAAGTTGTTTGGAGGATGTCCAACTACAACATCTGTCCCATTCTCATAGTTGCTTTCTAGTTTCAGAGCAACTGATTTCCTTCTGGATGGTAGAAAAAGTTTCAAAAAAGTCTTCTGGACAGTTTAATTCGTAATCGAGACGTTTCGACTTTCATCCGGAAATCATTTTCAATCTGAATGAAATGGACTGAAAACTGGATCTATTTATACTAACCTGTGTAAAAGGTAAAAAAAATAGTAAGAAGGGCTCGACCAATGAGCCTGTGTTACCTATGATGGCCGTGAATGGCTCCTATTGTAGCCACAGACCAGTAGACGATCCCTATTATAATAATGCTAAAAGCCTAGTGAATAGAAATTCCTGCTAACGAGAGGCGTGAAACTGGGTCACGAGGTGTCATCTTTAGTCCATGGCTTCAAAAGGCTGCTGTAAATACCGGGCAGAATGTATCTAACGCCTCCACTCCGATTCAGTGAGGGACTCTCTTTCATCACAAAGATGGCTTCCTTCACCCCTCTTTCAAACCATCCTTTCTCTCTACTTAGAATCTTCACCTCACTGTCCTCAAAAGTGTGTTTGGTGGATTTAAGATGCAGATGTACAGCAGACTGTGGACCACTAGAGGCTTCTCATCTGTGTTGGTAAAGTCTTCATCCTTCTGGATGAATTTTCATCTTGTGATCCATTTCTACTGATGATCAAGTAGACGTCAGCATTGGTTATGGTTCGGTTGAAAGACCAAGGTTGGTGGTGTTTTTGAGAGGCACACCAAAAAAAAAAAAAAAAAAAAAAATCTTTTCCACTTGCATTTGCTCCATGAAGGACGGAGAAGAAAGGGAACAGTTCTTGGTGAAATTTTGGCTGCATGGGGCGGGGTATGAGTGGGCTTCCAGTGAGACTTGGTCTAACAAGTGTTGGAACCCTTTGTTACTCTCGTTGAATAGTTCGCCCCCTCGGGGTAACATCACTCATTACCTGAGTGTTTGTTTAAAGGGTGAATTCGCTCTTGTTTGTTCATGTGCATACCTTTCTTATTCACCTTCCACACTCAGAGTTTGTTCACTGACTGTTACAATAAGTTACTAGAGCATAGAGAACATGGGAGGCCTTCCATGGGCGGGGAAGGAGTTCAAAGACCAGAACAAGTCTGAGAGATAAGTTTAACACCACCGAGTGTTTGGACTCCACAATGCGTAGCAAAGGTCGGCTAGCTTTCTGAAGTCAGCCTGGTTGTGAAGTAAGAAAAAAAGAAGTTTTCATCTCCCACAAACGTGAGGTCAGATCCTCCCCAAACGACTTTGATGGTCGGCTTTATGAAGTCTACCATCAAAGTCTGCTCAGATGGCACCCAGCTTTTCCAGATGACACCTCATCCCAAGGGAGTGAGAAGCAGGAGATGATCACACTGAGGGTTGTCCGGTCATCACCACGGAAAGGAATTTGCTTAGTCAGCAGTTTCCTTTAGAAAATGGCTCTGTGTTGTTGTTGTACGGGTGTTCAGTCTGGGGTGAAGGGATTTGGGGGGATAGGTTTGGTTATTTATTAGCAGGAGCTATTTAAATGGGAAAAGAGTTGGGTGGAAATAGGAAGCGGCAGGCCCTGCCAACTGGAAATGCTCCGGGTGGCACCCTGCCAGGGTTCGTATCCAAATTCCTGGTCAGGGTGGGCAGTCTGTACCCAGAGATGGTCCGACACTCGGCTTCAGTCTGAACTTTATCCTGATCATCAGATAAGAGAAGGGAGGGCTTCGCTGCGTGCCAGGTGCTGCGCGCCAGGAAGCCATTGTGTCTCTGAGTTTGTGGGATCTTTCAGAGTTCGTTAGATAAATGAAAACTTGTCAGGACTGGCTTTTCTCTCTGAAAAGAATACGAACAAAGTAGTTTGTGAAGCATTAAACTCAGAGCTCCCACATGTCTCTGTGTGTCTTTCAGCAGAGCAAATTCCTCTGTGTAGTTGTGCTTTTCCACCTGGTGGGGTGTCGTATCCGAGAGAGCTTCTGGTGAAACTCAATCATTTTCTACTTAAGAAACAACATCACAGGGTGGAGTTAAAGCATCCGTTTGTCTTCTGAACCAGTTAGCCGACGCTGGTTTGCAAGGGTGACAGAACCTAACTTTGCAAAAGCAGTCTTTAAAAAGTGGTGGACGTAGTGTGTGTGAAGTCACCCAGAATGTTTGGGTCAAAAATATGCTGTCATTGGTCCAGTAAGGGTTCTTTTTTTTTTTTAATCCCTCACCGGGAAATTTATGTGCTGTATTTCACTGCAGCAGGCTGCCACCTATGACAGCGCCTAACAGGGGTTAGGTGTCTTCTCCAAGGACCCTAGACGTGCACTCAATGGGATGCGAACCCGCGAACTTCCGGTTAACTTCTGGTTCGCGGGCGAACGTTCTAACCACTCAGCCACCGTCTCACCGTCTCGGTGTCGAGCCGCTCCTCCTCCAGGTCGAGAGGAGCCAGATGGGATGGTTCGGGCATCTGGTCAGTATGCCCCCCGAGCGCCTCGCGGGTGAGGTGTTTCAGGCACGTCCTACCGGGAGGAGACCAAGGGGCAGACCCCGGACTCGCTGGAGAGACTATGTCTCACAGCTGGCCGGGGAACAACTTTGGATCCTTCCGGGTGAGCTGGAGGTTGCAGCCGGGGAGAAAGAGGCCTGGGCTACCCGTTTGAGGCTGTTGCCCCCGCGACCCGACCCCGGAACAAGCGGAAGATGACGGAACAGATTTTAACGTATAGGCAGGGGTATTTTTTTGTTGCATTTTAACGATCATGTGAACCGATTACATCATAAACGTTATAATAAATTTAAGACAATTTAGAGAAATTGAATAATGTGTGATATTATTGGATTGGTCTAGTCTAGGAACACATGCTGGACCAATGACAAAAAAATATTTCACTACTGTAGTTAATCTTAGTAAGAATTTGAATTCGGATTAAAAAAATGTAAAAAAAAACCCCCAACTGATTAATTAGAAATTGGCCTTTTCAATAAGTATCGGGTTCAGTCTAATTGGTCTGGACTTATTGTGTGGCCTCACAGCAAGAAGGTGGTGGGTTCGAGTCTCGGGTGGGGATGAGGCTTGGAACTGGCCTTTCTGTGTGCAGTTTGCATGTTCTCCCCGTGTCTGACTGGGTTTCCTCCAGGTACCCCGATTTGCTCCCAGCCTCCAAAAACATGCACGTTAGGTTGATTGGCCGGTGCCAAATTGCCTCTTGGAATGAGTGTGTGTGTGTGTGTGTGTTTGGTTGTATGTGTCTGGCCCTGTGACAGATTGGCAACCTGTTAGGGGTGTACCCGGTCCCTTGTCATTGAGTCAGCCGGGATGGGCTCCGGGACCCCCGCAACCCTGTAAGGGACAGACGGTTAAGAAACTGACTGACTGATATTTTGGTGACTTTCCACTTATTTTTTTATCTTCCAGCTTCTATTTTTGATTCCATTTTTTACTCCAAAATATTTTTTATGTGTGTGTTAAGTTTAAAAAGCTTTTAATCTGGTTTTCTTAATAAAATAGTTCCTTGCTCGTTTTAAGCTGCGTCTACTGCCTGTTTTTGTGTATCCTGATTAGTTCAGTTTCTCCTCATCAGAACCACCCCCGATGTGTAAACACCCCTCTGTTCCCTTTGATCCTGCTCTGCTTTTTATTTTGTCTTTGGATCCTGAGCCGTTGTTCGTTTTGTTCATGTGCTCAGCTCAGTAATTCCCGTTAAACACGTACCTGTCCACAGAGTAAGAAAACCTTTTACTTTATTCTTACTTTAAAAAGTAAAAAAAAAGGATTTTTGAGGCTCGAATTAAAGCAAAACTATTATACTTTAGTCAGTTTAGTTAAACTGACCTCTCCTGTCCATTTCATTCCCATTTACTTTTAGGGTATTTTTTATGGTTTGGAGTAACTGTGGGCAGTTTAATTATAATTCTTTCCGTGGTTTTGGCGATACAGCATCAGGACAGGCCGAGAAACGGCTCAGCGTTGACTTACTGATATTTTAATCTCTGGAACTTGAAAAACAAACTTTAAAAACTCTATTTTATAGTTTAAAAAACTTTTTTTGTGTCTTCAGAACTTGAAAATGGTGAGCTGCGGTTTGATCTGCGCTGGTAGAACTCAACCCAAACACTGTCACACTATGGCGTTACATTCTTGCAACACTCCCAAACTGTTTTTCTTGGCATAAAATCAAAGAACCTTTTTAGCAACAGGCTTTCCGAGGGCTGCGGATCAACGAGCAAACAATTTAAAATCATCACCAATAAAGAAAACAAACAAAAAAATGCTAGCTCTCGATTTACAAGTCGATCTACGTTCCAACCCTCACCTATGGTCACCAGCTGTGGGTGGTGACTGAAAGAATGAGATCACGGGTACAAGCGGCCGAAATGAGCTTCCTCCGCAGGGTACCTGGGCTCTCACTCAGAAATCTGGTCAGAATGCCCCCTGAGCGCCTCGCAGGCGAGGTGTTTTGGGCACGTCGGACCGGGAGGAGACCAAGGGGCAGACCCCGGACCCGCTGGAGAGACTATGTCTCACAGCTGGCCGGGGAACGACTTGGGATCCTTCCAGGTGAGCTAGAGGATGCAGCAGGGGAGAGAGAGGCCTGGGCTGCCCGTTTGAGGCTGTTGCCCCCGCGACCCGACCCCGGAACAAGCGGAAGATGATGGAACGGAAACAAAAAAATGATAAAGAAAGATTTTGCAACTTGGAGGTGATCGAAAAAGCTCATTTTTAATTGGTACTGAATGACTGTGGGCAGTTTCATTAAAACCCCATTGCACTCACATGAATTTGTAACCTCGATCTTTTTGGCGTTGGTCTTTTGTCTCATGACCCTGAAAACCTTAATAGCTAGTATTAAGTAACTTTAATTATTTTCGTCCTTTTTGTGTCATAATTTACCTTATTTTTTGTGACTCCAAAATATTTTTTCTAGCAACAGATTGTGAGACGTTGTGGACCACCGCGGACCAAATGACTTAAAATTATTACTCACAAAGTAACTGTTCCGTTCCGTCATCTTCCGCTTGTTCCGGGGTCGGGTCGCAGGGGCAACACCCTCAAACGGGCAGCCCAGGCCTCTCTCACCCCGGCTGCATCCTCTAGCTCACCTGGAAGGATCCCAAGTCGTTCCCCAGCCAGCTGTGAGACATAGTCTCTCCAGCGGGTCCGGGGTCTGCCCGCGAGGCACTCGGGGGGGGGGGGGCATCCTGACCTGATGCCCGAACCACCCCATCTGGCTCGTCTCGACCTGAAGGAGGAAGTATAGTACAGGGTCCAGCCCCTGTCAAGAGGCCTGGTTCCTGAGCCCAAGCTGTGCGTCGAGGAGAGTCCAACTATATCTAGCCGGAACCGCTCAACCTCGCGCACCAGCTCGAGCTCCTTCCCCGCCAGAGAAGTGACATTCCACGTCCCTAGAGCTAGCCTATGCAGCCGAGGATCCGACCGCCAGGGTCCTCGCCGTTGGCTGCCACCCATCTCCTCCTTCACCCAACCCCTAGGGCCCCTCCTGCAGGTGGTGAGTCCGCTGGAAGGGTGGCCCATGCCCCCTGTTCAGGCGGGGCCCGGCCGGGCCCCATGGGTAAAAGCCCGGCCACCAGGCGCTCGCACGCGTGCGCCACCCTCGGGCCTGGCTCCAAGGGGGGGCCCCGGTAACCCGCGTCCGGGCAAGGGCAACTTGGCCATGTTTGATCGCTTCATAGGGGTATTTTTGAGCCACGCTTTCTCTGGCCCCTCACCTAGGACCTGTTTGCTTTGGGTGACCCTACCAGTGGCATTAAGCCCCGGACAACATAGCTCCCAGGATCATTGAGGCACGCAAACCCCTCCACCACGTTAAGGTGGCGGCTCAAGGAGGAGACCCTGTACAAAGTAACTGGAGTGCTTTTTTTTTGTTTAGTCTGAAATCGTAGCATTATATTGACGTAAGTGCGCTTCGGATGGTGAAAGCCTATGTGAGTGAGGGGCAAAGAGTGAGTGTGGACGACGGACTCCGGCTTGTTTTACGGCAAACCTATAACCTATAATTCTAGGTCAGAATGACAGTGGAGCGCCCTCCACAGGTCAGGAGGGAAGTTCATAAATCTTTCCTTTTTAACACATTAGTCCACTCCCAAACCTTCTTAAACTCCATCTTTTAAAAATATTTTCCATAATCTCCTTTGAACTAATTTTATTAGATTTTTACTTCATGTTTGATGTGTTTTAAATCTGTCCCGACACGTTTGCGTCCGTTGCTTTCAAGTGTAGTTGGTGATCAGACACCTGCATGTTTCTGGCTGCCGGCTTTTCTTCTTGTGTTTACATTGTGTCAAGATTTATGTTCTTCTGGCCCGGGGTTACGTTCTATGCTTGATGAATGAGATCTCATGGCTGGTTGTGAACCAGCATGTCCTTTGGCGTGGAAAGCTGACATCATGTCTCAGTGATTGTCTTCTTTCAGATTCCACTGCAGTTTGTAACAGTCTGGTCGTTATGGGCTGGATCAATCCTTAGGACTTCAGTTCAATTAAATGTTATTTTTATAGCACAACCCAAGTGGAAAAGAAGAAACACAGATCCACATAGTGGAGGGATCTCCTCCCTAGAGAGGCAGGAAGCTGGCTCTGTAGCTTAATTTTTATATTTGCGAAATCGGCAAACGGGCTTCATCGTAAAGGAAATGGGTGGAAGCTGAGGGCACAGCGAGAGGAACCAGGAATGAGATGTGGATAGGACAGGAAAGCCAGGGATTGCCAAAGGGAAATGCAGAATTTATCAAGCACCAAGGTCTTGTTTGTCTGGAGAGCCTCGGGACTTGAACGAAAGAGTTCAGTGGATGAGATGAAGGCCACACCACAAGAAAAACAGGAATGAGCCATGGGTGATGTGGATACATCAAGCACCAAACCTCTCAGTCTGGCAGGAAATAGTAGAGAGAAGAAAAGCAGATGGAATGAGTTTTAATCAGTTTTTACTAAGAATTGCGTAGCTCTTAGACTAAGCAAGTTTTTGTATTGGTTATGTACACCATGCAACGTCAGCGTTCACACCTTACCAACCAACTTGAAACTGATCCCATCCTAATCGTGCTTCTAGAACTCCACATAAGGAACATGCAAATGACGTAACGCAAATGCAATGATACTCAAACAATAATAATAATAATACATTTTATTTGTAGTGCGCCTTACATTTTAAGAAAAAATCCCAAAGCGCTACATAGAAAGGTAAAAACAATAAAAACATTTTAAAAACTAAAATCTACATTCTGAAAACAAAGAATCATAAAATCAAAAATTAAAAGCCTTAATAAAAATGAATGTCTTCAGGCCTTTTTTGAAAGTGTCCACACTTTGTGGCCCTGAGGAGTTCTGGGAGCTCATTCCAGAGTCGTGGGGCAACGGCCTGGAAGGCTCTGAGATTAGACCTCTCATTCCATTTTATTTCAGTGGAAGACAAACCAATGTAACACGCAAACTTCTGAACTGTGATAACGGAATTTTCTCGCTTTGGATTTGCTCGAATTTTTTGTGTGATTGTTATTTTATTTTTTTTTTTCATCAGTCAACCCACTGCGGAGTAGTGTATTGAACTGAAAATGAACTTGTTTTAATCTTCCCTGTTGTTTTTTTTGCCTTTTAGTTTAATTTATTTTTTGAGCCAGGGTACCTGAACGATGGCAAGGTGTCGCCATTGCGCGGCTGTGGTGGCATTTCCCGAATCGAAAGAGCGTTGAAGATGATCACCATGGTAACTTTGTTATTGGCACATTGATTTGTCGGTGAATTAAAAAGAAACATTCCAGATTTATGGTGGTGACAAAGACAGAAAGTAGCCACGCACTAAGAATCCATGTCAGTTATACGTAAGTAACTCCCTGCGTGATTTTTTATGGTTTCAAGCGGCCGACATGCAACGAGTTCAATAAAAAATCTCTGTTTCAAACTGGCCTGATAAAAAGCTTCTCTGCAGGAAGCTCTGAACATGAGTAGGAAGACAAAAAGTAATGAATGATCTTTTATCACATGTAAACTCTGGAGGAGGCACGTTAGAGATAATAAATGGGAAAAGTAAACACGTCACAATGTCGGGTTTCCTGCCTCCGTCTTTGTTTTCCCTCCACCCTTCCAGAGTTTATGCACAGCCCTGGGTGTGACCACATTGACCCTCATAAATCTCTGCTTGGCAGGTGACTCGGGGGTCCAAGGTGTGGGGTGAGGTCCCTCTCCCTGAGGATTTAGAGGAAGAAAAGGACGTCCAGGCTTCTCCGAGTCTACTGGACGACGATGAGGATTTTGCTGCTGATCAAGGTTCAGGAGGTGGGTTCTGCACATGCTCAGTAACAGCTGGGTTTCATTTAAGTTGCTTGTTATTTATTTTAAATCTCAAAAGATTAATTGTGGAAATGTGGCTTGGGGTTTGGATTAAATGATTTATTCTTTTATTTATGGGAAAGTTTTAGATCATAAATGAGGAAAAAGCTCTCTTGAGGCCTGAAAAAATGTTTTCCAGCTTTAAATTGAGTTTTTTTTCACTCCATCCTTTAAATTTAGCTTATTTTTCCATAGATTTGCCAAGCGGGGAAGAAGATGGCAGCACGGTAGATCCAGATACCACAAGTAAGAGTCCAGAAGTAAACACAAAGAGTACAGTGAAACATGTCAGATAAATATCGGCTTCTCGTCATGCTGAAGACAACTTGCTGAATCTAATCCTCAAAAAATGAGTGAAAACAAAAAGTTCTAAGAAACTTTGAACATGGCTGCTTGTTGGTCTGTGGATTTGATTATATATTGGGGATTCAACCCACAACCATCTTCAGGGTGTCCAGTATAAGTCCGTTCACTCTATCTCTCCTCACTCGATCTCAGAGTGAGAGCCCAGCCATCCTGCAGAGGAAGGTCATTTTAGATGCTTGTATCAGTGTTCTTGGTTTTTTCCATCACCAAACACAGCTGGTTGGTAACGATAAATCCCGGTTACCATGGTGAGGGTAAAAACGTAGATCCTGGTTACCATGGTGAGGGTAGGAACGTAGATCCTGGTTACCATGGTGAGGGTAGGAACGTAGATCCTGGTTACCATGGTGAGGGTAAAAACGTAGATCCTGGTTACTATGGTGAGGGTAGGAATGTAGATCCTGGTTACCATGGTGAGGGTAGGAATGTAGATCCTGGTTACCAGGGTGAGGGTAGGAACGTAGATCCTGGTTACCATGGTGAGAGTAGGAACGTTGATCCTGGTTACCATGGTGAGGGTAGGAATGTAGATCCTGGTTACCATGGTGAGGGTAGGAACGTGGATCCTGGTTACCATGGTGAGGGTAGGAACATAGATCCTGGTTACCATGGTGAGGGTAGGAACATAGATCTTGGTTACCATGGTGAGGGTAGGAACATAGATCCTGGTTACCATGGTGAGAGTAGGAACATAAATCCTGGTTACCATGGTGAGAGTAGGAACGTAGATCCTGGTTACCATGGACAGGGTGGGAACGTAGACCCTGGTTACTATCGTGAGATTAGGAACGTAGATCCTGGTTACCATGGTGAGAGTAGGAACGTAGATCCTGGTTACCATGGTGAGGGTAGGAACGTGGATCCTGGTTACCATGGTGAGGGTAGGAACATAGATCCTGGTTACCATGGTGAGGGTAGGAACACAGATCCTGGTTACCATGGTGAGGGTAGGAATGTGGATCCTGGTTACCATGTTGATGGTAGGAACATAGATCCTGGTTACCATGGTGAGGGTAGGAACATAGATCTTGGTTACCATGGTGAGGGTAGGAACATAGATCCTGGTTACCATGGTGAGGGTAGGAACGTGGATCCTGGTTACCATGGTGAGGGTAGGAACGTAGATCCTGGTTACCATGGTGAGGGTAGGAACGTAGATCCTGGTTACCATGATGATGGTAGGAACGTGTATCCTGGTTACCATGGTGAGAGTAGGAACGTAGATCCTGGTTACCATGGTGAGACTAGGAACGTAGATCCTGGTTACCATGGTGATGGTAGGAACGTGGATCCTGGTTACCATGGTGAGGGTAGGAACGTAGATCCTTGTTGCCATGGTGATGGTAGGAACGTGGATCCTGGTTACCATGGTGATGGTAGGAACGTGGATCCTGGTTACCATGGTGAGAGTAGGAACGTAGATCCTGGTTACCATGGTGAGGGTAGGAACGTAGATCTTGGTTACCATAGTGAGGGTAGGAACATAGATCCTGGTTACCATGGTGAGGGTAGGAACCTAGATCCTGGTTACCATGGTGAGGGTAGGAACGTTGATCCTGGTTACCATGTTGATGGTAGGAACATAGATCCTGGTTACCATGGTGAGGGTAGGAACATAGATCCTGGTTACCATGGTGAAGGTAGGAACGTAGATCCTGGTTACCATGGTGAGGGTAGGAACGTAGATCCTGGTTACCATGGTGAAGGTAGGAACGTAGATCCTGGTTACCATGGTGAGGGTAGGAACATAGATCCTGGTTACCATGGTGAGGGTAGGAACGTGGATCCTGGTTACCATGGTGAGGGTAGGAACATAGATCCTGGTTACCATGGTGAGAGTAGAAACGTAGATCCTGGTTACCATGGTGAGGGTAGGAACGTAGACCCTCGTTACCATGGTGAGGGTAGGAACGTAGATCCTGGTTACCATGGTGAGACTAGGAACGTAGATCCTGGTTACCATGGTGATGGTAGGAACGTGGATCCTGGTTACCATGGTGAGGGTAGGAACGTAGATCCTTGTTGCCATGGTGATGGTAGGAACGTGGATCCTGGTTACCATGGTGATGGTAGGAACGTGGATCCTGGTTACCATGGTGAGAGTAGGAACGTAGATCCTGGTTACCATGGTGAGGGTAGGAACGTAGATCTTGGTTACCATAGTGAGGGTAGGAACATAGATCCTGGTTACCATGGTGAGGGTAGGAACCTAGATCCTGGTTACCATGGTGAGGGTAGGAACGTTGATCCTGGTTACCATGTTGATGGTAGGAACATAGATCCTGGTTACCATGGTGAGGGTAGGAACATAGATCCTGGTTACCATGGTGAAGGTAGGAACGTAGATCCTGGTTACCATGGTGAGGGTAGGAACGTAGATCCTGGTTACCATGGTGAAGGTAGGAACGTAGATCCTGGTTACCATGGTGAGGGTAGGAACATAGATCCTGGTTACCATGGTGAGGGTAGGAACGTGGATCCTGGTTACCATGGTGAGGGTAGGAACATAGATCCTGGTTACCATGGTGAGAGTAGAAACGTAGATCCTGGTTACCATGGTGAGGGTAGGAACGTAGACCCTCGTTACCATGGTGAGGGTAGGAACGTAGATCCTGGTTACCATGGTGAGGGTAGGAACGTAGATCCTGGTTACCATGCTGAGAGTAGGAACGTAGATCCTGGTTACCATAGTGAGGGTAGGAACGTAGATCCTGGTTACCATGGTGAGGGTAGGAACCTAGATCCTGGTTACCATGCTGAGAGTAGGAACGTAGATCCTGGTTACCATGGTGAGGGTAGGAACGTAGATCCTGGTTACCATGGTGAGGGTAGGAACGTAGATCCTGGTTACCATGGTGAGGGTAGGAACGTAGATCCTGGTTACCATGGTGAGGGTAGGAACGTGGATCCTGGTTACCATGGTGAGGGTAGGAACATAGATCCTGGTTACCATGGTGAGAGTAGAAACGTAGATCCTGGTTACCATGGTGAGGGTAGGAACGTAGATCCTGGTTACCATGGTGAGGGTAGGAACGTGGATCCTGGTTACCATGGTGAGGGTAAGAACATAGATCCTGGTTACCATGGTGAGAGTAGAAACGTAGATCCTGGTTACCATGGTGAGGGTAGGAACGTAGACCCTCGTTACCATGGTGAGGGTAGGAACGTAGATCCTGGTTACCATGGTGAGGGTAGGAACGTAGATCCTGGTTACCATGCTGAGAGTAGGAACGTAGATCCTGGTTACCATAGTGAGGGTAGGAACATAGATCCTGGTTACCATGGTGAGGGTAGGAACGTGGATCCTGGTTACCATGGTGAGGGTAGGAACGTAGATCCTGGTTACCATGGTGAGGGTAGGAACATAGATCCTGGTTACCATGGTGAGGGTAGGAACGTAGATCCTGGTTACCATGGTGAGAGTAGGAACATAAAACCTGAGTGAGTTAGGCAGAAGCAAGAAGCAAATCCAATGAAATGAATGTTTGTTACTGTTTACATTTAAAAGGGGTTTTACCGTCACCGGTTATCTGCTCCTGGTTTGATGTTTTGCTCTTTTTTTACAACCCTTTATGACCCACTCCTTCATCGATGGTGGTGGAGGTTCTCATTACGTCATGAGCTTGGGATTGTTGCCATTTTAACGTCAGGGCCGAGAAGTGAGATCATGTGCCCGACAGAAATAGTGCCACTAAATTAGAGCTACAAGCCAGAGGAGTTTGTCTGGTGTTAATGAGACGGGTGCTGAAAGCAGGCGATTGTGACGGATTAGAATAGAGGAGGCTGTTTTTAGAGAAGAAAACATCAACAGAGACTGATTAGGACAGGGTCGAAAGGAAAAAAATAAAAAGGGATTCAAAGCAATTTAGTTCAACTTTATTTACCAGGAGAAAAGTGGTTTAAAAAAACTCTACACACAGTTAATTCTAGAGAAAAACAAAATCAGGACAGGAATAATTAAACCCAAAACTCAGGTAAACCCACCTTATTTAAAGTGGACCAGTAGACCTAGCCCAGTGGCCTCACAGCAAGAAGGTCATGGGTTCAAGTCCTGTGTGGAGTTTCTGTGTGGAGTTTGCATGTTCTCCCCGTGTTTACGTAGGTTTTCTCCGAGTACTCCAGTTTCCTCCCACCCGCCAAAAAAATTTAGGTTGATTGGCCATGACATGATTGCCCCTAGAAATGAGTGTGGTTGTGTATGTGTGGCCCTGCGACAGACTGGCAACCTGTTTGGGGTGTACCTTGCCCCTCGCCTCAAATCAGCCGTAATGGGCTCCAGCAGTCCCCGCAACCCCGTAAGGGAAAGACGACTAAGAAGGTGACTCTCACTTACTGACTGACTTTTTTTTTTAGAGAACACGTCAGCTTACAAACATGTCGAGCACACTGTTCACCAGGATCTTTACACATTTGTTGGGGTTCATACAGCTAGGTCACATCCAGTCAAACATTTTGGTGAATCATTCACCATGATAGTCCTCCACTGATGAGCCTCCTCTTCAAAAAACTTCAGACTCTCTGGTCAATCATTTTGATATGAGGAGCAAAAACCATTGGCTCAAAGCCTTTTAATCATATTCCAACTTTCTGGTTTTGGTGACGAGTAAGTACCTAGAACAGGCATGGGCAAAATACGAACCGCAGGCCACATGCGGCCCGGTAAACGGTTTAATACGGCCTGTCGGGACTTGAAAAAAATTAAATAAATAACTAAACCTTGTTAATGCTTTATTTACTATGCAATTCTGATGTTTCGTCACTAGATGGTGCACTCTAGATAATTTTGGCTTTGTTGAAAAACAACAACACTGCTTCCATAAAAATGTGTCTCCGTGATGCACACGCCAAAGTAAACATGCGTGTAGATATGGAAAGCCATGGGGTGCAATACACGCACATAAACAAGCGTGTTAGAAGTTAAAACAAGCAAAATGTTACATCAAGCGCTTAGATTTCAGACCTAAAACCGCTAGATTTAAAATTTAATGCTCTTGATGTAACATTTAGCGCTTGTTTAAAATCTAGCACACCATTCTATTGGTCTAATCTAGAGGTTACTAAAACATGCCATCCATCTGCTCCTGTTCTGGCCCGCCTGCCAAATGTTAGAACTCGATGTGTCCCGTGAATCCAAAAGTTTGCCCACCTCTGATGTAGAGGAATTCAGAAAAGATGAGGGTGGATCTTAACCCCTGTCCAGTACCCACAAAGACTTTCTGGACTGTCAGCGCTGGAAGATCTTCCAAACTGCTTTTAATGTACAATATGGAAGCAGATATTAATCAGGAATAACGTCCTATCTCTGAAGTTGCCGGACATCGATTGCTCTGTGACTCCAGCCAATAGAATCCACATCCAGATCTGAAGCGCAGCATAAGGAAGGAAATTTCACTTCCTTTGCTGAGTGGGTCTGTCCTGTTAGCCGGCTCCCTCATGCTTTCCTACGGGACAGGGGCACCAGTCACCCCATAATGCCCCGCTTCCTGTTGTGTGGGATTCGTCTATATTTAACCATCTTTTGTTCTTCATCGCTGCCCTTTAATCAGAGTCTGCCATCTCCATTGGAGATAGGAAAATCCTGCTCTGTGTTCTCTTGACCTCTTCATTCAGAGACAAATGCAGCTTATTTTATCTGAGAGCTTTTCCTTGTTCCAGACGTTCCCAGCATCTCCACCACTTTAAGGAACAAAGGTTACCATTTTCTAGTGAGGGGAGATGCTGAACAACTAAAGGCTACGGGGTTAGCTTCTTCCCACTACTAATCAAGAAGAAAACCTTGGTTATTGAATGAATAATCTTATCCACACACGCTCACTGCGGTCGATGCAGTCAGACGTCCATCTACAAAATATGTTTTCACTTAGAAGAAGAACAAACAAGAAGAAGAAATCATTTATTAAAAACTTATTTACATCTGGACATGGAAAGACTGTTCTGAATAAAAAGTAGTTACAGATCAGAAAGAAAAAGAAGTAGTTTGCTGGAGGAGGGCAGAAATATTTTTTCTGTACCGTTCCTTTGAGTAGCGGGGTTGCAGGAGTCTGTTACTGAAGCTGCTCTTCAGATGGTCCACAGATTCATGAAGGGGTGAGACGGTTATTGAAAAGTTTTGTTTCTGTAATTATTTGTGTTAAAAGTCTAATTTTACCAGGTGGTGCCAAGTTGGGTGGACTGGAGCTGGAACACCCGCTTGGTGGAACAAACAATTGGCTCTACTCTAATCTTTCATCACAGCTGATCCAAACTAATTAGTTTGGCTTTTGGTCACCAAAAGACTGAGATCGTGGATACAAGTGGCTGAAATGAGCTTCCTCTGCAGGGTGGCACAGCTCTCACTCAGAGATCGGGTGAGGAGTTCTGCCTTCCGGGAGGAACTCGGTCTTAAGCCGCCCTTCCTCCAGGTTGAGAGAAGCTAGATTGGGTGGTTCGGGCATCTGCTCAGGGTGCCTCCTGAGCGCCTCGCTGGTGAGATGTTTCGGGCACATCTCACCGGGAGGAGACCAAGAGGCAGACCCCGGACCTGCCCTCACCATGGTAACCAGGATCTACATTCCTACCCTCACCATGGTAACCAGGATCTACGCTCCTACCTTCACCATGGTAACCAGGATCTACATTCCTACCCTCACCATGGTAACCAGGATCTACGTTCCTACCCTCACCATGGTAACCAGGTTCTACGTTCCTACCCTCACCATGGTAACCAGGATCTACGTTCCTACCCTCACTATGGTAACCAGGATCTACGTTCCTACCCTCACCATGGTAACCAGGATCTACGTTCCCACACTCACCATGGTAACCAGGATCTACGTTCCTACCCTCACCATGGTAACCAGGATCTACGTTCCTACCCTCACCATGGTAACCAGGATCTACGTTCCTACCCTCACCATGGTCACTAGCTGTGGGTGGTGACCGAAAGAATGAGATTGCGGGTACAAGCGGCCGAAATGAGCTTCCTCCGCAGGGTGGCTGGGCTGTCACTCGGAGATCGGGTGAGGAGCTCTGCCATCCGGGAGGAGCTTAGCCGCTCCTCCTCCAGGTCGAGAGGAGCCAGATGGGGTGGTTTGGGCATCTGGTCAGGATGCCCCCCGAGCGCCTCGCGGGCGAGGTGTTTTGGGCACGTCCCACTGGGAGGAGACCAAGAGGCAGACCCCGGACCCGCTGGAGAGACTATGTCTCACAGCTGGCCGGGGAACGACTTGGGATCCTTCCAGGTGAGCTGGAGGATGCAGCTGGGGTGAGAGAAGCCTGGGCTTCCAGTCTGAGGCTGTTGCACCCGCGACCCGGCCCTAGATGATCGGAAGATGACGGAGCGGAACATAAAGCTTTTGAAAATGCAGTAGGATCAAAATGATGTTGCTTCTGGTGTCCAAACTGCTTTGGAAAAGGACAAAAACACGAGCATGATAGACTCAGTTTTTGATCAGAGTGTAAGTAAAGATGCTGTGGACGGTCAGAGTGTGTAAAATATGGAGACGTAAAAAGCAAAGCGTGATAATCAAGACAGAGATCTGGCAACAAGCTGAGTTGTATTTAATCTGGAGGATAGAGAGACTAAACAAGGAGTAGGTGTGATTATCAGTTAGATCAGAGAGAAGGACATAAACTAGCAGACCACTTGGAGGAGGAGTCACTCCATCTAGAGAGGCTATAAATTAACCAGAACAGAAGGAATTACACTGAAAATCCTCAGAAGAAGACCGGAACAGACAATTAAAAATTTTAAACAAGATACATGATGTTAAGAAGGCTTCATGGTGGTGCAGTGGCTCATATAGAGGCTTCACAGCTAGAAGGTCAGGGGTTCAAGTTTGTTTTTTAAAAGGAAATTTAAGATTTTAAAGTGCCCCATCTGACTTTTTTTTTTTACCTATTTTGAATTTTTAGTTTTACTAAACTTTACTAAACTTTTAAAGCAGGTGTGAATTCGTTCTAAGCAGCATCAAAAAAACTTTGATGGAGAATGAAAGTTTATTTTGATGTTTAATCAGCAGGTGAAGCAAAAAATATACATGTATAAGGGAATCACTTCTTTTTTATGGATCATAAAAAGCATATCTCCATTTTTGGATTTTGGCTCAAGTCAAGATGTCATGCATCATAGTTATAAAAAAAAGTAGAGTTTTTAAATCAAAACAGACAAGTTTATGTAAAAACGTGACAAAACTTGACAGTTTTTTTTGTTCTGATTTAGACATGTTTTTGTTAACAATAAACCGTTTGTTCTTTAGAACTCCATCTTGTTTATAATAGAAAAAGTTACAAAAAAGTCTTCTGGACAGTTTAATTCTTGAACGAGACGTTTCGACTTCCATCCGGAAATCATTTTCAATCTGAATGAAATGGACTGAAAACTGGATCTATTTATACTAACCTGAGAAAAAGATAAAAAAAATAGTAAAAAGGGCTCGACCAATGAGCCTGTGTTACCTAAGATGGCAGTGAAAGGTTCCTATTGAACACAGACCAGTAAACAATCCCTATTGTAATAGTGCTAAAAGCCTAGTGAATAGAAATTCCTGCTAATGAGAGGTGTGAATCTGGGTCACGAGGTGTCCTCTTTGTTCCAGGGCTTCAGAATATCTTGTTTAGTAAAAACAGCTGCACCCAGGCTGCTTATTGGCTTTTAGTACCATTTAGTACTCAGAGATCGGGTGAGGAGCTCTGCCATCTGGAAGGAGCTCAGGTGTCGAGCCGCTCCTCCTCCAAGTCGAGAGAAGCCGGATGGGGTGTTTCGGGCATGTCGCATCAAGAGGAGACTAGGATGCAGACCCCATCCCTGCTGGAGAGACTATGTCTCACATCTGGCCGGGGAACGACTCTGGATCCTTTCTAGTGAGCTGAAGGATGAAGCTGGGGGGAGAGAAGCCTGGGCTTCCTGTCTGAGGCGGTTGCCCCCGCGACCCGACACTGAATAAGCAGAAGACGACGGAACGGAAACATTTTGGTCTCTGTCAAGATCCTTTTACTTTAGAATAGAGTTCACGTGTAAGTTTATAGGTGACCATGGGGTTTGTCTGTTCCCTGGTGGGCGGGTACCTTTTTTCTTTAATCAATTACCGCTTTCTGCTTGAAAGTGGACACTATGTGTAACGTGCTAACCGGGACCAACTAAAAAATTCAACCTAACTCCTATTCTGTCGGCACCAGGGCAGCCACATTTCTATCATGAATCTTTAACATCGTCGCTGGCACACTAACGTTTAGCTTGGTTAACCTCCATGTTCAGCTACCGATCACAAGCAGACCCAGATGGATGATTTATTTGACGTTATGGTGTGAAAACAACCAGATGAGCTGGAGAAAAATATCAGTAGAAAAGTAGAAAACAGGATGTGTCTCCTCCCTGAAATCCCCTTTCACCCTTCCCCTGTTAGTTTCATTGTGCTGCTCAGTTGGTTTGATGCACTCCTGGAAAATCTTTGCCTGATTGTCTGTTACTGTTTTTTTTTTTTTTTCTTCTTGTAACTTTAACATCTGGGGCAGCACGGTGGCACAGTGGTTAGCACAATGGCCTCACAGTAAGAAGGTCATGGGTTCAAGTCCCGGGTGGGGACGAGGCTTGGAACATTGTCCTTTCTGTGTGGAGTTTGCATGTTCTCCCCGTGTTTGCGTGGGTTTCCTCTGGGTACTCCGGTTTCCTCCCACCCTCCAAAGACATGCATGTTAGGTTGATTGGTCGGTGCCAAATTGCCCCTAGGAATGAGTGTGTGTGTGTGGATGGTTGTATGTGTGTAACCCCGCGACAGACTGGAGACCTGTTCGGGGTGTACCCTGCCCTTCGCCTTAAGTTATCCGGGATGGGCTCCGGCACCCCCCACAACCCCGAAAGGGATAGATGGATAAGAAGATGACTGTCTGACTGACTTTAACATCTGCGTCCCTGCCTGGCTAACTTAATCTTTGTGTTAAACGTTGGTCTATGTGTCCTTTTTCTGCCCCGGTTACCCCTCCAACGTGTAGCTTGCTCTGTGCTCATCCTCCCTGATGCTGGCCTTACCAAACAGGTTGGACTCTTCCAATCTGAGGAGCGTTCAGATCCCAGCAGAGCCAGAGTACCATAAGCCCTCCACGACTTCTCCTTCCCTCTCCGTCTTGCTCTTGGCACACTTTTCTGTCACCTGCTCCACTCAGTTACACACACTCAGATAACATTTCAGCCGGCGACTCTGCTAGGTCACGTCGCGTTCAGATCCAGCCACTCTCTTTTTTTTCCCCTCGAGTGTCTTCCAGGCATCTCTTGATGATGTGTAACGGAAAATTGAGAGTTTGTTCCATCCTGTCGTTTATCACATCACCTTAGAGCAGCAGCACTTCCTTTTCCACTTTGTAAGATCAGATTTTTAAGAAGTAGGAAAAAAAAAGTTTTTATTTTTATCATGTAGGTGGGCCATCGCTATGCAGCAAACCAGCTGTTGGAAAATGTGCCTTCTCATGCATAATGGTGGTTTTGATTTAGCTTCCGAAGCCTGTGGGAGAGCAGAGAGGGGGCCAGCGTAATAGAGAGGCCACAATTCATTCCCAAAAGTCCCCCGGAGGGCACTGAGTGGACTTGGAGACAGAATTTTTTGGCTGATCACCAGTAAGAGAGTTTTTCTGAGCTGGGGGAGGAAAAAGCAGCTGAAAAACGATGATGTTATGAAGTTTTCAGCGGTGTTGGTTGGCCATGTGGGCGCTGTCTCGGAGGTCAAACGTAATGTGGCCGAACTTTAAAGGCCAAACTCAGCAGGCTGCTCAATCAGCTCTTTGTCTCCTGAGTAGGCCTCCGTGTGTTCAGAAGGAACTGCTCACACAAAGCTGCCACAGTTCAGACGAAATAGCTAGAAAGGTTTTTATTTTTCTACTTTTTCCCACCCTTCACGTATGTATGAACGATCTGCTATGGTTTGCGACAGGGATGTCTGACCCGGGTCCTTAAGAACCGCATTCCTGCAGGTCTTCAGCATGTTTTTGTTTCAACAAATGTGACTCAATGGACTTGGTAATTTTACAGAAGTTCATTGGTTGTTAAGTCTGTGTAGTCCCTCATTCATCCAGGAGTGATCCATAGTAGAAGAAGTTTCAAAAAAGTCTTCTGGACAGTTAAATTTTCTTTCATCACAAAGATGAAAGAGGGGTGAAGGAAGCCATCTTTGTGATGAAAGAGAGTCCCTCACTTAATCGGAGTGGAGGCGTTAGATACATTCTCCCCGGTATTTACAGCAGCCTTCTGAAGCCATGGACTAAAGATGACACCTCGTGACCCAGTTTCACGCCTCTCGTTAGCAGGAATTTCTATTCACTAGGCTTTTAGCATTTTTATAATAGGCTCGTTTGTTGGTCTGTGGCTACAATAGGAGCCATTCACGGCCATCATAGGTAACACATGCTCATTGGTTGAGCCCTTCTTACTATTTTTTTTTACCTTTTACTCAGGTTACTATAAATAGATCCAGGTTTCAGTCCATTTCATTCAGATTGAAAATGATTTCCGGATGGAAGTCGAAATGTCTCGTTCAAGAATTAAACTGTCCAGAAGACTTTTTTGAAACTTCTTCTACTATTCATTGGTTGTTGAATAAATCTAAATCGACCCAGTTGTGTTGAAGCAGGAATATGTGGAAAACATCCAGGTCGGTGACCCTAGAGGACTTCTACTCCTCCTTTTGGCATTTCCCTTCAGGGGTCACCACAGCAAGCCAGAAGACCAGCCTCGGAAATTGCTGGTTTACGATACATCGTCAAAAACACTTCTTTCTGTAATAATGTTATCCTTTTGGGGTTTACAGTATGTGGAGGGTTTCGTTGCTCCTCACTAGTGATCAGATAGTCGGATGAGTTTATGGCAGTCTTAAATTTTGTCATTGCTCATGGAAACATGGAATCATTGAAGCAGTAACATCGACTGACCCTCCGTCATTACGTTACACGTAACTCCGATGATCGGGTGAGGAGCTCTGCCATCCTGGAGGAGCTCGGTGTCAAGCCTTTCCTCCTCCAGGTCGAGAAAGCCAGATGGCGTGGTTTGAACATCTGGTCAGGATGCCCCCTAAGCGCCTCGCGGGCGAGGTGTTTTGAGCACGTCCCACCGGGAGGAGACCAAGCGGCAGACCCCGGACCTGCTGGAGAGACTATGTCTCACAGGAACGACTTGGGATCCTTCTGGGTGAGCTAGAGGATGCAGCCGGGGTGAGAGAAGCCCGGGCTGCCCGTTTGAGGCTGTTGCCCCCGCGACCCGACCCCGGAACAAGCGGAAGATGACGCAACGGTAACCCCGATGAAATAACTATGCCAACAGGCATGTGAAGGAAAAACTTGTAGAACCAATTCTGTTTCATTTTGCCAGTAAAGTGCAAGTGGTTCACTTGCAGCAGACTATCTGGTCATACTGTATGCTCGCTTGAACGATGAGGTTCGAATCTCAGTTGATTGTGTGTTTGGGAGGTCAGTTTGAAATATACTGAAATTGCAGCGTTCATATTCAGCGTTAGATTGATACGTCACTGAACTCCTGAGGAAATTTACAGGGGTCATATTTCATAAGAAAATTCCTCTTGTGATATGTTGACAGTAGTGGAACGGCTTGCACCACAAAACGTCTTTCTAAGATGGCACTGCCACTTGGTTATCTGGATATTTTTGGTTCAGGTGATAGATTATAGTCAAAATGTTTAGGCAAAATAGTCCACTTTACAAGTGACACGTCACTATTGGATAAAACCAGTTGGAAATGGAATAGGTCCCAGGGGTGTTGGCCTAGTGGCAGAGATACAGTCTATCGATCGGGAGAACCTGGTTCGATTCCCACAAGGCCCAAGCTGTCCCTGGGACCACAGAAAAGACACGAAAGGACAGAAAATAAAAACCCTGAAAAGACAACAAAAAAAAAAAGAATTGGAATAAACAAGAAAAGCCAGATGCGTTGCTGTCGACCTTTCTTGTTTTTTTTTTCCGTTTCTAACTGGTAAGCCTTTAAAAAAAAAAAAAAGAATTACTCTCTTCATCCCTCATCGGGGAAATTTGTGTGCTGCACTCCTTACACCGCAGCAGGGTGCCCTTCGACGGCACCAAGGGTGGGAGAAGCGGGGGTTAGGTGTTTTCTCCAAGGACCCTAGACGTGCTCTCTGTGGGACGCAAACCCACAACGCTTTAACCACTGAGCTTCCGTCTCTTCCCAACCTTACCTGACCTACCTCAATTTGTGATTTTGACTTTTGCTTGTATGACCCTGAAAAGCTAATCAGTTTATCTGCAGTTGGTACTGAGTAACTGCAGGCAGTTTCACTAAAATCCCCCCAGCGGTTTGGGAAATATTGCTTTCAGAAAAACTAGTAACCTCGACCTTTGTGCGGAGGCATAAAAACAGAAAGAATCCTCCTAGAAATACTTTAAACCTTCTGGGATGTGTTGTTGGCACTGAACCAGAATCAGACTCAATAATAACTGGAAGGGTTAACGGTGCAGAGCATCATCTGGAAAGCACGTGGAGGCAGTGGGATTGGAACCAGCGATCCCGCTGTGCCTCTCCTCTCCTGTGCACAGTAGATGTGACTGGAGAAGTCACGTGGTTCATGAGATTTATCGTCTGTTCACACTAAGTGGAGTGGATGGTCCACAGATGCACAAAAAAATCTGGAAAGTTTTAGTTTGTTAAAGATGTTGTTTGTGACCAAGTGTTTGGAATCAGAATCAACATCTACCATTAAAGGGAACATATTATTATTCTAAAGGAACTACTTTTGAATACGTTGGGTGTTGCACACATTGACATAAAGAGTAGACCCCATGTTGGCTGCTGCAGGTGCCATCTTGGATGCCTGAAACCACCACACGATAGTGTGGTGGTTTCTGGTTCTAATTGAAGGACTATTCAAACCAGAACTCGTGGACTTTATTTTTACAAGAAAGACTGAACATTTTTATTTGAATTTATTTTGTGAACATAATTTTATTTTATTGCATTCATGTCCACCAGGAAAATCTCAACCAGCTAAAGTCCCCCCACGTTTACTGGCGGGGTTTCTACCGAGAAATTTACTGAGTCAATAAAACTGACTTAGATTACAACAGATTAAAACAATATTAATGGTATAAAACATCATTCATGCCTCATACCTACCCCACAAACTTTAAAATACCAACAACAGAACATCTAAATCAGGGTTGATTTATGGGCCACATTGAGTTCTAACTTTTGATCAAGGGGCCAGAACAGGAGCAGATGGATGCCATGCTTTGGTAAACAAGCACGAAGATATGAAAAGCCAATTGGGGCCGCTTCACGCATGTAATCTAGTGCGCTAAATTTTAAATTAAAAAAAAAAAAAAAAAGTGCATCTCCCGCACACTAGGTTTTATGTGTAGGTTTGAAATCTAACACGCTTGTTTACTTACGTGAATAGGTGTGCGCATCACGGAGACACACATTTTAATGGGAGCAGTGTTGTTGCTGTGTCAACAAAGCTAATATGTCTAGATTGCGCCATCTAGTGAGGAAACATCAGAACTGCAGAAAAAAAAACATTAACAAGGTTTATTTCATTCATTTTTTCAAGACCTGGCTGGCCGGAGTAAACCGTTTAACGGGCCGCATGTTTGCCCAAGCCTGATCTAACTGGACAATTATTTGTAAAGTTAGAAACACAGGAGTGGCGGAGGGGTGTGAAGTATCTCATTTGCAATTAAAGGAAGCAGCAAAATCAAGACGTGGTTTTTCAGTACTTGGAGATAGATTACAGATAGTTTATAGGAAATAAGGACCATTGGATATGATGTCACAATGATAATATCCAATAGAAATAGTAGAAAAAGTTTTAAAAAAGTCTTCTGGACAGTTTAATTCTTGATCGAGACGTTTCGACTTCCATCCGGAAATCATTTTCAATCTGAATGAAATGGACTGAAAACTGGATCTATTTATACTAACCTGAGTAAAAGGTAAAAAAATAGAGGAGGGCTCGACCAATGAGCCTGTGTTACCTATGATGGCCGTGAATGGCTCCTATTGTAGCCACAGACCAGTAAACGAACCCTATTATAAAAATGCTAAAAGCCTAGTGAATAGAAATTCCTGCCAACGAGAGGCGTGAAACTGGATCACGAGGTGACATCTTTAGTCCATGGCTTCAAAAGGCTGCTGTAAATACCGGGCAAAATGTATCTAATGCCTCCACTCCGATTCAGAGAGGGACTTTCTTTCATCACAAAGATGGCTTCCTTCACGCCTCTTTCAAACCAACCTTTCTCTCTACTTAGAATCTTCACCTCACTGTCCTCAAAAGTGTGTTTGGCGGATTTAAGATGCAAATGTACAAATAAATAGATCCAGGTTTCAGTCCATTTCATTCATATTGAAAATGATTTCCGGATGGAAGTCGAAATGTCTCGATCAAGAATTAAACTGTTCAGAAGACTTTTTTTAAAACTTTTTCTACTATGGATCACTCCTGGATGAATGAGGGACTACATGGACATCCAACAGAAATATGTTTTAACATGTTATAGTAAATCATAATGTTTCCACTGTGAGTGTAACCAGAACAAGGTGATGCCAAGGCATAAAAAACAAATCTGAATGGGTTTTTTATTCTCGCCTTGTTAAATGAAGGTAAATAAAATAAAAAAAAATATTACAAAATCAATTCATCTATAGTCGTCACCAAGTAACTGTGAACAGTATTATTAAAATCCCATCACTGGTTACGGAAATAACATTCCCAAGTGTTATAGCTGGACGGAAGGATGCACGGACAAAGCCTCGATTTAGTTGCCAGTGGATCTAAATTCCTACTTTCACCTCTGGTGACCCAAAGAACCAGATTAGAGTGAACCTGATGTTTGACTATCAATTTAACACAGAAACACTGCTGCTCTTGTAAAGGTCTGACTTCTCACAGGTCTACTAAGAGCCTGAAGGAGGGAAATGTTTCAGTGGATTTTCTTCCTATCCACAGCTGATTCTGGCAAAGTGAATGTAGATGTTATTTCTGACCCCTGGAGCTTTTACTTTCCGTCATCACATCTGCCAGGAACCTGTAGGCTTGCTGTTTCTTACCTAACAGTAGTTTCAGACCATTAAAGCACAAAGACTTTATTCACATCTGTCTGACCCACACTTACATAATACAAGGAAGACAAGGTTTTTGCTGAAAGTGTACTTTGAGAAGTAAAAACATCACAAGTTTGAAAGTAATGGGTTTAAACGACAGGTTTGTTTCTGTATGTTATAGTTTTTAATTCAGTGGTTTTAGAAAAACTCATTTGGTCTGAAATCAATCAATAAAAATGACACTGTTTATTTAACAGTGGTGGAACGTAACGAGGTAAATATACTTCCTTACTGTACTTGAGTAAAAAAATTGCGTATCTGTACTTTACTTAAGTAAAATTTAAGACCGGTACTTTTACTTTTACTTCACTACATTTTTAGAGTAAATATCTGTACTTTTACTTCGCTACTTTTTAAAAGTGTATTTTACAGTTTTTGTTACATTTTTGTTCAGGAATTTGAAAAATACACAGGTTTTTTTTTTTTTTTAGCGCATCTTGAAGCCGCATCGCCAAAATCAAAAGAAGCAGTTGATCGAGAGAAGAAGTCATGAATCGAGAAACATTTTCCATTCATTCAAAAACCTAACATAAAATATAGAACAAATTAAAAAGAGTCAGAAGATCGTTGTTCGTTGTGTTTATTTCTAAATAAAAAGTTGAGCCATCATTACACAGAGCAGGGGCGGTTCAAGGATTTTCCAAAGGGGGCGGGGCTTTGACAAAGCCAATATATAGTGACTGGGGGCCTCCCCCCCAAAACATTTTAAAAAATAAGTGTCATTTTCCTCCATTTTGGTGCCCATTCACTGGCCCTTCTAGGGGATAGCTTGACTTGTCCCCTTTCCTTTTATTTCATTTTTTTTTTTTTTTTTTGTGGACCAAAAGAGGCGGGAGAGGGGGGGTCACACCCCTGCAGAGTATTTATCCTGGTTACCATGGTGACACCCTATAGCACAAAAAATAACATTTGAATTATGATCGAATATTTTTACTTTTTACTTAAAAAGTACAATTTACACCAACTACTTTTGTACTTTTACTTAAGTAGATTTTTTTATTGGTACTTTTACTTTTGTAAATTTTTTTGCCTAATTATCTGTACTTTTACTTAAGTACAAAAAGTGAGTACTTCATCCACCACTGCTGTTTGATTACTGCTTCAAACCAGTGATTACATAGACCTCAAATATTCAGTATTAATGATGTTCGTGATGTTGGGCAGGTGGAGGCACATCGTTCAACACCTTGGCATTGACTTTGTTTCATCTGCTGATTTCTTCGAACATATAGCTGTGGAGTTACATTAGATCATATTTAAACAGTCCTGTTTGACCGGGGTGTACCTCTTCTTCATGTGAATCCTCATGACATTTCTTCTTTATTCTGGGTGTTTTTTAGTTTCAGACATGCCAAGTCTCCCACATTGGGCGAGAGACAACTGCACCTAGGACCTATCTCCCGCTCACCCGCCAAGGCTAATAAAACTCTTGCATGATGAACACTCTAGTGCAGCTGTGTCAGACTCAGTTCCTGGAGGGCCGGTGTCTCTGCAGGTTTTCCATGTGTTCCTGGTTCAATACAGCTGATGCACATAGTGAAATCACTACCACTAGCCAATCAAATTTGGCACAGTGGCTCGTTAGCTTGAATTTGGTGTGTAGATGCAATAATACATGGAAATTCTGCAGGGACACTGGCCCTCTAGGAACTGAGTTTGACCACCGTGCTCTAGTGCATTCCATGAACAAGATTAGGTATAATGAAGCTAAGTACATGGCATCTTCTGCTGCTGCAGCTCTGCATCTGAAAGCCACTAGTAGTGATCTGCATGGTCTATTGCCAGTATTGTTTTTGGTGAACGTATGAAAGAAGTCGGACATCCAGGAACTTTGGTCATGTGGCAGCTTAAGTGCATGAGCCTCAAAACAAAGCGTGACCAATTAGTACAGGGGTGTATTCCTGATGGTAACTCCGCTTCATACTGATACATAACGCTAGGTGGTAACACACGAAAGACGCACAATTTTCCAGCTGCTTTCTCATGTTTTGAACGGTTTGTTTTACGTCAACTGTCATGGCGGGTGTTGTTCATTGGTGGGTGTGACATCATGTCATGTCATAGCCCCTCCTCCTTTGGGCCCCGCCTCAAAATCTACCACTTTGTGAAGCCAAAAACTTGACATCTCTGTTGTTTTTTCTCATCGAGAAGTTTGCTTAGTTTTATTATTTTTCTTAACACTGATTATTGTGTATTTTTTGTTCAATTCGTCGTGTGAAGCCCGTTGAGAGAGTTTCGTTCTCATAACGGGCTGATCAAATCAAACTGAATTGATTTGAATGATCCAACCCTCTTCTGGTTCTTTTTCTTTACACTCATTTCTAGCTGACTAGCAGACCAACCGCTGTGGTCGGCTGCTGCTGTAGCACTTCTTAAAATTAGAAATGTGTGTTCACAGATACTATTCCACAGACCTCGTTAAAAACAAAAAACCGAACAGTGTTAATCTATCATCTCCAAAAAGTTTGACCATTTTTCTCTGGCCTCTGGATCGTTTCTTCTCAGGGAAACTTTGAGATGGTTGTGGGTAGAAGTCTCAGCACATGCGTCTCAGCGTGTGTTTTATGTAACACTGACCAACAATCAGTCACATTCACACTCCGAATAAACTTTCTAAACACTGTCTTTAAATTCTTAATTCTCAATCTGGGGAATTGTTACCAACATGTACCGCATGGGACGGTTGATCTCCTTTTTCAGAAACAGAACTACAAACACTGCTGATTGGCCGAATGTTTTCCAATTATTGCAATTGAAACTTAAGCCTGCAATAATTGACGCAACCACAAGGTGGAGCCAACCTGGCTGGGTTTTAATGGGATATCAAGCCCCACCCCAAAAAAAAAAAAAATGCAACAAAATCAGCATAAACACCATTTAAGCCAAATATCTTTGCCCCTATAATCTGCCATCTGACTGAACCAGTCCGGTTTAGTTTAAGCCGTTATAGGGATGTAATGGCTGAAAGTGGCCGCGCGAATTGTCGGGCAAAACGAATGAAAGCATTTGTTGTATGTTAATGTTAAAAAACAAGATTTTTCGGGAAGGGGGTTTTCTGCAAAAAGCGCCTGTTTAGAGTAAAAAAGGTGGAAAACATTTACCCGTTTAAGGGTTAAAACTTGACTGAGCCTTTGTATTTTTATTTTTATAAGGTGAAGATGTGGGACCCAGGTGCACAGAACTGAAAGGGTGAGGTTCAGCCCACCAGATTGCAGTTGGTGGGCAATCGGGGCAGGTTTGACTCTTGGGCAGGCATGAGGACTGCCAAAAGTGGGGCAACATACCCCAGATCACCCCAACCCCATGTAAATAACAGCAGGGAGAAGACAATGCACAGGTGCAAACATTACAGAGAGGCAGTTAGGATCAGGTGTGAGGAATTAGGGCAAAAGGGAAAACAAGAAAGAAGCAGAAAGTCAAGAATGGAGGAGGATTATAAAAGTTTTGAGCTCTTTAATGGTTAACTCGCAGCACTATTTACAGATGGAACGAGCACGCAAGAGCATCTGCCTCTGGTTAGGACGTGTGTGAGTGGTGCAACGCTGCTTACACTCAACCGCAGCTCAGATATGAAAATAGACGACATAATTTGTACGTCAGCTTCGTTTAAACCACAAGCACAAGTCAAACTTCTCGCTTTGAAATGTCTAAACAAAATGTACAAGAAGAGCAAATAGTGTCCAACGCTGAGTTTAACAGAGATAATGTAACTTGTGATATTTGGAGTCGGTCATGGCGAAGACGCTCATGGAAAGCCTGCTATCATCTCTCATCCTGCGGTTTAGCTGACAGCTCTCCTACATGTGTTTGCAGTTTATTACAGAGCTCTAGTCAACTTCACCAACTCGGTGGTCTACGGCCCTGAACTCGAGGACATCTTTTCTCCTGAATTTAAAGAGATATCCGAGGCAGTGACGGACACGGTAAGCCTCCTCGCTGACATCCCTTCCTTTTAAGGATCATCCGTGTTATTTATAGCGATGATGACCGAAACTGTTTATTTCAGTGTTACTAAGTTTAGTTTTCCTCTCACAGCTGGAGTCAGAGTACAACAAGATTCCAGGTGCTCAGACAGTCAACGTGGTCCTCATTAAGTAAGAGTAAAAATCATTTCAATCATGTCTGTAGACACCACGCAGCTGTAAGCTGAAATGATCTCTGAACCTCACACTGTCCCAGATTTGGAGGAAAAGATGCATCAGCTTCTAAAAAGCTCTATAAGACCATCTAAGGAGAAACTTTTGGACTGTTTAATCACTGATGGAGTAATCCTTCCAGCTTGAAACCTCACCCCATCTTTTTTCTTTATCATAGGAAAGTGATAAGAGAAAATGGAGTGGATGTATTTGTGGAACTGGACGTGGGTTCTGATTTTAACAACAACGAGGAGCAGATTCGCAGCGTGCTCTACAGCGTGGTGAAGGAAGGAGCCATCGCCTCTTACATCACCTCGGTCCGAGGCTTTCAGTTCCGCCAGCTGGGAATAGGTAAGACCTTTCTGAACGGAGAAGCGACAGGATCTTTGGGTTTTTTTTCCAGCTGATGAACCTCAACCACAGCTTCAAGCAGTTTCCTCAACGTTTTCCTTTGGTTTTTAGTTGAATCCCTTCCCCCGGTGGAGACTATAGCGGTGCCAGGTTGGTACGGAGCCATGCTTGCTGCATGGACTGTGCTGTAGAAGCTGTAAGAATGAAACAGCTGAGAATCTGAAAACACTTTTGTCTTGTCCGAGTTTCTTGAAGTGCCACCGTAACGGTCGTGTAGTCTGGAGAATGTTTTGCATGGAAGCAATGACGTAGAGTAGGAGGAGTTAGATCCCTGAAGTAGTGATGCACACAGGTTGAATTCTTGCATGGCATGACTGTGATGAAGAATGCTGCTTTTTCCATGAAATTTCCCTGAGCTTTACGCAGAGGCATGTTTATATTTATATGACATTGTTTGCTGCTTTTAAAAAGACCATTGAAGACCATTTCTGCAACAAATTCCATAGTTTAGAAGTGGTCACAGAAAAGGGCTCAGTCATCGTTACGCTTTGTTGTAAGTAAATTAAATCTACCAGGAAAGTAAAAAATAAGGTTGGGCTGAACCATCGGGACTCTTATGAAAAGGAAAATCTTGAACAATGGTCCACGCATTTTTTTTTTTCCAGACCACAATTATTACAAGCCATCGAGGGGCTGCAGCTAAATGAGCGTAAAATATGGAAAACAGTCTGTTAAAAGATGGAAACTTTTACTTTTTGTGCTTCAACAAAGACTCAAAAGCACAATAAGTATTTTTTTATAGCTTATTTTAATTGGTTTAATTCTTAAATTAGTAACTAAACTGGAGAACAAAACTCACTCAGTTCAGATCAAAATTAAAACGGACATATATTGTTAAATCCATGCTAAATAGATCCCATAATAAAACCCCCAGGGGTTACTGCAGCGAGAAAAAGTCTTATACTGGATATATAAGTTAGAAACACAGGACTGAGGTGGGGTATCTTTTTTGCATTTAAAGGGAGCGGTGCAAAACAAGGCGTGGCTTTTTTTTTTGTACTTGGTGCAAAATTTACAAACATAACAAGATCAAAATGAGAAATTAGAAAAATAGAATATAATGTTACAATTATTACATACAATACAAGCATATTTTAATACATTATAAAATAAATTATTTTCCCTTTAAAGCCAAGTTGTTAATAGTACATTACACCAAGAGGGTCAGTCCTGGACAAGCCCCTGAATTTTACACATGTTAAAACAGCACCTAATAAAATAAGGACAATGCTTTGCATAAAAGGCTTCTTTTTGTGTCATTCAAATCCAATTTTGGTGGAGATAAATTAAAGTAAATGTTTCAATTTGTGAAAAAAACCTACGGTTAGGAACCCTGGAGGAATTTTAAGGTGAACCGGTAAAAGTGGTCTGAAAGCTGGAAATTTGTATTTCATTCAAACTGCATTTTATTTTGAAAGAATTATGTTTTTTGTGTCTTTTTTCTGTGGTCCAAGGGACGGCTTGGACCGAGAGGGAATCGAACAAGGTTCTCCTGGTTGAAAGACGGTATCGCTGCCACTAGGCCAACGCCCCCTGTGACCGTTTTTATTTATATATATATTTTTTTATTATTCCATTCCGTTCCGTCATCTTCCGCTTGTTCCGGGGTCGGGTCGCGGGGGCAACAGCCTCAAACGGGCAGCCCAGGCTTCTCTCTCCCCGGCTACATCCTCTAGCTCACCTGGAAGGATCACAAGTCGTTCCCCGGCCAGCTGTGAGACATAGTCTCTCCAGCGGGTCCGGCGTCTGCCCCTTGGTCTCCTCCCGGTGGGACATGCCCAAAACACCTCGCCTGCGAGGCGCTAGGGGGGCATCCTGACCAGATGCCCGAACCACCCCATCTGGTTCCTCTCGACCTGGAGGAGCGGCTAAGCTCCTCCCGGATGGCAGAGCTCCTCACCTGATCTCTGAGTGAGAGCCCAGCCACCCTGCGGAGGAAGCTCATTTCGGCCGCTTGTACCCGCGATCTCATTCTTTCGGTCACCACCCACATCTGGTGACCATAGATGAGGGTTGGAACGTAGATCGACTTGTAAATCGAAAGCTTTGCTTTTCGACTCAGCTCTCTCTTTACCATGACGAACCGATGCAGCGTCCTAGTTATTGTTGATGCTGCACCGACCCACCTGTCGATCTCCCGCTCCATCCTTCCCCCGAGATACTTAAACTCCTCCACTTGGGGCAGGACCCTGTCCCTGACCCGCAGGGGGCATTCCACCCTTTTCCAGGCGAGGACCATGGCCTCGGATTTGGAGGTGCTAATTCCCATCCCGGCCGCTTCACACTCGGCAGCAAATCGATCCAGTGAGAGCTGGAGATCACGGTCCGATGAAGCCAACAGGACCACATCATCCGCAAAAAGCAGATTTTTTATTATTATTTATTATTATAGTTATTGTTTTTATACATTGTTATAATATAGCAGCCAGATCGCACCCTGCACGGGATTTGAACTTGAGTTGTCCAACTTTGGAGCAAGGTAATTACCACTGGTCCACATGCAGGGGCATGAATTGTTATTGTTAGTTATGAAATCAAAGTAAAAAAAAAAATTTAATAAAAATAAATACGTTTATAGATCTACAATAGATGTTTGCTTTAGTGTAATCATTGCACAAAACAAACCTCCACAAATCGCTCTGCAGATAAAATAACTGTGTCGGAACAAAGATTGAGCTTGTTCTTCCCACTTTGAGAAAACAAGGAAGCTTCACTGTTATTGTGATGAATGACTCAGTCACAGGACTCTGTGAGTCAAGACCAACATGTTGAAATGAACTCTAATGGTGCGTTCACACCAGAATAGTCGCTTGACTTGATTCAATAAACCCAGTTGAGTTTTAGGAGCTAACGGTTTGCCGGACATGGTTTGTATTCATGAACCACCACAACCTTTTCAGAGGTGGTAAAGCATCAAATAGAACTGATGAGAAACAAGCACTCGAGTGAGAAGAGACACCGTTGATCTAATATTAGTCTTTGTCCTCCACATCGGTCTTTATTAGATGCTTTTTAGACCTGAGCCATCTTCCTGACCGGAGCTCCATATCATTTCAGACACACTGTTTTCTTAACTTCCAAAGTTGTGCTCTGAACACCACCCATCCATAAAAAGGCTATTAGGAACCAGGAATACCGTAATTTCACGACCATTAGGCGCACCGTACGAAAAGGTGCAGTCTCAATCAGACACCGCCTTACAACAACACACATGCAAGCATGCAAATGTACGTATTAAAAAATAGATCGGGAGCAAAACTGAGTTTGGTTGTACTTTATTTAAGTAGTACGATACTAAACAAGCACATTATCGGTAATAGTCTTTATTCAAATCCGTCAAAGTCCTCATCCTCTGTTTCGGAATCCAACAGCTGCGCAAAATCCAACAGAGCAGGTCCACTTCGCTCCTCGCTGTCAAAGTCACTGTCTGTACTGTGCGGCTCCTCAGAAAGGATACCAGCTTTTGCGAAAGCTCGGATAACAGTACCAGCAGACACGTTAGTCCAAGCATCTACAATCCATTGGCAAACTGTAGCGTAACTCGCCCGGTGCTGCCTTCCACCCTTCGTGAAACTGTGGTCTCCTTCGGTCATCCATCGCTCCCACGCCGCTCACACTTCACTCTTTAACGTTCTCATGTGTTTTCTTTCAGGTTCGCCTCGCGGGCACCGCGTTTTCTTTTAGGTCCGCCTTTTCTCACACACAAGGCACACCGCTCATTTTGAAGAAAATCTAAGACTTTTATATGCGCCTTATAGCCGTGAAATCACGGTAACATTTCATTTTTCATTTTGCTCAGTTCACACCGCTATTGTCCCAACTAGTTAGCAGGCAAGACCTGCGGTAGTCCCTTCAGAGGTTACCGATCTCTTTAGAGGTTAAATACAGATAGACAACCAATCACATTTATCCACTGCAGGGCGATTTGAACCGTGTATCTTTTTTGCTGACAGCTTATCGTTTTGTTTTTTTTATTAGCACAAAACTTATTCAAGGCGAGGGGCAGGGTACACCCCGAACAGGTCACCAGTCTGTCGCGGGGCCACACACATACAACCATCCACACACACACACACTCATTCCTAGAGGCAATTGGGCACTGGCCAATACCCCTAGCCTGCCCCTCACCTTGAATCAGCCGGGATGGGCTCCGCCCCATGGTGACTGACAAAACATATTCATGAAGCTGGACTCTTCCTCAAACATAAGATGGGAGCTCTGTCGTCTGTTATTCATTGAGAAGAACCAGATGGGGTGGTTTGGGGTCATTGTTAGATACCATATGGGCGCCTCTAGGTGTTCAAGAAGCAACTCACCGTGAGGAGACCCAGAGGCTGATCCAGGATCAGCTGGAGGTACTATGTCTCACAGCTGGTTTAGGAAGAGCTGGAGGACGTGGTTGGAACAAGGAGTTGACTGTATGGAACAGAAACCAGAGATGCATCATCTCATTATCATTTCAGATGCATCTTGAATTGGCAGAGAAAGTTGATTCAATTAAAAAGCTGAGTAATTTGGTGATGAGAACATAATCTGGAACTACAGAGTGAAACTGACATAATCTATGCTTATGAAATTCTTCAGGAAGTTTTTTCAAACCAATCTATAATTTTCTGTGACATCAGGATAGAGTTTAAGCTCATTTCGAAGCCTCAGCTTGCATGTCCTCCCCATCCGACTTCCCCTTTGCATCTCTCTTAGTAACCCCCAGTAAAAGACCGTGCATGGCAGATGAGCATAGGTGTGGTGATGGATCGTGCATCCTGATCGAGTACCTGTGTGACAACAGACCCGACTGCAGAGACATGAGTGATGAGATCAACTGTGGTGAGTGGCTTTAGTTTGAGTGGCTGTCGGGTTGTAACGCTTTCGGCTGCTTGTAGTAAGAAATATTAACGCGTCTTAGATTCATATCATTTTCTGATATTAATCAGAAGTTTGTTTTTAGATATCAAACGACCGCTTGTCACTCCACCACCTGTCATAACCACCACACGCAACGTACCCCCTCGGACGCCTGGAAATGTCTTATCCTGTAGGTCAGACCAAGCCAGATGCCAAAGTGGCGAGTGTATTCCCAGGGATTACATCTGCGATGGAGAGAGAGACTGCCCGGATGGAAGTGATGAATTTCGATGTGGTGAGTCAGAGAGGCTCATAGCAGTCCGTCTTCCTTTCATTTCCGTTGAGCTGGATTATCTTTTCACAGGAACTCCGTCTCCTTGTGAGCCCAATGAGTTTAAGTGTAAAAATGGCCGCTGTGCTCTCAAGCTTTGGCGCTGTGATGGCGACTTTGACTGTGAAGATAACTCTGATGAAGAAGATTGCCGTAAGTCTCTCCTACTCTATAAATTTATTCCAGATTATTGTGTTAAAGATATTTTAAAATGCGGTTTTCACAGGTGTTTTCTAATTTAAAGGGCCCATCTCCTCCAAAAGTGACTTTCCAGAGTTTTCTAGCTTGTAAGAGTGATGGCCGGGCCTTGCTCAGACAAAACAACCAATGAGCAGATGTCTAAAGTATGACGCATTTGACGTAGCCAGGACGGACTTCGCACACGCCCCCCTCCCTCCTCGCCATCCGCCCGCCCTCCTCACCCGCCTCCACTTCCGCCTTACGCCCTCACAAACTCGCTTTCAACATCCAACATACAGGCTGGTTCACTGCTCTGCGAACATGATGAATCGACATGATAAAATCTTATTTCAGACGCTACCAAACCGCTACGCACGGGTTTACGCCTGCCTTCCCCCTCCCGTTCAGAGATGGGCAGAGGAATAGCGGATCAGTGAGAGCAGAGGGCGGAGCTTGTACTTTCTCAGGACGGGTGGGGGGATGGGCAATACCCAGCCTTTCATAGTTCCAGGTCTGTGACTGCGCTCCACCAAATCAATATATTTTCATAACTATGGTGTAATGCATGTTGTAAACCCCACATTTTGCGTGTGTATGTGCAGAGGATACAATGTGAAAAGAGTTATTTTGCATGAGATGGGCCCTTTAAAACTAAAGCTCAGGGCTATTTCATTATTAAAATGATACTGCTACGTTGCCACCGGTGAAAATTGCCAAAAGGAGGGAGGATCATGACACTATCAGCATAGTGGTCTGGCAGGTTGATAGGTAGATTAAAACTTTATTAATCTCCCGCCGGAGAAATTCTGGTGTCCAGCAGGAACAGAAATTACACATACAAAATAAATAAAAACAACATACATATATAATAAAATAGGACTCAGTTCCTTCCAAAACCATCTGATCAATTTAAATTGTCTGAGGGCTGAAGGGATGAACGACCTCCTAAAAGCGCTCAGTCCTGCAGCGCAGTGAGAGGAACCTGTTTCTTTGGGTTGTTTTCTGGGTCGTGATAACATCGTGTAGAGGGTGACCGGGGTTATTCAGGATACCCTGAAGTAAAGCCCTCATCCTCCTCTCCAAAACAGCTCCAGTCTGTTCAGTCTGTCCAGTCTATTGCTGTCTCTTGCGGTCAAGCTGCCTCCCCAGCAGATGGCCGCAAAGAAAACTGCAGTTGCCACGACAGACTGATAGGAGATGTTCAACATGTCACCACACACATGAAAAGTCTTGGATGGATATATTCTGCATGTTTAACACAATCACAGTCACAGTACTTGGAACACAGTGTTTTATGGTGTGTAGGATATGTAGAATCGATGGGGTTCCCCGAAAGCGCGTAAGCTTAAAGCAAGCGGCCCCTCCCCAAAAAAACCCAGACATTCCAGCGATGAAAAGAGGTCCAGACTCGGTAAGGCACGACTGGCCAGAAGTATATGTTTTTCAAGACGAGGGTAGTTTAGGTGTTTAAACGGTCTGTACAGTCAAACCCAACATTTTTTAAAAATAAAGTTTGCACAGCAGCTTTTATTTTTGTGATTTCTTTCTTTCCTTATTCAATATTAATTTTATGATTATACCTCAATCTATAAAATACATACCATAAACACTCTGGCTGTCCAAGCTGGAGAGGTGGAGGTTTGCACTAGAAAGAAGAGGAATGAAGATTAGTCAGAGTAAGACAGAGTACATGTGTGTGAATGAGAGGGATCCAAATGGAAAAGTGAGGTTACAGGGAGAAGAGATAAAGAAGGTGGAGGATTTTAAGTATCTAGGATCAACGGTCCAGAGCAATGGAGAGTGTGGAAAAGAGGTGAAGAAGCATGTTCAAGCAGGCTGGAACGGGTGGAGGAAAGTATCAGGTGTGATGTGTGACAGAAGAGTTTCAGCTAAAATTAAAGGAAAAGTGTACAAAACCGTGGTGAGAGCGGCCATGCTGATTGGTCAAGAGACTGTGTCACTGAGGAAAAGACAGGAAGCAGAGATGGAGGTAGCAGAGATGAAGATGCTGAGGATCTCTCTGGGAGTGACCAGGATGGACAGGATCAGAGGAACAGCTCATGTTAGAAGTTTTGGAGATAAAGTCAGAGAGGCCAGGCTGAGATGGTTTGGACATGTGCAGAGGAGAGAGAGAGAGTACATCGGAAGAAGGATGCTGGATTTGGAACCACCAGGAAAGAGGACTAGAGGAAGACCAAAGAGGAGGTTCATGGATACAGTGAAGGAAGACATTAAGATAGTTGGCGTGCCCGAAGAGGATGCAGCAGATAGGGTTAGATGGAAGAAACTGACTTGCTGTGGCGACCCCTGAAGGGAAATGCCGAAAGGAGAAGAAGAAGAAACACTCTGGCTGTCCTTTCGTCCGTGGATCCATAACACTTGTGTACGGGATATCTACCAACATAGTGAAAGAATTTCAATGAAACTGCCAACAGTTACTCATTTGAAATGATAGATTAACTGATCACGTTTACAGAATAAAGCGACCACACATTAAGGTCAGTGGTTAGCAAAGACACTATAATTTCTATCTTAAATACAGAGGGATTAATTTCTTTTGCACAAGCTCAATAAACAACAAAAGAACAATAAAAAAAATCAATAATTAACTCATCAAAATATATTTTTAATGAAACTACAAACTAATGTGCTTTTTTTTTTTTTTTAGAAATGATCCACACTATGTTTACACAGGTGTAAGAAGAGGAGCATTGTTACTTGTTTCAGCAGATGGTCGTTGTTAAACAGCTTGGCAGAATATTATTGGTCCACATCTTGGTTTTCTTTGATTTCTCCCACTGTGCTTTCACTGTTTTTATAGAAGGCATTTTGAACTGTTTCATACCCAAAATGTTCCTTAAAATTAAATTAGCCTTGCTTTGCTTTACCCATATGAAATCTTTTTACCGGTACATTCTTTGGTGATATCAAATATGGCAATCTAACCAGTTATCACCCCTCGGATTTTTCCATAAGTGTCTTTTTATGGATGTTAGGTGTTGCGTTAGACAAAACAAGACATGTCCAAACCTTCTAGATTCTAATCTCGGCGCGCAGACCTCAAGATTTTACAGAGATTTTGTGGCTCTAGCAAAGGCATCAAGAAGATTTAAAGACATCAATCTATAAATTTAGTTTCGAGATAACGAGGGCGTGGTCGATTTATTACTGATTGTGCACCCTTGCGAAACATCGGTAATCGTCAAAATGTCGCGGGTTTGGGCTGGTAAATTATCCACCAAACACACGTATTTACAAAAGGACCATAAAGGCATGTGGCAACACACACTCCAGCCAGACTTTGTTGTTCTGTTGTGCGATATTTGACAAAAAATGAGTTCGTTTTGTTTCCATGTTGCATGATTTAAAAGTGAGAATACTTGAGTTTAGATTCTGAATCGACCTTTACACTTAAAATCAGAATCAACATTCAACCATATCGTCCTTCTCGTAGCAACCAAGAATCCTGGTGATAAGTGTGCTCCGGAGCAGTACGAGTGCAGGTCTGACCGCTCCTGCATCCCGTTCAGCTACCAGTGTGACGGCGAGCCGGATTGCCAAGACCGCTCAGACGAGCAAGGCTGCAGTAAGTCTCACAGCTGGAGCCGCTCACGTGCGCATGTCTATGTATTCTCCCTGCACATTATCCTCTTTATGTGGCGTGTCTGATCTGGTGTGACCTGGCTCTTTTCACACCTGCTGACCCACTCATGAGAACTTAACTGAAATCATCCATCCATGTGGGGATTGTCAAGCATTCACATTCTTTTTTTTCTTGCCTTCTTATGTTTTTCAAACTATTTTTTCATCCTTTTGATGCTTTCCAGCTGCACCTTCTGTACCAAACCCACCAGAGGAGTCCATCCAGGCAACTCGGGGGTCTACAGTGACATTCACCTGCCGGGGTGTTGGAGTTCCTACGCCGCTCATCTCCTGGAGACTGAACTGGGGACACATTCCTTCAAGCAACCGGTGTGTTTCAATTCATTTTAATTTTACAGAAACTCACAAAAAACATGTTTTAATTAAACTAAACAGAGCTCCGCTCTTAGAACCTCGTTGTCGAGGACGAAAAACTCAGAAAAGCCCAAAATTAGAAGCAGTGAGTGGCTGGTTCTTCCACTTTATGGTGGAATAATTTTTTATATTTCACCGAAAAACCAGTGTGTTTCAATCAAGAAGTTGTCATGGTAACCATTCCCAACGCCACCATCCCATTAACAATTTTGCATTGGTAATGACAGTGGATCATTTGAATACTGATGCATGTGCATCACATCGTCAGCATGAATCGTCTCTAGAGTTCTAGAGGCGTGGTTGGGGCGGGATGGAGATCAAGTGGTCTTACACTAGAGGTTTGTCAGAAGTGTGATGTTTTTTAAAAATCCTAAATTTGTGTGGTGTAAGTACGGTGCTGAGTAAAAATGCTCATGGAAAATCTACATAAGTCTTTTCAAATGAGGCCTTGGAAGAGTTTGAGAGGAGACCTACAGGTCAGGACAGAAGTACAGATGGAATCCAGATGTTTGTGGGACATGCATGAGGAACCAAACATCTGGAACATTCTTTACTCATCCAGAGCAGAGAGAGGGAGACAATCTGTAGATCAAAGTGTGGAATATCATTTTTATTCAACAAACTAATTCATAAACCAGTGTACAGAGTCCCATTGTACCATACTGCACCCACTTTCCGTCTCCTAGCAACGTGCCAGCAGCCAATAAGCTACCGTATTTTCCGCACTATAAGGCGCACCGCATTATAAGGCGCTACAGTAAAGGCTGGGGTTATGTTATGCATTCACTAAATGGTGCTGCGCTAAAGGGAATGTAAAAAAAAAAACAACAGTCAGATAGGTCAGTCAAACTTTATTAACAATTACAAAACAGCTTTCTGTTTTTACTCCCGAAATGAATAAACGGCTGTTTTATTATTTTCTTAGTATTTTCGTGACACAGTTTATCTTCCATTGGAGATAAACTCTGTTTAGTCTTGTTTGCTTGGCGAAGCGCATCCTCTTGCTTCCTCCACTTCCTCACCATTGTTTCATTGATGTTAAACTCTCTCACTGCGGCTCTACGTGTTCTACTGCGTCACCGATCGCCTTGAGTTTAAACTCTGCGGTGTAACAGTGTCTCTTGGTAGGAGCCATTTCCGGGTCATTACACAAACACACAAAAGCATGCACCGCGCACTACTCCTTCTACGGGGGAAATGGAGTCGGTGGCTGCTTACCCCAGTTGCGACACCTGTTGTAGCTCAATATTAATCCATATATAAGGTGCTTCGGGTTAAAAGGCGCATCGTGGACTTTAGAGAAAATTTAAGGATTTTAGGTGCGCCTTATAGTGCGGAAAATACGGTACTTTTCACTAGCTGGTCTGCTAATAAACATTTTCAAAACAGTATTTTATTAACCTTGGATGGAGAGACGGTCTCTGCCATCATGTTTGATGTAAAAAATTCCATCCCTGTGGTTTTTAATTATGAGGACTGACATTAAATCTGTCAGTAAGAATCAGTTAGTGACAAAACCCAAAAAAACATTTCACTCCTCTCACCTCATTGGTTTGCGGACACGGCCTGTCTACATCGGTGCATGCTACCTTTAATCATTCCTCATAGTTTTGGTTGAGGAATATTTTCTTAACGCACAGTGTCTGGATGATTAAAGATATTTTTATCTGTCGTAAACAAAATATCCCACAGTTATTTTTTGTCTTTACAAACTTCATGTGATCATTAGAAAATCCACAGGTATTTAAAACCGTTCCACAAGCTCGTTAATAAACACATAGAAAAGATCATCAAGTGAAACAGTAGCAAATGAGATGGAAAAATAAAAATGTGAGGAGTTCTGATTAAAAGAGAAAAAGTCCTTCTTTTATCATCCATGTTTAAACTATTCGTATAAGTTTTGTTTTAGTTTGGTTTTCCGTGACATTTTATTTACCCGTGTGAGCCAAAGCTAGCTAATGAATTGATAGTCTAATCTTTCTCAAACTAAAAATTTAGTGCATTTAAATTTTCACCTAAAGACAAGATGCCTACAGAAAAACAGAAAAACAGAGCAATGTAGTTTATTCGATCCGGTGCAGTGAAGGTAGCTGCAAAGAACACTACATTGGGGAAACAAAGCAGCCACTCCACAAAAGACTTTACCAACACAGAAGAGAAGCCTCAAGTGGTCCACAGTCTGCTGTACATCTGCATCTTAAATCCACCAAACACACTTTAGAGGACAGTGAGGTGAAGATTCTAAGTAGAGAGAAAGGTTGGTTTGAAAGAGGGGTGAAGGAAGCCATCTTTGTGATGAAAGAAAATCCCTCACTGAATCGGAGTGGAGGCATTAGATACATTTTGCCCGGTATCTATAGCAGCCTTTTGAAGCCATGGACTAAAGATGACACCTCGTGACCCAGTTTCACGCCTCTCGTTAGCAGGAATTTCTATTCACTAGGCTTTTAGCATTTTTATAATAGGGTTCGTTTACTGTTCTGTGGCTACAATAGGAGCCATTCACGGCCATCATAGGTAACACAGGCTCATTGGACGAGCCCTTCTACTATTTTTTTACCTTTTACTCAGGTTAGTATAAATAGATCCAGTTTTCAGTCCATTTCATTCAGATTGAAAATGATTTCCGGATGGAAGTCGAAACGTCTTGTTGAAGAATTAAACTGTCCAGAAGACTTTTTTGACATTTTTTCTACTATGAATCACTCCTGGATGAATGAGGGACTACACAGATTTTCACCTTGTGATGTTTATGTTTACGTTGTTCATGTACCAGTGTGTTTCATCTACATGGTTCCGCAAACACAGCTTCTGTTCAAAATAATGTAATTCAAGCCAAAGTGCTTAGATAATTCAAAGAATTGTCTTATGGATTTGTAATGGATCCTGATTTAACACACCTGCTTATCCAACATCCTACGTTAAGCATGTTTATGACCCTAAACGATCAAAACGAGACGCCTGATGTTTAATAGCAGTGTGACCAACATGGAGCCTTGGGGAACACCATGATGATTCCTTTTAGTTAGCTCAAATTGCTACCTACCCAAAGACCCAAACTAGTCTCTGTAATTTAAATAGAAAAGAAACAAACTTGAGAATTGATGAAGTCCAAACCATTTCTCAATTCATTCTAACAGAAAGTAAATTAAAAAAAGTGACCATTGTTTATTTACATACAAAACTGCAAGAACAAAAAACCCCGATCAGAGCCTCAATGAAAGTTTCAGGGCTTTATTTGATTTGCAGCGTTGAATGCTCAAAGACAACTCATGTAAATGGCTACTTGGTTGGAACGAGGCTTGGACCACTGGCCTTTCTGTGTGGAGTTTGTATGTTCTTGCCATGTATGCGTGGGTTTTCTCCGGATACTCCCGTGTCCTCCCACTCTCCAAAAACATGTATGCTAGGTTGATTGGCCATGATTGCCCTTAGGAGTGTGTGTGTGTGGTTCTATGTGTGTTGTTCGTGACAGACTGGTGCCCTGTTAGGGGTGTACCCTTCGCCTTGCCTCAAATCAGCTGGGTGAAATTAAATAATTCAATTGCATTTCCACAGGGTTACCATTACCAATGACAATGGGCGTGGCACCCTAACTATCCGGGATGTGAAGGAATCGGACCAGGGAGCTTACACCTGTGAGGCGATAAATTCTAAAGGCCTTGTGTTTGGCGTTCCTGATGGCGTGCTAACCGTCGTGTCCAATCCAAACCCAGGTGATAAGATCTTTCTGCCACTGCATGAAACTTTTTTAAAATTTTTAATAAAGTGTGTGACAAGGAACGTTTTCTTTGCAGGCGACTGTCCGGATGGCTACTTCAGCGTGGACGGCCGCTGCTTGTCTTGTTTCTGTGCTGGAGTGACTAAGAGCTGCAGGAGTACCGGACGCTACCGCAGTCAGATCAGCCTCCGCTTCACTCAGGAAGAGAACTTTGAAGGTATGAACATCGCTCACGTTCGACCTATGCTAAAAAAAATAGTTGTAGGCGTCGTATTTCACATTGATGTGTTTGCAGATGTGAAGGTTCACTACCCCTCCAGGCCGGGTACCCCTCCTCTTTCTCCCACCCAGCTCCTCATTAATCCAGATAGAGGGGAGTTCCAGCTGGTCGACCTTTCAAGGCGTTTCCTCAACCTCGACTCATTTTGGACCTTACCTCCCCAATTTCTTGGCAACAAAGTACCACAACATCATTTAAGAACCATCTCTGACTGGTGGAACATCATCAATGCTAAAACCTGCTCTGTATCTTCTAGATTGATTCATATGGGGGATCCCTGAAGTTTAAGGTGAGGTACACACTGGCCCGCGGCCTTTCGGAGCCGGTGGAGAAACCCAATGTGATTCTGGTGGGAAACGGACATAGACTGATTTACCGGCGAGACGGCGTAACTCCATCTAACGTGGTCAACCAGAAAGAGATCCGCTTCACTGAAGTAAGAAAGTCTTCCACTAGGTGGCGTTTACCTCTAAATCTAGTAATGTATCCTGCTAATAATGATTGGTAATTGATAATAATGATGTTTTTAATGATGAAAAATGTAATTACCGTAATTTCACGACCATTAGACGAAAAGGCGCATTCTCAGTTATGTGTGCCATTGCTGTATTTAACACACATATAAGGCGCACTGTACGAAAAGGTGCAGTCTCAGTCACACACCGCCTTACAACACCACACATGCAAGCATGCAAATGTGCGTATTAAAACATAAATCGGGAGCAAAACTGAGTTTGGTTGTGCTTTATTTAAATAGTAACGATACTAAACAAGCACATTACCGGTAATAGTCTTTATTCAAATCCATCAAAGTCCTCATCCTCTGTTTTGGAAAATCCAACAGAGCAGGTCCACTTCGCTCCTCGTTGTCAAAGTCACTGTCTGTACTGTGCGGCTCCTCAGAAAGGATACCAGCTTTTGTGAAAGCTCGGATAACAGTACCAGCAGACACGTTAGTCCAAGCATCTACAATCCATTGACTCGTTTATGCTGAAATTTCTCGCGGCGGCTCGATTCCCATGTTCCTCCGCGTAGCTGATTGCCTTCAGCTTAAACTGAGCGTCATAAACGTGTCTCTTTGCCATTTTCAGAGTTAAAACAGCAATGTTGTTCATACAGCACATACCTTTTTTATACACAATCCACGCCCACGCTTCACTCTTTAACGTTCTCATGCCTTTTCTTTCCGGTCCGCCTCGCCTCACGGGCATCGCTTTTTCTTTTAGGTCCGCCTTTTCTCACACACAAGGTGCACCGCTCATTTTGAAGAAAATCTAAGACGTTTATATGCGCCTTATAGCCGTGAAATTACGGTAGTTAAGTTACAATTGACCTCTTTTAAAAGGTAACTTAGTTACAATATTAGTTACAAACTATTGTAATTGTAATTGTGTTGCCGTGACAACACTTATACACTGTTTGCACTTACAAAGTTTTGCAAAATGATGTCACAATCTATTTTTAGAAGCTGAGGAAAAAACACTAATAATGATTGTCATTTATTGTATATGTAACGGTCAGGATGACTCTTTAGTCCGTACCGTCTGTACGTGTGTACCTTCTAATCCAGCTGTGTCGGGATGTTTCAGGACAACTGGCAGCACTCTAACGGTCGCCCTGTGAGTCGGGAAGACCTGTTGATGACGTTGGTCAACCTGGAAAGCATCAGCATCCGCACCATCTACGATAACCACATGGTCAGCGTAGCGCTCAGCGACATCGTCATGGATACCACCACTTTTGACTTCAGCACTCACGGTCATGCGAAGGACGTAGAAGAATGCAGGTGAAAAACCCGTCTTCGTCTCACTTCTGTTTGGATTCATACACTTTCAAACAAGTGCCCCTAGTGGTCAAATGGATTTTATTGCAGAGGGTTGTGATCTTTTTTATTTTTTATACCACATTTAGTTAGTTATTTGTTTGTTTTTCCTTGAGAGAAAATTATAAACCTCAGAATCACGTTTTTGCTGCATTTTATTACTGTTGTGATAAAAACTTACAAAAAGATTTGTTTGAAGTTTTTGTTATTATGACATTTGGCGGACGTGAGATTATAGAACCCTGAGATACCCACCCTCACAGACCCTCTTAAAACTGATGGCACATTGGAAATGAATATCTTTCTTAGGTTTTATAGAGAATAGATCATCAATGCTAAATGTTCATTTATATTGATGCAAATAAAAGCGAGTTGGTATGGCTCCGTGCACAGAATATGGAGGCGGGATTAAGGGTTGTGTTGTTTGTCTCAGTGTTTTTTTTTTTTTTTGGTTCCTTCTAGATGTCCTGTTGGCTATTCAGGTCTGTCCTGTGAATCGTGCGCATCTGGATTCGAGCGAACCCCCGGCGGCCTCTTCCTTGGTACCTGCTCTGGATGTAACTGTAACGGGCACGCCTCGGCCTGCGACCCAGTCAGCGGATACTGCCTGGTAATTTCACTCATGTTTTATTCCATTTTATTTGAGATTAATAGAGTCTGTGGAAGAGAGGGATTAAAAGTGAATTCAGAAGGTTATACTCTATTCATTAGTGTGCTGCATTACACCGCAGCAGGCTGCCACTACGATACCAATGGTGGGAGAAACGGGGTTAGTCAACTTCCCCAAGGACATCTAGACATGAGCTCAGTGGGATTCGATCCCGCGAACTTCCAGTCCACGGGCGAATGTTCTACCACTGAGCTATCGCCTCCCCTTTAGGCTGCATGATATAAAAATAAATCTAATCACAGTAATCCCTCGCTATAACGTGGTACACATGTCTCCGACTGTCTTTTTTATGGAAATTTTCAGTGCATCTGATTTATTTTTTACAGCACATTGTTTTCTGCATTCCCCCTGCTGCATGGTTTTCTGTGAGCTGATTGGCCGCTTCTGATTCATTGGTTGATCTTTAACTCTTTCAAGACTTCGGTTATCAGTATAAATTTTTCTGATCGACGTTAATAGATTTCTACCTGAAAGTCTTTCCACCAAACACTCAGATTTACAGGGTTTCAGTAAATGTACCATAATGTGACCACACGGTGCTGACAGCTTTACTCCAACACAGAGGAAGAAAGCAGAAACAGATCTTTTTCATCTTGTTTACTTTTGTGTGCATTACATGAACAAAAAAGAAAGTTTTAATATTTTTGCACAATTTGAAGTTAGAAATACTTAAGTTTGGATTTTTATAAATGAATATATTCATTCAGCCACCACGACTCAGCGTATGACACTTTATAATCCCTGTAGGAGGTCAGACTGTTTCCACAAACTGAAAGAAACAGTTTAATCTATCGGGCTAGGTGTTAACTTTCTCATTGGATTAACTCTGTGTTTCTCCGCCGCTCTTACAGAGCTGCCAGCACAACACGGCAGGTTACCAGTGTGAGACATGTCGCCCTGGCTACTTTGGCGACCCTACCCGTGGTCGCCCAGACGACTGCAAGCCCTGCCCCTGCCCGTACACCGAGACATCACGCCGGTAAGGACACAATCACATTTACATACAAACCATTTTCTTCAAGGAAAAAAAACACAATAAAAGGCTGAATTGGGTCATTCCTGGCTGGGTGAGGAGTCGTTACAGGAGCCACATCATGTGCGCTAAAACTCTTACTGTATAGGTTAAAAAGTGGGCGTGACATTGAACAAAATTCATGGCCAAGAACATCCTGTTATTTTAAATCTAAGTTTCTCAGTGAAATGAGTGCACAAGATTTTTTCAACATTTTAACCAAAGAAATGTGTGTAAGTAATGAAGAATTTTAGTTTTAAGAGTCGAATAAAAGTGGGTGAACTTTTTTATTAAAGGGCATTATTTTATTTCTTATGACTTTTCTATTTGGTCTGTTTTTCATTAATGATGCAACAGAAAAAAAAAACTGACACATCTCCCTCTCACTCACCAAGGCTAATAAAACTCCAGCATGATGAACACTCTAGTGCATTCCATGAACATGATTAGATATAATGATGCTAAGCACATGGCATCTCCTGCTGCTGCAGCTGTGCATCTGAAAGCCGCTAGTATCGATCTGCATGGTCTATTGTCAGCATTGTTTTTGGTGAACGTATGGAAGAAGTTGAACATCTGGAAACTTTGGGTCATGTCACAGCTTATGTGCGTGAGCCGCTAAACAAAGCGTGACCAATCAGTACAGGGGTGTATCTCTGATGGTAACACATAAAAGACGCACAGTTTTCGAGCTGTTTTGTCATGTTTTGGACAGTTTGTTTTACACAACTGTCATGGCGGGTGTTGTCAATTGGTGGATCTGACGTCAAGCTCCTCCTCCTTTTGGCCCCGCCTCCTCAAATTTTACACTTTGTGAAGTCAAAAACTTGGCATCTCTGCTATAAAGCGCACTTAAATGCCTGAAATTTTTTCCAAAATGAAAAAATGAGTTGAAATCCCACTTTTCGTACCACTGTATGAGCTCATTTCTGTACCTTAAGATACGTTAACACCCAATCAGATCTTACAGCAAGGAGCTGTTGAAAAGGCAGTGATGAGAGGTTCTCAAGTGGGTTTTGTTTTCATTCCTGTCAGTGAAACATTGAGGTGATGTCACTTCAAACGTGACCATTCTACATGGATTTTCTTAGAGACATGTTTTTTTTCCACAGCGTCTTTCACTACATCACAATTCTATCATTGAATTGAAAGAAAAGCCAAATGTTTGTGTCGGTGATTTAAATAACAAACGTGTTCAAGCTTCTTTATTCTCTGCATGCCGTGACCCCACTGTTTCTGGACTGAAAATACTTTTTATTCCTCTTAAATCCAACAATGACGATCTCTTGCATCACTGATCAACAGGTTTTCTGACACCTGTTTCCTGGGTACGGACCAGCAGCCGACGTGTGACGCTTGCAGACCCGGATACACCGGCAGACGATGTGAAAAGTCAGCAAATTTTATCTTTAAATCATTACAAAATAAAATCAACAACATGAGATTTGAGGGAAATATCTGCTGGTGTTTTGTTCCAGATGTGCTCCTGGTTACCAAGGCAACCCGCTCCTACCCAATGGGAAATGTCTCCCAGATCGTGAGTCTAATTTTGGTCAAATAGAAAAATTAAAGCCGTGATTTTTTTTTTCTCTTAACTATGGTTAAAATCAATACTTCAAAATAAAAGTGGAAATAAGATAAAACAATATTTATATGTTGTAGTTTTGGCTTAAAAGTCCAGGTTTTACGGTCGTTTAAATCTGAACTTAATCAGATCAACAGTTTGTGTGACAGAATCAGAAAGACTGGTCACTTTTACTACATGTTGTGTCGTCCTGCAGAAGGCTCCTCGAAGTGTGACGACAGAGGAACTGTGACTTCCACCAGCAGCCCCTGCAGCTGCAAGGTGAGCAGCCGAGATGGAGATGCATTCCAGCAGATGGTTTACAAACGTGCACCTTTCTGTTCCAGAACAACGTAGCTGGCGCTCAGTGTGACGAGTGCAAAGCCGGATTTTTCCACCTTTCGGAGAGGAACCCCGAAGGCTGTCTGCGCTGTTTCTGCATGGGAGTCAGCCGGGAGTGTTCGAGCTCCAGCTGGAGCAGAGACCAGGTGGGGAACCTATTAACCTACTGACTTCTTAGAGCAGAAGTCTAGGAAGTCACAAAAAAAAAAAAGAAAATTAAAAATCTAATTTTAATTCATTTTTCCTCCTCAAAACAAGTTTTGACTTTTTTTTTTTTTTTTTTTAACTTTGGGTTAATGTGCGACCTGACAAGAAAAAAACCTGTCTAGCAGCATGTAGCATCAGTGCTCTAGCTTAACATTAACTAATAATCTAGGTTAACAACAACACGGCATCGAAAAGAAATGAAGCATCTTCCGTCATCTTCCGCTTGTTCTGGGGTTGGGTCGCGGGGCAACAGCCTCAAACGGGCAGCCCAGGCCTCTCTCACCCCGGCTGCATCCTCTAGCTCACCTGGAAGGATCCCAAGTCGTTCCCCGGCCAGCTGTGGGACATAGTCTCTCCAGCAGGTCCGGGCTCTGCCCCTTGGTCTCCTCCCGGTGGGACGTGCCTGAAACACCTTGCCTGCGAGGCGCTTGAGGGCATCCTGACCAGATGCCCGAACCACCCCATCTGGCTCCTCTCGACCTGGAGGAGGAGCGGCTCGACACCGAGCTCCTCCCGGATGGCAGAGCTCCTCACCCGATCTCTGAGTGAGAGCCCAGCCACCCTGCGGAGGAAGCTCATTTCAGCCGCTTGTACCCGTGATCTCATTCTTTCGATCACCACCCACAGCTGGTGACCATAGGTGAGGGTAGGAGCGTAGATCGACTTGTAAATCGAGAGCTTTATCGTCTATCTTTCATTCATTATTTTGTAGTATGTTTAAAAGTTTAAATAAAGTTTAAATAAACTATTTTAATATGTTGGATTATAAAAAAATCTCATTTGTAATTTGATACACTTTGAGAATTTTTAAAAAATCATTTCTTTGTATTCATGAGTTTCCAGCAACGCACCCTTCAAACCTCTCACCGGTGTGACTGTGTCGCAGGTACGAGGTGGAGTGAACGGCCAGCTGTTCTCTCTCTCCAACTCTGCCAACACCAGGACCATCTCTGACGGCATCTCTCAGAGAGGGTTTTCAGAAGTGATCTACCGCTCCTTCTCTAGTCTACCTCAAGATATCTACTTCTGGGTTCTGCCTGGAAGTTTCAGGGGCGATAAGGTGAGTAAAGATAAAGTAACGACGTGCTGCTTGATGTCCGGTCTGTTACTGATGAACACAGAGAGGTCGTGGGAATATTTCTTAATCTCTTTGGGTTGCAGGTGACGGCGTACGGTGGAGAGCTGCGCTACACAGTGCGGTTCGAACCCCACCAGGCTTCGCTGGTGATTGATGGGCAGCCTGATGTGGTTCTCCAAGGCAACAACATCTTCCTGGAACACTTCTCCCAAACCAAAGTCTCACCACGTGTTCCTCAGACCATGATTGTGACTTTTAGAGAGGTTTGTAGTAACCATTTGAATATTCTTCTAGGATAATTCACATACATTGTTTGTTACTGTTTGTCTCTGGCCACACATCAGACTTGTGACCTGTTGAGGGTGTACCCTGCCTGTGGCATATCAGCCAAGATAGGCTCTGGCATCCTCCACAATCCAGACAAGGAGAAACGGTTTAAAAGATAAATAAGTCTTAAAATTACTGGAAGCGAGTGTAACTCTTTACCGTAATCAAGTTGTGTAGCGCTGAGACCGAAAAAATATTTTCAAATCAGTTTAACTGTAATTCTACAGAAAAAATTTGCATTCTTTCCTAAATTGATACATCATTCCGTTCCGTCATCTTCCGCTCATCCGTGGCTGGGTCGCTGGGGCAACAGCCTCAAATGGGGAGCCCAGGCTTCTCTCTCCCCGGCTGCATCCTCCAGCTCACCCGGAAGGATCCCAAGTCATTCCCCAGCCAGCTGTGACACATAATCTCTCCAGCGGGTCCGGGGTCTGCCCCTTGGTCTCCTCCCGATGGGATGTGCCCGAAACACCTCACCCACGAGGCGCTCAGGGGGCATCCTGACCAGATGTTTGAACCACCCCATCTGGTTCCTCTCGACCTGGAGCTCCTCTCGATACGGTTCCATTAAAAACCCTTTTCCAACTGAGTGTGTTTACTTACCACTATTGTGGTGACTTCTCCTCTAGTCTGCGTGGCGCAGGGCCGACGGGCAACCATGTACCAGAGAAAACCTTCTGATGGCCCTGGCCAACGTTAGTGTGCTGATGATCCGTGCCACCTACGCTGACAACATGGCTGAGAGCAGGTACAGTGGAAATGATCAAAACATTTATTCTTCTGCCGGCCAAATACAGATAACATGATTGTTTTCCCTCTCTGTGTGTGGTAGCATCTCTGATATAAAAATGGACATTGCTGTGCCACACTCCACTGGGTATGAACGGGCCATGGAGGTGGAGGAGTGTGCCTGCCCACTGGGATACAGCGGACCTTCCTGCCAGGTATGCATCCAATTCATCTATATGTACCATTCGTTCCGTCATCTTCCGCTTGTTCCGGGGTCGGGTCGCGGGGGCAATAGCCTCGAACGGGCTGCCCAGGCCTCTCTCACCCTGGCCGCATCCTCCAGCTCACCTGGAAGGATCCCAAGTCGTTCCCTGGCCAGCCGTGAGACATAGTCTCTCCAGCGGGTCCAGGGTCTGCCCCTTGGTCTCCTCCCAGTGGGACGTGCCCAAAACACCTCGCCCGCGAGGCGCTCGGGGGGCATCCTGACCAGATGCCCGAACCACCCCATCTGGCTCCTCTCGACCTGGAGGAGAAGCGGCTCGACACCGAGCTCCTCCCGGATGGCAGAGCTCCTCACCCGATCTCTGAGTGAGAGTCCAGCCACCCTGCGGAGGAAGCTCATTTTGGTCGCTTGTAACCGCGATCTCATTCTTTCGGTCACCACCCACAGCTGGTTACCATGGTGAGGGTTGGAACGTAGATCGACTTGTAAAAGGAGAGCTTTGCTTTTCGGCTCAGCTCTCTCTTTACCACGACGGACCGATGCAGCGTCCTAGTTATATGTACCATATTTGTACAAAAATGGGTGGAAATGTGAGCTTGTTCAATGGGCAGCATTTTAAATGTAGCCTTGATTTTTAAAGTTGTGTTCATCCAACCATGTACAGTATCCACCTATCTACTGTACCTATCAATAAAAAACGGAGGACTATTAACCCTCTGCTCCTTCAAACTTCTGTTAGTATCATTTCCTGGTTGGTCATGGTTAATATAAAAACATTAAGTTAAATATGAAAGAATGAGAGGTAATCCCTGATGTGCCTGGACCTGTTCAGCCTCTCTGACTTTCCACTCGTCCTGATGATAATTACAGCTCTGGTAGAACAAAAAAAACCAAACTCCTCTTTGTCTCCACACGTTTTCACCTCAGGTCTTTTTCCTTGCCGTTTCAGGAATGTGCAGAAGGTTACACCCGCACCACCTCTGGGCTCTACCTAGGAACGTGTGAACGCTGTGACTGCAACGGCCATGCCGCTGGCTGCGACCCAGAGACCGGCAGGTGTCTGGTAGGTCACCAAAGGAATGTTTTCATGGACTCATCCCAACATGTGTGAACGTATTCTTCTGTGTTTTCTTTTGTCTGCTTTTCTTATAGCAATGTCTTCATAACACCGATGGACCAAGATGCGAGGTCTGTCGGTCTGGTTACTACGGAAATCCGCTGACTGATGGTCCTCAGGCCTGCCAGCCTTGTCCCTGTCCTGGAACCACACCTAGCAACCAGTAATCCCATTTTCTATTAATTTATTCATCCTTTTTTTTCACTGCCCCACTTTTATGGTAAACATAATTTAATTAGCATGAGGAATAATTATATTTTACCTATCGTTAGAGATCCTTTTCAGGGAGAAAAACCTCTTAAATTCAATGTTAAAAACTACATTTGAGACAAAGCCATGGAGCAACATCGATATGGTTTTATAACGATTCAATATCTATTGATTGGCTGATTGATGAGAAAATGAAGCCATGTGAAGCATCGACCCTTCAGTTACAAAATTGTCTCAAAAGGTTCAAAGTATTTGAAGCTTCAAAAAACACTGACCTCTAGTGGGGGAATTTACTATTGCAAACGGTTCGTTCCGTCATCTTCTGCTTGTTCCGGGGTCGGGTCGCGGGGGCAACAGCCTCAAGCAGGCAGCCCAGGCCTCTCTCTCCCCGGCTGCATCCTCCAGCTCACCTGGAAGGATCCCAAGTCGTTCCCTGGCCAGTTGTGAGACATAGTCTCTCCAGCGGGTCTGGGGTCTGCCCCTTGGTCTCCTCCCGGTGGGACGTGCCCGAAACACCTCCCCCGCAAGGCCCTCGGGGGGCATCCTGACCAGATGCCCGAACCACCCCATCTGGCTCCTCTCGACCTGGTGGAGGAGTGGCTCGACACAGAGCCCCTCCCGGATGGCAGAGCTCCTCACCCGATCTCTGAGTGAGAGCCCAGCCACCCTGCGGAGGAAGCTCATTTCGGCCGCTTGTACCCGTGATCTCATTCTTTCGGTCACCACCCACAGCTGGTGACCATAGGTGAGGGTTGGAACGTAGATCGACTTGTAAATCGAGAGCTTTGCTTTTCGGCTCAGCTCTCTCTTCACCACGACGGACCAATGCAGCGTCCTAGTTATTGCAGATGCCGCACCTATTGCAAACCAAATGCAACTAATGATTTGGGAAGCTAAAACATATTTAAAATTTTAGTAAAATTTATAACTTAAAATATTGGAAAATGTATCATATTCTACTTTTAATTTGTAAATATCCGTGCTGGTCAACAAATTCCTTAACCCACTAATTCACCAGCTTTGGGAAAAACAAAAAATTACATGTCGCCACACCTAACAACAATAATTATGATGATTTAAAATGATATCAAATATCAATAGCGTGCTGTAAATAACAGGCGACCTTGTTAAGAGGAATTAGATCCCAAAACAAGAACTGATTCTTCCACTTGGAGACGCTGTCAAAACAAATGACAAAACAAATTACAAAAGTTACCAAAAGTTACTGATGTCTCAAAACTCCTCACAACCCATGCGCTGGGTCTGTGAACAAGAAACTTATGGGTTCTAGTCCAATTGGGTCTGAGTCCTGTGAAATCCGGATTCTGATTGGTTCAATCTTTGTACTTTTACTTTGTACTTTTATTTTATATCAAAAATAATATATATATATATATATATATATATATATGGAACTGAACAGACTTTATTAATCCTTAAAGGGAAACATGAGAGCTGCAGTGCAAACACCAGGTGTTTAACACCTCGATGCCCCCTCACCCCTGTCCACCGGCGTCCCAGTCCGGTCGCACTGTGTCCAACCTGGCAACCCAAAAGCTGTAGTCAGGAATGGGTCACAAAGCCAGGCTGTGGTGAAGAACACCAAACTGGCCTCTCTGTGTTTCACTGGGTCCGAGTGTGAAAATCCAAAAACACAGGGCTTGAAGCACCTCATCGAGACAGTTTCCATTTCCGCACCTCCTCCAGATCGACTCCTTCTCCTCAGCTCCCCTCGGACAGAACCAACTCCTCCAGCCACGACGGATGTGCCTCCAAGAGCCAGCAGCTGGTCGCACATATCAACAGCAGAATGACTCCACAACCAGCTAGCCGGACTATTTCTGAAAAATCAGCTTTTAGACACAAAACAAAGTCCAAAATTATGTCCAAAGTGCGCTGAAAATGAAATCTTTAGAAAGAGAAAAAACATAGCAGAAGAAGGAACTGAAACTCAGAGAAAGTTAGATTAAACACTAAAGTAACAGAGAGCACTGCAGCAAGCAGTGCAGTGGCAGGACCGACCTGTTGAAACGTTAGTCACGTTAACGGCTGCTGTAAGCCGAGCTCCAAAGCTGCTATTTGAAGCAATTTATTTTAGAAAAAATGAGACGCGCTCCGAAGGCCTGCCTTATTTGGCCATCACTAGTGTAGAGCACTACTGAAGACCTAGGTGTGGGATGCATAGTCCACCTGTAATGTCTACATATAAAACTAAATATTTTGAACAGTCAAAATTAGGTATTACTGTATGTCGTTATGACAGCTGTAGACAAATTAGACATCTGTCATTGGTTCTGCCAACTAATATGCCAAAACTAAAAAAGCAACTTGGGATTTATAGTATTCTTGCCACATGTGCTGTAAGCTATACAGATGGGCTAGTGCTAATAGTATTTTGGAATAACTTTGGGGGCCAGACAGAGTTGACGGAGTAGGACAACTATGCCTAAGAGTTTTTTACTTGTGGGCCACAAAGGGTCCTATCGTGTGGCCAAACTCAGAACAGAGAGATGATGTGGATTCGTCTTCGTCTGTCTGAAGGAACCTGTTAAGATAACTCATTAGCTCATCGTAATGAGCTCATTATGATACTGGACAAAATAAATCAAATGGAATTGAATTAAAAAGGAAATGTGTCCAGATGAGGCCGGACTAATCTGAAAAACTACTTTCTGACTTGTAAAGTTTATGCAGACACGCCCGAATGTAGAAGAAAACAACTTTGAAAGTCCTACATTTTGACAACAAAGAAATGTTACCCATTTTTCCCACCCATACTTTGAAGCATACTTTGTGGGGACGAAAAACTTCTAAAAATCTTTCCTAAATATTTTATTAGAGAACCGACTTCTGTTTATATAGAATTGTCCCTGGTTCTTCTGATAACATCGTTTTCCATCCTAACAGGTTCTCTGCGACCTGCCACCTGGACTCTGATGGTCAGCCTACCTGTGATAACTGTCCACCGGGATTTACCGGCCGGCGATGTGAAAGGTAAGCGGTCTCTTTTCTCTCCATTTGCCTTTCTGTCTCTCTCTCCTTTCCCTCTGTCCTTGCTAAGTGTGTTTGGCTGGCTGATGGCAGGGTTAGCACCTTCACATGGAGACCAGCATGTGCTCAATCAGAGCAAGACTTGGAGATGCAGATCCATCCAAACAATCTCTAATCCACCTCCTAAGTTTCGTAGCGCAGCCTTGTTTTCTGTTTCCCTCCATCCATGAGTGGATTAGATTGGGATTAATGGATGGATTATTTTGGAAATGTTTGGTTATTTCTGGTGTGAAAAAAAACAAAACAAGTCTTTGTTCTTTGACAAGATACTTTTGGAAAATGGATACATTGTGTTTTGTTGGTATTAATTTGCTAGAATTCATAAAAAAAAAAAAAAAAAAAAAAAGAAAAGTTTATAAACACATTTATTCAGTTTCACTTGGAATTTTGCCAATGTGAATTCCTCCCTCCTCTCGCTCCCCGCGGGTGCACGAGGAGAGGGCAGTGCCTAAGTGGAAGGACTGAGCATCACCAGAGTGCACTTACACTGGATTAAAAACAAGTTTTACATTGCATTACGATAAAATAAGGGAACAAAATCCATGACCAAGAACAACACATTGTTCAAAGAATATCCAGGTACAGGATGGGAGAGCATGCAAACGACTCAGACATGCATGAATGAAAATAAAAAAAAACACTACATGAACGTATCAGTCAGTGTAGAAACCTCCCAAAAGTTCATTCTGCATGAAACCCCCTCTTTAAATCTTCTCTCTACTCTCTACCTGCTCTAGCCTTTTGGCTTCAGCTTTGTGCTTTGCTGCTTAGTGACGTCACAGGGTGGGAGTTGGGTCTGTGTAAAGACCAGAAGCATCTTCTGAGTCATAAATGTAAACGTGGCATTTATGAGGACCGCTATTTGGTTGATGGATCTTTGCCACGAAGAGGGCAAAGATGTCATGACATGATGGGTAAAAGTTTTTGTGGCGTCTCTGCCTGCATCAAACCTGATTTTACTGTTTTGATGTTAAGAGAAGAAATGCCGCCCGCTGAGAGTTGTGGGGACCCCTTCCTGGAGGAGGACCCTGATGGTTCCCTGCCTGCCGCATGCGGAGCTGAACCGGTGTTCAATTTCAGCTGGAAGAGAGTGATTCAGTCCTTTGCCAGTGGGGATGATGAAGATGATGATGAGGATGAGGATGACTCAGAGCCAGCTGCCACTTCAGGAATTATTGTGATCCCCACCAAATCTCCAGTATCCCCTCCATCCTACCACGTCACAGACCCTACTAAGCCCAGCAGTACTACTTCTGTCTCTGCCACCATAAGCCGGCCAGCAACCAGACTTCCCCCTCTCTTCACACCAAGCCCGCACATCAGGCACTCAAGCTTTCAGCAGTTGCTCCGGTTGCACCTGAACACCTTCAACCAGCGGCTGAGCATGTTAGAAAGCAACACACTGGACATGAAAGCGAGCATTCGCAGCATGGAGTCCCAGCAGAACCTTCTCGCCTCCCACCTCAAGGAGCTTATCGCTCTGCATTCTGCTACAGAGAAGAATAAGAAGATTAATGAGTTAGAGAAGAGCTACAATGACATGGAGACTCGTCTGAAGAAGATGGAGGGCCGCCTGGAGATTCTGATCGATGGTTTCACGGCTCTGGCGCAAGAGATGAACAAAATTAAACGAGTGAGGCACATCTCACGTTCTCCCCAAGAAAAGAGCTTTTCACCGTTGCTCCTTCCACTCCAATCAACATCTTCATCACTAGTCAAGTTTGTCACCACGATAGGACCGTTACCAAGCAGATCCATGGTGCCGCAAAGCATACCAACCCCTGGGCTCCTTGCAAAGAAGAAAGCTGATGTTTTGGTATCTCGCAAGAATGGAAAAGGCACCACGAGGCCAAGAAAAGGCTCAACAAATCTACAAACAACCACGAGATTGCCCGACCATATCGTACTGTTCAAACCAGAATCTACTCCACCTAAACCTAAAAGTAGAACCGTAATTTCCCAAATTCTCCCCACTTCTGGGACCACCCCGGCCAAACACACTAAAATCCCAGCGGGCACAACTAAGTCCATAAGACAAACATCAAAACCGCAGCCAGTCACACAATTATCAAAAAGTAGCACCACTACAACAATGCCGCTTGGGCCGAAAACCAGAACCATCAGTTCCCAAATTCTTCCCACTCCCAAAATCATTGCTAATAAACGCACCAAACTTCCAGCGCGTGAGGCAGTACAACACACGGTCACACATTCACCAAAAATTAGCCCTGTGCCAAAAACAAGCAGAGTTACAATTTCCCATGGTGTTAAAGGCACCAAAATTCCAACTCCTGGCAAAAATGGAACACTTAAAGCTGTGTCTAAACGCAAGACAGTGAAACACTCTACTAAACTGCACACAGTTACACTACCACCAAAAAGTAGCCCCTCATCAAAGCTTGCACCCAAAACAACACTGGTTAGCCCTAAAAGCAGAGCCACCACTTCCCGTATGGTACCATCTCTCAGTGCCAAAGGCACCAAATTATCAGCTCCGGACAAAAGTAGAAGAATCCAGTCAACTTCTACCAAGAAACCTGCAAATTCCACCATCAAACCACCAAGAACAAGACCAAAGACCACCTTAAAGAATCCCAAAACTCTTCCAAATTCTACATCGCAGACCATAATGAAACGACCAAAGTCTCCTGTAACACCACAACTTGTCATCAACCCAAAGCGAACAAAGTCTGAGCCAATCAAACAGGCCGCAACGATTGCACGGTTCCAATTGGAGCCACCATCTCATAAAGCAAAGCCTGCTGAGCCCCATCAGTCCAACCAGGCACCGGACAACGCTAAAAGTAATACAAAGAAATCCAAACGCGTTAAAGGAAAGTCTGAACACACAACAAAGCCGACCAGAACGACAGCGTTCAGGAGGACCAGTAAGAGGATCCAGCCTCCGATAAGAAAAACTTCTTACTCCAGAAAAGCAACGAAAAAGAGTAAAAAGAAAACAAACTCTAACTCTGGAACCGTGGACCTTCTCAAACTGTTAAATGGAGGATACCATTCGGCAAAGCAGAGGAAGAATCAGCCAGGTTCGTTGCACATAGTGCTGGGAAAGCTAGCGATTCCGATTAAAATTATTCCAGATGACTAAAGAGAAACTGACAATGTGTCCGTACTTCACTTCTCGTCTCTGATACTAGTGCTCCAACAAGATGGACCCAAATGAAGGAGTTTGTTTTCATTTTATACTCACAAACTTTGGAGAACACTTCATATTTTTTTGTTTTTTTAAATGCATTTGCGCACGTAAACAAAGTAGTTGCACATAATGTTGTCATGAAAAGACGTGTGGGATTATTTACAACGGGGGGGAGTTGCAGTAATCAATGCAAAATGCAAATAACCAAAATGCTGATCCGCAGTTCTGTTCAAACACTGCAATAACTTTAGTGGTTTGGGAAATATTTGTGTTTATAAAGCGTTACAGAAGCACAGAACTCAAACCTTATACATCCTCCACATTCTGTGGGCGGAGCCAAAAACTTACTGCTAATAGCCATGGGTGGCAATACCCGAAGCATCTGTAAAGCTAGGTACATGAGTTTGTATTTTGTAACACAACGAGCCATCCTGTGAACAAACTAAGAGAGCCACCAAGAGATAGACCTGGGTCTCCTGGTGGGACATGCTCAGAACTCTCTACCAATGAGGGCAAACCACTTTACGTAGAGGCTCTAGATCAGATTTAAATCTAATCAAGAGCTGTGTCTTTTGTCTTATCTCGACCATTGAGCGAGGTTGGTTCTGTATCGTCCTAACTAGTCGAGACGAATAAGGTTTAAGAACAACCTGCAACGTTTGTAATCCAAATACGCTTCAATCCAGGTTTCATACACAAAAAAGTTTGCAAAATTCTTGGAGAGCTGATTTTGGTTTTAACCGGACTACCTCAGATTTACCTCGATTCTTTTCTGGTTTCCTAAATAGCTACTGTTTTTGTTACGTTTGTTTCTTTGGTTTAAAATGTCACTTTCTTGCAACGAACATGAAAGTTAGTCTGTTTTTATTTCTTTTTATTGATCAGCTTAAAGGGTGCAGGTTCATCCAGAAAATCTACAGGTTTTCTTTATACAAAGACTTTTAAAAAAGTACAAAAGACTTGTTTCATGGTCTAAAAGTGGGACAGTGTAGGGCTTACTAAATGTGTGTGAACACGTTGGGTTTTGTAAAGTTAAAATAAAAACACCACTATAAATCCTTCTTGAGTTTTTTCACCCTTAACCTTTAAAATTCCACCTGATTGGTGGTTCCCTCCAGCTCTGAATCTCCTATCTGACCTTAACCCTCAGGGGTCAAATATGACCGACAGCTCTCTATTCCGGTGAATTATCACACGGGTTCACCATCCAGCTGCAGGATTATCACACAAACTCCCATTAATACAGAGACCCTAATTTACCCCCAAAATGATGAAATCACTTCCCATTTAAGATTCCATTGACTGGGAGATCCTATCAGGAGTAGCTTAATGTCTACATGTGAATAAAAACACATGTAGACGTTTAAAAAAATACTAAAATTAGACATTTAAAAAATAAATTTAAATATTAATAATATTAGAACGCTCAGTGATTCATCCCCACTTCTGACCAATCACAGGAGGGTTTCTACTTCATGGAGATCCACAGAATTTTTACAATCTCCAAAAACAATTTTTACAAATCAAAATTTTTGCAGAATAAAAGACTGAATTGAACACATTTCTTTAGATTTTCTTTATTTTAATCCAAACAAATTCTTCTTCTCCTTTCGGCATCTCCCTGCAGGTGGCGCCACAGCAAGTCAGTTTCTTCCATCTAACCCTATATGCTGAATCCTCTTCGGTCACACCAACTATCTTCATGTCTTCCTTCACTGTATCCATGAACCTCCTCTTTGGTCTTCCTCTAGTCCTCTTTCCTGGTGGTTCCAAATCCAGCATCCTTCTTCTGATGTACTCTCTCTCTCTCCTCTGTACATGTCCAAACCATCTCAGTCTGACCTCTCTGACTTTAAAACCTCTAACATGTGCTGTTCCTCTGATCCTGTCCATCCTGGTCACTCCCAGAGAGATCCTCAGCATCTTCATCTCTGCTATCTCTATCTCTGTTTCCTGTCTTTTTCCCAGTGCTACTGTCTCTAGACCAATCAGCATGGCCGCTCTCACCACGGTTTTGGACACTTTCCCTTTCATTTTGCCTGAAACTCTTCCATCACACATCACACCTGATACTTTTCTCCACCCGTTCCAGCCTGCCTGAACATGCTTCTTCACCTCTTTTCCACACTCTCCATTGCTCTGGACTGTTGATCCTAGATACTTAAAATCTTCCACCTTCTTTATCTCTTCTCTCTGTAACCTCACTTTTCCATTTGGGTCCCTCTCATTCACGCGAATAAATAATAATAAAATAATAAATAACAGACAAATAAAAAGTGGGGAAAAAAATATCAGTAAAAATCTAAAAATAAGTCATTTAATCCATTAAAAAATGCAGTAAAATGTACGGTTTGACTTATTTTGTAGCATTTTTTACACACATTTTCTCTTTTGTATTGAGTTACAAGAGCCTTTCACACAGATTAATATGGTATGGATGTAATTATGAACCCAAAGGCCAACGTGATCCCTGACCTTTCTTCTTTTGTACCATCTAAAGTTGACATATGTTGCTTGTGAAACATCAAACGAACTGTTGGATTGTTGTGAAATTTCCTGGAAATATTCTTAAGAAATGATCAAGTGTAAATGTAGGACTTTTTAAAGCTCATTGAATCTCATTTGTCATTTATTTTTGCTTTTTTCTGGTGGAGTTATATTTTGTGATCTGTAATCTGTAGGATTGTAACGGTACACAAAAATCACTGTTCAGTTCGTTTTTGGTTCAGTATTGGGATGAAATGCAAAACCAGTTTTCCATTATTTGTGTCTATTTGTCAAAATAGTTGGTTGAAAAGAAACTCGAGCATTTGGTAAAATAAAATAAATACAAAGTCCTGCATGGCAATAAGTTTACTAAAATATTCTCAAAAAAGCGACAAAAGCATGTATTGTTTAGAATCTGTAAATACCAGGGATGGGCAAACTACGGCCCGCGGCCCACATGCAGCCCGTTAAACATTTTAATCCAGCCCGAAAAAAATTAAATAAACCATGTTATTGTTATACTTTACCCTACAGTTTTGATGTTTCCTCACTAGATGGCGCACACTAGATTTTTTGGCTTTGATGAGAAAACAACAACACTGCCCCCATTAAAAAGTGTGTGTGTCTCCGTGATGTGCACGTTGTCAAAATAAACAGTGCTTAGATACGGACAGCCATTGGGGCCAATACACACATGTAAACAAGAGCGTTAGACGTTAAAAACAAGCAAAATCTTACATCAAGCACTGAGATCTCAAACTTAGCGCCAAAGGGTGTAACATTTAGCACGCTTGTCTAAAATCCAGCGCGTCATTGTATTGGTCTAATCTAGAGGTTACCAAAGCATGCCATCCATCTGCTCCTGTTCCAGCCCCCTTGTCAAATGTTACCACTCAATGTGGCCCACGAGCCAAAAAGTTTGCCTACCCTTGTCTTAGCTCTTGTGCTACGGTGTTTTATTCATGCTTTAAATATCGTAAACGCTCTTTCAGTACCTGCGTAAATAAACCACAACCCCGATCAAATTGGAATATCCCACGCAGTCAATCCCTGAACCCAAAGACAAGCACACTAGCTTTTTAAAATGTTTTTTTTTTTTGCCTGTTTTTGGGCTAAAATGCATGTACGTGCCCAACACTGAACCAAACATCCTGTACCAAAATATGTACCGTTACACCCTTTGTTAGTCAGTTTGTTCATTATTTATATAATTTGTACTCTTTTAAAAGTAAAGTTAAATTTTTACGGCATTATTTTTATTTGTATGTGATATTTATTTCAACCACTTTGTGCTTCTTTAGAGCGTTTCCTTTAAATGATTGTGAAGTTTTAACTAGATGTAGTAATAGTTTCCCAAAGCAAGCTGGTAGCATGGATGTCCTGTTGACCTGTGGACCTGCCAGAGTCCAGGTGAGGTAAGGAAGTATGGAACAGCCTCTGGGGTATAGCCATGGTTTCTCTGGTGGCACCGTCTGCTTGGGTTGGTGGTGCAACGCTTTGCTGAGTCTCTTCTTCTCTGTTCTTTGCTTTCCTCTACTTATGCATCTACTTTGAGTGGATTTTATGTGTTTTTTTTAAATGCTGGTGATGTTTTCTGATTTTCTTTTAATCAGCTGTGCGATACTTTTATGAGAGATGGAATCAACATCTGCCACATGTTGAGTGTTCAAACAGGCTTCCTCCATCTCCACCAGCAGATTAAATCAGCCTCTGTTGTGGGATAAGAACGTAGATTTAAACCGGTGTGGCTGGTGGATGTTAAACTCCCTGACGAACACGATTTATCTGAGTTGCCATTTTTTTTAAACGTTGTGGACTTTAATTCGTCGTTTTTATGTAAAACAAATTAAATCTAGGCTCTAACTTGCTGTTTATGACCATGCAGATGTGCTCCCGGGTACTCTGGAAACCCCCAGGTTGGAAATGCTTGCTCTTCTGGAAATGAAGTCAATGGTAAATGTTGATTTTTTTAATGTAGTGGATCATAAATAGCCTTCAGAGTGCAGCGTAGTAACCGTCTCTTGCTTTTCTGCACAGGTAACTGCTATAACTGCGACCAGAGAGGAACTGAAACCTGCCATAGTGGCGTGTGCCACTGCAAGGTGATTGGACAAACCACCAGTATCTTCACTCATGGACAAATTGTTTGAAATAATAAATTATCGTAATTTCACGGCCATAAGGCGCACCTAAAAGTCTCAAATTTTCTTCAAAATGAGCGGTGCGCCCTATCTGATTTCTGATTTGCGGACGTATTAGAGAACCATCAGGCGGATGCAGTTGAAAACATGAGAATGTTAAAGGGTGAAGTGTGTGTGTGGATTATGTATGAAAGAACAGGTGTGTTCTTTATGCAGAACATTGAAAATGGAAAAGAGACACGCTTATGAAGCACAGTTTAAACTGATGGCAATCAGCTGCGCCGGGCGAGTTACGCCACAGTTTGCCAGTGGATTGTAGATGCTTGGGCTAACGTGTCTGCTGGCACTGTTGTCCAAGCTTTCCCAAAAGCAGGCATCATTTCCGAGGAGCTGCACGGTTCAGAAAGTGACTCTGACAGCGAGGAAAGTGAACCTGCGAGGTTGGATTTAGAGCAGCTGTTAGATTCTGAAGCAGAGGATGAGGACTTGGATGGATTTAATAAATGACTTTATGACGACTGTAACTAATATTTAAATAAAACCAACCAAACTCAGTTTTACTCCTGATCTATTTTTAAATACACACATGTGTGTGCGTATGCGTGCGTCTATGTGTATGTGTGTGTGTTGTTGTAAGGCGGACTTACATAGTAGAGGGTATGTCTATTAAACCCGCGCCCTATCATCAGGTGCGCCTTATGTGTGTGTTAAATACAGAGCACGCAAAATTTGGACTGCGCCTTTTAATACGGTGCGCCCTATGGTCGTGAAAATACGGTATATAGAAATATATCACATGATCTAAGAGAATGCTAGATTCTGATTCGCTGAAAGATGCTCCGGTCCAAAAGTTTCAGCATTCCATAATACTGCATCCTCCTACATGCGGGCTGGTAACCATAGCAATAGAAGCTTAAAACAAACTTGCAGTATTGGGGTTCGTTCCACTGTGTGGGGATACTTTTTTCCTATAACCAATCGCTGCTTTCTGGTTGAAACTGATCGGGATGTGTGATGCACTAACTGAAAAATGAAATCTTACCCAAATCCCGTCAGCAGCCAAGCAACCCTTCTCATTATTTTCAGTTGATGCCAACACAGACGTAACTTGGTTGACACCCATCTCTAGCTACCAAACTCCTACAAACAGATCCAAACACCATAGCTTCATCTCTATTCCCAGCCGTTTTCAAGCGGCTCTCAATTGTAAACTAACACATGTGATCCCTGACCAAGTAGAGACGGAAATGAAACAAAGCGGACGTGCTAGCTGGCACCCGTCTGGCTACATTCCAGTAGCTCTGCTTGTATAACTTGACTTTGTTTCTGTCTTCCAGAGGAAAGTTGAGGGTCCATCTTGCTCCTCATGTAAACCCGGAACGTTCAATCTCCAGCAGAGGCACAGCGATGGCTGCACTTCCTGTTTCTGTATGGGTGTCACACAGCAGTGCTCTAGCTCAACGTACTACAGAGACACGGTAAGGTTGGAAACGGCACACAAAGTGATGCACAAATGGTCTCAGTTGGACTTAAATGAAGGACGTCTCATTCTCTGGTTTTCCTGCTTTTTTTCTGTAGGTTTCAACTGTTTTTACTCCAGGGAATTTCCAGGGATTCGCTCTAGTCAATCGCCAGCGAAGCAGTCGGATAACCACAGGTTTCACTGTGGAAGTGTCCACCGGAGGCACTCAGCTCTCCTACAGCAACTTTGACTACCTGGGACAAGAGACTCACTATTGGCAACTCCCGGGCACCTACCTGGGGGACAAGGTGGGCATAAAAACCCCAGTGCTTCCTGGTAGATTGGAGACCAGACAACTTTTTTCTTTCCTTTTTCTTTCTTTACCTTTTCTCTTCATTGGTCCAAAAGCTCTCTGTATTTCACTGTCCTTTTTTCTAAATCCGCATTCTTCTTTCCTTTCTGATGTTTATAGAAGGATTCAAACTCTGCTCGTCTGAAGCGAGCAGAGCAGGTAACCGCTTCATCAGAGGCATAGATTTGAAAAAGTTTAACACTAGAAGTCCCAGTCGTTTCCATCTTTCTACTTCTCACAGTTATTCCTCAGTTTTTAGCCTCCGTCCATAGAGTGTGTGATGTGTAGTGTTTCATGTCTTTACCGTGAATGTTCCACATCCTCACTGAAAGTTCTCTTATATGAACTGGTTGCTCTGACTCATGACGTAAGGAGATGAGGGGTTCAGAACGAGTTCACGTCCTTGGCTTTACTACTAAAACAAAATGACTAGAAATTTTTTGTTTTCACTCTGAGATCAGACTCAACTCGACTTGAGCGAACTCATCTTCGAATCTGCAATCGCAAAAACTGATGGGTGCAAAATTATATTCTAGTCAATTCAGAATTGAGTACCTAAGGAGGAGACGGTGGCTCAGTGGTTAGAGCGTTCGCCCGCGAACCGGAAGTCAACCGGAAGTTCGCAGGTTCGCATCCCACTGAGTGCACGTTTACTATCCTTAGAGAAGACACCTAAGCCCCGGTTTCTCCCACCATTGGGGCCGTCGTGGCAGCCTGCTGCGGTGTAGAAGTGCAGCACATGAATTTCCCCGGTGAGGGATGAATGCCCGGGGATCTTATCTTAAGAAATTAAGATAAGATCAATATTGAGAAGAAAAGCTGAACCATGGCAGAATAAGTTAAAGGATTTTTAATGGGATACTCTCATAAAACGGTGGTTGATGATGTGTTGATGTAAAATGTGAGACTGTGTATTCCAGAATGCACCATGATCCTGGGACTTCTAGTGTTCATGCTATAAACTGGATTGTGACATGAACGATGCACGTCTGAATCACGTGTTTCTGGATTGACTTTGGGTTGTTTTATTACGATTAGAAGCATGAAATTCATTAAACTGTTTTGCTATAAATTTCTCTTTGAAGTGACCTCTGACGAGGCATCGCGTTCGTTGGCCGCCCACAATTAGCTTTCTGCTCCACATCACACGAGCCATGCAAATGAACTGATCGTTTCTGGTCCATTTAAGAGCTTCAGAAGGTTTAACTTTGCTTCAATAACACTGGGACAACACTTGCAAATACCCAGAGTGCAGTGAACAGGAAAAGGATCAAAGGGTCTCTGTCTGTCCACATCAGAGAGACGCAGACTGAGCAGTGAAGGAAAATGGGTTTACATGCAGTCTGATGGTCGAAGGATATTGTTTTCTATTAATCACATTGATTCTAGAAGGTGTGAATTAAATGAGTGTGTTGTTAAAATTTAGCACCCTTTTACAGATGGCGCCATGTTGAATTTTGGTAGCCAGAAACATGCAGTCATATGTCCAGTCTGTGTTTGCATTCCAACCACTTTCCAAACCAGGAGCGAGCTTTTTATGTACCCGCCCCTACCACATGAGATCCTGACTGCAGCCAATCGGTCTCACTCACAGTCTGACTTCCTGCTTTAGAGTAAATTCTGTCGATCAAACTTTTCAAATGCCTCCACTTGAGGTGAACGGTGGGGACGTTTTTAAAACCTTGCATCTGATTGGCCAGTTATGAACTTAGATGTGCTATAGGGCAAAGAAGAATGGTTACATGGCTGCTGATTTATGGCTCCGCCCACACAGTGTGGAGCATTCATCACACTTTATCAACATGATCATTCACATAGTATAAAAGGGATTTGAATGAAACTGCCCACAGTTCCTCAGTACCAACTATAATTGAACTGAAGGACTCATCTCCAAGTTTCTATGACGGTAGAGCTCCCGGGGCAGTTCACTGGGGATAAGGTAATTGCTAAAACCACAGGGGTGGAGCCCCAACATCCAAGTCACGGTCAACCTCCTCACAGGTCACAAAAAACATGGTTTCCAGCAGTTTCCTGTCGTCTATCTGGTCTTTTACGTGTTTGTTTAACCCTTCTGGTTTTCTGCCAGCATTCCTCCGCTGGTTAAAAAGAGTGGGTTTAAATTAAACATTGATCTTCACAACCCGACATGCGGTTTCACACAATCACACAAGAGTTTAGGCTTTGTTTGGGTGTTTGTTACATCACCTTTACAGTGTCCTGCTCCGTACGTGTTAAACTGCATGACGTTGTTCCAGAAGCTCTTCTGTGAATTATAACTTAATAAAGTCCAGGTTTCACTCTGATCCCACTGGAAGGGAATATTAAACTTGCATTAGTTTGACTTGAAAGCTTTTTCAGACAGCAGGAACAATGTAAATCCTCCGGTGGGGAGAGACAAGTCAAGTATTTATAAGATGTGAAGATATGCTGATGATGAACACGTTTTATGGAACAAATCTGTTCTCTGGTGAGACTAAAAGAGAGACAATTTCTGCTGACTTCTGTGCGGATTGAACAATTTGTGAAGGCGGCGGAGTGTCTCAACGTTTACATTACTTATGATCTCATCTGTATGTTTAATTGGCTATTTTTGCAATCTTTTTTTAGGTTGGTTCCTACGGTGGGAAACTCGCATACGCCGTCTCCTATGTCCCCAACTCGTACAGAGGAGCCTTTCTCGATGACGTTGACGTTCAGATCATTGTGAGTAGTCATTACATGTTGCATGTGTGTTGTTTCTTCTTTTCTGTCACACTTTTGGGGATTTACTTGTCTTTTTCCTGCAGGGTAACGACATCACCCTGATAGCCACGGGCGTGTGGGCCAGGACAAATACGGGCAAACAGTCGAATGTTTATGAGTTCATCTTCAGAGAGGTGGGTGGTAAACGTTAAAATGGTCTCTTATTATTATGTAGAGAATAATAAGAGGATTTTCTTTAATTATTGATGTTAAACTAGAGCACTGAGGTTTTATGTTGGCATGATTCTAGGCTCATAGCCGCTCTATAACAGGAGGGTTCCTGTGATTTTCATTTTTTTGTTAGTATTAATTGGATTTTTACTCATGGATATTATTTCATGTTTTTTTGTGTTCACGGTGGTGTAAAAACATATTTTTTCCGCTCCCTCCTCAGATTGTTTTTCAGTAAAGCAAGGGAAAAAAAAACCTAAAAAACATTAAGATCGCAAATAAATTTTGTGTAAAAATATCAGGGATTTTATTTTTAGGACATTGTTGCGCAGCGTTATGTGGACACACCTTAAGTATGGTTTCTGTTTCCTCAGTCTTTTGGTTCTGCAGCAAAAAATGAGGAGCTTAATTAAACTTGACGAAGATATTTATAATTAAGGAGGAAAAGACAAGTTAAAAACAAATGGTCCGAACTAATATAAAAAAATAGTGTTTTCTTTTGAGGGGTCAGGTTGTACAATAGGGTTTTATGATGTGCATGAGTATTTTTTTTGTAATCAATCACTACAAAAGTGTAGAAAACCGTGGTGAGAGCGGCCATGCTGATTGGTCTAGAGACAGTGTGGTGAGAGCGGCCATGCTGATTGGTCTAGAGACAGTGTGGTGAGAGCGGCCATGCTGATTGGTCTAGAGACAGTGTGATGAGAGCAGCCAGGCTGATTGGTCTAGAGACAGTGTGGTGAGAGCGGCCATGCTGATTGGTCTAGAGACAGTGTGATGAGAGCGGCCATGCTGATTGGTCTAGAGACAGTGTGGTGAGAGCGGCCATGCTGATTGGTCTAGAGACAGTGTGATGAGAGCAGCCATGCTGATTAGTCTAGAGACAGTGTGATGAGAGCGGCCATGCTGATTGGTCTAGAGACAGTGTCACTGAGGAAAAGACAGGAAACAGAGATGTTTGTAGCAGAGATGAAGATGCTGAGGATCTCTCTGGGAGTGACCAGGATGGACAGGATCAGAGGAACAGCACATGTTAGAGGTTTTAAAGTCAGAGAGGCCAGACTGAGATGGTTTGGACATGTGCAGAGGAGAGAGAGAGAGTACATCAGAAGAAGGATGCTGGGTTTGGAACCACCAGGAAAGAGGACTAGAGGAAGACCAAGGAGGAGGTTCATGGATACAGTGAAGGAAGACATGAAGATAGTTGGTGTGACCGAAGAGGATGCAGCAGATAGGGTTAGATGGAAAAAACTGACTTGCTGTGGCGCCCCCTGAAGAGAAATGCGGAAAGAGGAAGAGTCACTATTCACACTGGACGACATTATGCTTACATGAAGTTCTCTAAATGTCCTCCATACATCTGTGGGGATGTGGGAGGAAGGAGGACCCAATAGCAGGAAAAAAAAAAAACAGGATTTATTAACCTAAAGTCCAGTAAAGCTGCTGGAATGGATAGGGTGGTGATGACGATGACCCGACACAGATGGAGTGATTGCCTTTAAATAGGCACCAGGATCCACAGGTGTGTGTCATCAGACTAATCTTTCTCAGGTGTCCCTAATCAGGGTGATATGGGAAGATCCAGGGCTCCCTCTGGTGGCAGGGAAGGGGATCATGACAACATCTGGTTTTACTGATTGAAGAGCTTTCAGTAACTTTTGTCTTCCGTAGCATGTAGAGGAGGCGGGGCTTAGTGCGTAGAGTAGTACGCCTATAATAAGTTTGATTCCCCGCCCAGAACCTGCTCATGCCAAAGTATCCATGAGCAAGACACTGAACCCCTAATGCTCTGGTGGTCACCCATTAAAAGACACCCTGATCCTGAAGAGTCGTTAAGTAAAAGGAAGACATGCTGTTGGCCGAAAGGGACGTGTGAACCAAAAATTAGTCCCAAAGCTTGAACGTACAGAATAGATTCCAGTGAAAAGCATCTGTGAAGCTGGACGATCCGTCTGTCGACAGCTGATACCAAGACTTAGAAGGATGAGAAGCAGAAGGGATTCGAAGGAGTTGGAACGAGTCCAAAGTAAAGCAGCTGTCGTATAAAACACCATGATGTGAAAAAGAACAGAGCAGGAAGCTCAATCTGTCTGTAGTTATTTTACCTGAAACAAGAAAAACTCCTGAAGACGTCTCACACTTCTAAAATCTAAAATTCCGTTCCGTCATCTTCCGCTTGTTCCGGGGTCGGGTCGCGGGGCAACAGCCTCAAACGGGCAGCCCAGGCCTCTCTCTCCCCGGCTGCATCCTCCAGCTCACCTGGAAGGATCCCAAGTCGTTCCCCGGCCAGTTGTGAGACATAGTTTCTCCAGCGGGTCTGGGGTCTGCCCCTTGGTCTCCTCCCAGTGGGACGTGCCCAAAACACCTCGCCTGCGAGGCGCTCGGGAGCATCCTGACCAGATGCCTGAACCACCCCATCTGGCTCCTCTCGACCTGGAGGAGGAGCGGCTCGACACCGAGCTCCTCCCGGATGGCAGAGCTCCTCACCCGATCTCTGAGTGAGAGCCCAGCCACGCTGCAGAGGAAGCTCATTTCGTCCGCTTGTACCCGCGATCTTATTCTTTCGGTCACCACCCACAGCTGTGACCATGGTGAGGGTAGGAACGTAGATCCTGGTTACCATGGTGAGGGTAGGAACGTAGATCCTGGTTACCATGGTGAGGGTAGGAACGTAGATCCTGGTTACCATGGTGAGGGTAGGAACGTAGATCCTGGTTACCATGGTGAGGGTGGGAACATAGATCTTGGTTACCATGGTGAGGGTAGGAACATAGATCCTGGTTACCATGGTGAGGGTAGGAACATAGATCCTGGTTACCATGGTGAGGGTAGGAACGTAGATCGACTTGTAAATTGAGAGCTTTGCTTTTCGGCTCAGCTCTCTCTTCACCAGGACGGACCGATGCAGCGTCCTAGTTATTGCTGATGCCGCACCGATCCGCCTGTTGATCTCCCGCTCCATCTTTCCCCGACTCGTGAACAAGACCCCGAGATACTTAAACTCCTCCTAACTTCTAAAATCTAAAATGTGGGAGGAAATCTTTGTGAATTCATCACAGTGACGCAGAAAAGTTACTCTTCTCTCTCTCATTATGTCGGAACCCGTTTGTCCCCCAACTTATCGCAAGTCAAGTAATCTACAAAAAGGAGTGCGGCGATATTCCCGAAACTCTAAGTTGATGTGAAACTCACAGAGCGCTGTCTATCGCTATGCCACTCATGCTGCCATGAATAATAACAGGCGGCACTGACTCATTGAAGACCATTGTATCTTTATAATTCCATAATCCATGTTGGAGTTCTAGAACTGTGTTTGGGGTCTTTATAAATGAGGCCCATGTTGGTCCTGCTTCATCCTGGTTCTTATCTTTTAGGAATATTGGCGGCGGACCGACGGCATGCCCGCCACCAGAGAGCACCTGATGATGGTTCTGGCTGATCTGGATGACATCCTGATTCGAGCTTCCTACTACACCGAGATGCTCTCCTCCAGCATCTCTGACGTTACCATGGAGATTGCTGTGCCAAACTACACTGGACTGGCTCAGGCCGTAGAGGTGGAGCAGTGCCGCTGCCCACTGGGGTACCAAGGTCTCTCCTGCCAGGTTGGTGACCCCTCGCTGGGTTTGGAGGTCATTTTAGAAAAGAGATCAACGATTGTATCATTTAAACTTCCACACGTGTCCCTTTAGGATTGTGCTTCAGGATACACTCGGACAGTTGGAGGCTTGTACCTAGGTCACTGCGAGTTGTGTGAATGTAACGGCCACTCGGATTCGTGCCACCCTGAGACTGGAACGTGCACGGTAGGAAACGGGACGTGGGTGGGGCTGAGATTCACGGAGCATTTGGGTAACATCTCTCACATGTTCCTGCAGAACTGCTTGCACAACACGCAGGGCGAGCTCTGTGACCAGTGTGCTCCAGGGTACTTTGGTGACCCCACCGTGGGGACTCCAGAGGACTGCCAGAGATGTGCCTGTCCACACAATGACCCAGAATACCAGTAAGAACCAGTACCAAACCACAACGTCACATTTTACCAATAAAAGGATCGTGTCCTTTTAAGAACTGTTGCTTTGTTTTCTAAATGTCACAAATTTATTGTCTGTATTTTTTAAAGGACTTTTTAGTAGATTTGGAGATGAAAGCTCAGAGCAAGAAAGTTTGTTTTGTCTCTGTGTGTGTGTGTGTGTGTGTGTGTGTGTGTGTGTGTGTGTGTGTGTGTGTGTGTGTGTGTGTGTGTGTGTGTGTGTGTGTGTGTGTCATAATTTGCTCCGTTCCATTGTGTTCCGTCGTCTTCCGCTCATCCGGGGCTGGGTCGTTAGCAACAGCCTCAGACGGGAAGCCCAGGCTTCTCTCACCCCGGCTGCATCCTCCATCTCACCCGGAAGGATCTTCGACAACGAACTCTTCCCGGATGGCAGAGCTCTTCACCCGATCTCTGAGTGAGAGCCCAGCCACCCTGCAGAGGAAGCTCATTTCGGCCGCTTGTATCCACATTCTCATTCTTTCGGTCACCACCTACAGCTGTTTACCATAGGTGAGGGTAAGAACATAGATCCCAGTTACCATGGTGAGGGTAGGAACGTAGAGCCTGGTTACCATGGTGAAAGTAAGAACATAGATCCTGGTTACCATGGTGAGGGTAGGAACGTAGATCCTGGTTACCATGGTGAAGGTAAGAACATAGGTCCCAGTTACCATGGTGAGGGTAGGAACGTAGATCCTGGTTACCATGGTGAGGGTAGGAAAGTAGATCCTGGTTATCATGGTGAGGGTAAGAACATAGATCCCAGTTACCATGGTGAGGGTAGGAACGTAGATCCCAGTTACCATGGTGAGGGTAGGAACGTAGAGCCTGGTTACCATGGTGAAAGTAAGAACATAGATCCTGGTTACCATGGTGAGGGTAGGAACGTAGATCCTGGTTACCATGGTGAAGGTAAGAACATAGGTCCCAGTTACCATGGTGAGGGTAGGAACGTAGATCCTGGTTACCATGGTGAGGGTAGGAAAGTAGATCCTGGTTACCATGGTGAGGGTAGGACTGTAGATCTTAGTTACCATGGTGAGGGTAGGAACGTAGATCCTGGTTACCATGGTGAGGGTAGGAACATAGATCCTAGTTTCCATGGTGAGGGTAGGAATGTAGATCCTGGTTACCATGGTGAGGGTAGGAACGTAGATCCTGGTTACCATGGTGAGGGTAGGAAAGTAGATCCTGGTTACCATGGTGAGGGTAGGAACGTAGATCCTGGTTACCATGGTGAGGGTAGGAACATAGATCCTAGTTTCCATGGTGAGGGTAGGAATGTAGATCCTGGTTACCATGGTGAGGGTAGGAACATAGATCCTGGTTACCATGGTCAGGGTAGGAACGTAGATCCTGGTTACCATGGTGATGGTAGGAACGTAGATCCTGGTTATCATGGTGAAGGTAAGAACATAGATCCCGGTTACCATGGTGAGGGTAGGAACGTAGATCCTGGTTACCATGGTGAGGGTAGGAACGTAGATCCTGGTTACCGTGGTGATGGTAGGAACGTAGATCCTGGTTACCATGGTGAAGGTAAGAACATACATCCCTGTTACCATGGTGAGGGTAGGAACGTAGATCCTGGTTACCATGGTGAGGGTAAGAACATAGATCCCGGTTACCATGGTAGGAACGTAGATTCTGGTTACCATGGTGAGGGTCGGAACGTAGATCCTAGTTACCATGGTGAGGGTTGGAACGTAGATCCTGGTTACCATGGTGAGGGTAGGAACGTAGATCCTGGTTACCATGGTGAGGGTAAGAACATAGATCCCGGTTACCATGGTGAGGGTAGGAACGTAGATCCTGGTTACCATGTTGAGGGTAGGAACGTAGATTCTGGTTACCATGGTGAGGGTAGGAACATAGATTCTGGTTACCATGGTGAGGGTCGGAACGTAGATCCTGGTTACCATGGTGAGGGTAGGAACGTAGATTCTGGTTACCATGGTGAGGGTAGGAACGTAGATTCTGGTTACCATGGTGAGGGTCGGAACGTAGATCCTGGTTACCATGGTGAGGGTAAGAACATAGATCCCGGTTACCATGGTGAGGGTAGGAACGTAGATCCTGGTTACCATGGTGACGGTAGGAACGTAGATTCTGGTTACCATGGTGAGGGAAGGAACATAGATTCTGGTTACCATGGTGAGGGTCGGAACGTAGATCCTGGTTACCATGGTGAGGGTAGGAACGTAGATTCTGGTTACCATGGTGAGGGTCGAAACGTAGATCCTGGTTACCATGGTGAGGGTTGGAACGTAGATCCTGGTTACCATGGTGAGGGTCGGAACGTAGATCCTGGTTACCATGGTGAGGGTAGGAATGTAGATCCTGGTTACCATGGTGAGGGTCGGAACGTAGATCCTGGTTACCATGTTACCATGGTGAGGGTAGGAACGTAGATCCTGGTTACCATGGTGGGGGTAGGAATGTAGATCCTGGTTACCATGGTGAGGGTCGGAACGTAGATCCTGGTTACCATGTTACCATGGTGAGGGGAGGAACGTAGATCCTGGTTACCATGGTGAGGGTTGGAACGTAGATCGACTTGTAAATCAAGAGCTTTGCTTTTCAGCTCAGCTCTCTCTATACCACGACGGACCGATGCAGCATCTTAGTTATTGCTGACGCCGCACTGATCTGTTTGTCGATCTCCCGCTCCATCCTCTAATTCCCCTTGCTATGTTTGATATTTTTTGGGCACTGGTTTTAATATTTTGTTTTTCGTCTTCACCCCTTTAAAAACGAGATGGTACATCTAAAGGAACATTTCACCAATAAACCAATCAATCTAAAGCCAGTAACATGCTGGTAACACAGACAAACCAGACCAGTAAAACCTGTAACATACTGGTGTTATCAATGCTCCAGGTTTTCCCCAACGTGTGAGCGGATCGGAGATGGAGGCTACCAGTGTACAGCGTGTCAGCCCGGCTACACAGGCCGATACTGCGAGCGGTGAGTTTTTCGGTTTCTTTTTAGGATTTTCACAAAGTTTCTAAACAGAAAGTTTTTATAAACTTGTTTTTCTTCCTCCATCAGCTGCGCTACTGGATATACTGGAAACCCCCAGGCCAGGGAGAGATGTCGTCCTACTGATGGTGAGACACACACACACTCACAGAAAGACACAATCACACACAGGCCAGGACACATGATCATTCAAACGTAGAAGACTCTTACACATAATTACAAACTGCAGTTTTCTGCTTCGACTGGGTTCGCGTTGCAAGAATAACAGACTCAGCTGTGAAGCCCAGGCTTCCCTCACCCTGGCCACATCCTCTAGGTCCGGTAGGATACAGAACCATTCCACTCTGTGCCGTTGCTGCTAAAATGACATTAGAAAGCAGTGAACAGTAATTGTGTAGACCCTCCAAAGGATTGCAGATATGCAAACCTTCAAACATGGATTGGTTACAGCAGGGGTGTCCAAAGCCGGTCGTCGAGGGCTGGTGTCCTGATGGTTTTCCACACATTCCTGGTTTAATACAGCTGATGCACAGAAAGTGAAATCAACAGCCAATAGAATTTGGTACAATGATTCAAAGAACTGGAACGGGTGTGTAGATGGAAGAACATATGGAGAACTTTCAGGACACTGGCCCTCGAAGACCGGATTTGGACACTCCTGGGTTAGAGGGACTGTTTTGCTTCCGGAAATTGGAGGTTCCATCCTCACCCCAAGAACTTATGTTGATATGTCCATGAGCAAAATGCCAAAGCCCTAATTGCTCGGGTTGCATTTAGCACGTTCTGGTAAGAATATGAGATACTCTGTACAGTTTTTGGGGTACTCTCCAGGTTCTGTGTGGCTCAATATAAGTACTGTCCAGTCCAAACCGAAACACATTCACACACATAAATCGTGTTTGACACCTTTGCATTATTGTGTGTGTGTAGCTTCTGCAGCTTCCCTGGTAGTAAAAGTGTATCCTGAGAGGTTTGTGACCTCGGAGGGCAGTACGGTGGCCCTGCGTTGCCAGGTTTCTGGTTCTCCCCCACACTACTTCCAATGGTCCAGAGAGGATCGCCGGCCCATCTCCTCTGCAGCCCAGAGGCGCAGGAACGGTGAGGAGACACTCCTCTCACATCCTCCTTCATGTCACACTGAGTTCTCACTGAAAGACACACCTGAAACATGTGTGTGTGTGTGTGTGTGTGTGTGTGTGTGTGTGTGTTTTTTAGGAGCAGAGCTGTACTTCCATGCCGTGCAGCCGAGCGACGCAGGTGTTTACATCTGTACCTGCCAAGACCAGCGCAGTGTCAACAGGAGCCACGCTGAGATCGTTGTCAGAGGTCTGTGTGTGTGTGTGTGTGTGTGTGTGTGTGTGTATATACTGAATTTAAAGCTGCAGTATTTTGGACAGAATGGACTCTGAAGATCTTTACAAAGGCTTTGCTAGTTTTAGTCTAACTGGCAACAAATTCTGGCTGAAATGCTTTCAAATAAAAACACAGCCAAGCTTTCAGAAAAAAATGAAAAGAAAAACGAGAAACAACTGAGAATATTTTCTAAATATGGTGAATATTTGATTGTTGTATATATTTTGTACGTGTCTGGATTCCACCAGGTGGCCCGTCTAAACCCATTGAGGTGACAGTTGAAGAACCTAAATCTCAGACGGTCAGGGTAGGCTCCGCGGTGAGCTTCATCTGCACAGCAAAGAGCAAGGTAACCCATGGCAACCATCCCTTGGATTTCTCATACTATGTTTTATAACTCATTTATCGTGTTTTATCCGTTCTTTGATCGAACGTTCAGTCTCCGGCCTACACGCTGGTGTGGACCCGGGTTAATAACGGCAAGCTTCCTAATCGTGCCATGGACTTCAACGGCATCCTGACCATCCAGAACGTCCAGCCTGAAGACGCAGGCGTCTACGTGTGCACAGGCTCCAACATGTTTGCCATGGACGAGGGCAAAGCCATTCTCTACGTGCCAGGTTTGTGATGCCCGGCACGGTGTCCCACTGCCCTAATGCACGCCCCGCTAGCTCCACCCTCTGCACCGTGATGCTCCCCTGTTGTTCCATCCCCAGCACCAAACACTCCTCCCCCAGCTCTGCTGTTGGCCCCATGCTCTCCCTGCTTGTGCTTCCTGGTTTGCTGCATGCTTCTCTGTTTCAGGCTGTTTTGAGCATGCATGTTGCAGATCGCTGCACCGTCTGCAACATGCAGGTCTTTTTTTTTTTGCTAACTGTTTGTCTTAGTCTTACTTTGTGGAGAAATACAGCTTGTGGGTTTGGTGATGACTAAACATCTCCAGGGTCCATGTTCTTGGATTTTTCTGTGTTTCGGGTTAAAACTACTGAAGCTACGCTGTTTAAAAAAAAACCCTGTTTTGATCGGTGGTGGTGGTGATGGATCTCTGCCCTGCAAAAGCGTCTCTGCTAGAAAGGTGAAGGTTGCGGGGCTTCTCCTGCCTGAGCTATGGGGGTGCAGAGGACGATGCTGCGATGGACATTCAAAGAGGAGTTCTGAACGTCTGTGCTAAACTCAAACAAAACACTCTAAGGCTGCACGATATCGACCAAATATCAAATCTCATTTTTTCTGTCTAATATTGCGATGCCGATTATACCGAAATGCCGAAAATATTAACAATAGAAACAATTAAAAATGTCACCTCAGGGTACAGATTGCATGTAATATGTTTCTCTAAAGCAGCGGGTCCAGAAGTGGGGGTCATAACATACTGCTGGTGAAGGGTCTGGAGATCATTTTCAGAAACTTAAAATGAATTTGGCCTATTTTTTTTCCCTTTTATTGTCATCTAAGTATCAGCTTTTTAAATCAGAATTTTTTGTTACAATATTGGTGTGAGAGAATTTAGGCGCAAGCAGCTGAAAAAGTGTGGGAGATTTTGAGGCGGGGCCAAAAGTAGGCGGGGCTATGACATGTCATGACATCACACCCGCCAATGGACAACACCCGCCATGACAGTTGGTGTAAAACAAACCGTTCAAAACGTGAGAAAGCAGCTGGTAAATTGTGTGTCTAATGTGTGTTACTACCTCGCGTTATGTATCAGTACGAAGCGGAGTTACCACCAGGAATACACTCCTGTACTGCTTGGTCACGCTTTGTTTTGAGGCTCACGCACATAAGCTGTCAAATAACCAAAGTTCCCGGATGTCCAACTTCTTCCATACGTTCACCGAAAACAATACCGGCAATAGACCATGCAGATCGCTACTAGTGGCTTTCAGATTCACAGCTGCAGCAGCAAGAGATGCCATGTGCTTAGCCTCATTATACCTAATCATGTTCATGGAATGCACTAGAGTGTTCATAATGTGGGAGTTTTATTAGCCTTGGTGGGTGAGCGTGAGATAGGTCCTAATGGCGGGTGTCTCGCGCCCAATGTGGGAGACTTGGTTTGTCTGTACTCTTGTGTCATTTTTAAAAGTTCAGAAGAATGTTTACCTGCAGGATAATTTACTTCATGGTTGGGTCGTCTGCTGCAAACCGCCTGACTAATCAGTTGGCTGCTCAGAGCGCACAAAGTGACTACGATGTGTAAGAAAGGCACGTAATCTGGTAGAAAAGTGTTGAAATTACGATATTGATTTGATATCGATGTATCGTGCAGCCTTAGAAGAAAATCATAAGTCGTTCAGTAGTTTCTGCATTTCTATGTAATATTTTCTCATCACTTTCATGATGAAAAAAATGGTGCTTTTTGCAATTTAATGGTTAAATTTTCTTCTTTTTAAGCCTGTCAAAATGTGTTGACAAAAAAGCTAAAATGTTTGTGGTTTTTCTTTAAATGCTGAAAAAAATGGAAAATATTTGATTTTTTTGTATAATTTTTTAAGTGAAATTTTCTTATTAAATATCAGAATTTTATGTTAATTTGCTTTGAGTTGTATAATTTTTTATTGTAATTTTTTTTAAATGATTTGGCCGTGTGAATGCATCATGTAAGTTTACATTAAGTCTTTTATAAAATAAGAACAATCACAGGTCATATTTTTCTGCTTTTTATTTGTTTATTTTCACATTTGATTTCATTTATTGCCATTTTATTTGATATGAACATGTATCTGTGTATTTCTGAACTCCGCTGATGTAGCCGTTGTGCTGTCATGTATTTATCTGAACTGTGAAAATTAAGTGTGTGATTAAAACACTCATAGTCCAACCTGATTGGCTGATTCCTGGCTGATGAACATCATCCACAAGCTGTACGTCTGCTTTTTAACATCAAAGAAAAGTTGCTACTAACCTGCATGTCTACACACAGCTCGTCCATCCCTCGTTTGTGTTGCTGTGACATCACACGTGTGTTTTAATGCATCCTAATGTGTTTAAAATAACTTGAAACTCACTTTTTTTTTTTTGATTATATGACTGTTTTTAAGCTTCTTTTTGCTGCATTAGGGATGGGTTAAATGTGGCAAAATGTCTCTGGTCTCAGTCGGTGAGGTAATTAATAATGCATTGTGTTTATATATGTAGCACTTTTCAGGACGTTCAAAGACGCTTCACATGTACATCATTCATTCACTCCATACCAGGTACTGGTAAGCTACAGTTGTAGCCACAGCTCTCCTGGGCAGACTGACAGAAGCCATCGGCCCCTCTGACCATCACCAACCAATCACACACACACAATCCACACTAGGCAATGGGGGTGAAGTGTCTTGCCCAGCAACGCAACGACCATTTGATCTCAATGGCCGTCCCGCCATGGCACCCATTGTCTCCCATCCAAGTACTGCCCAGGCCCAGCATGCTTAGCTTCTGAGGTCTGACTGCATCAGGCATTGGCATGCTGGTGTGGCTACGGTGGTATAGTATTTTTTTTAATAACATAATAAACCCAAAAAAAATGAAAGATTCCGTTGTATTTAAGTATAAATATTTGGTGTTCTCATCTCTTGGTAGAGGATTACGGTCTCTGGAATGTCCACATTTTAAAATAGGCAGGACGGGTTTTTGCAGCAGTGCACGTATTGTGTTCACTTGATCTCAAGCAAGATTTACACTTTGCCATCCTAAGGGCGGGATTAAGCAGGGAGCGAAAAGAGGGGGGAATTCATTGGACAAAATCCAAATGTTTGCAAGTTCTTTTTTTGTGAATTTGTGTGCTAACGAAGGGGAACGATATCAACAAGCATTGATGGAACTAACGCGAGGCTTGCACGGTGGTGCAGCGGTTAGCACTGTGGCCTCAGAGCAAGAACACCCGGAGATGGGTGGATCTTGGATTGCTGGCCTTTCTGTGTGGAGTTTGTATGTTCTCCCTGTGTATGCATGGGTTTCTTTCAGATACTCTGGTTTCCTCCCTCCAAAAACATGCGTGTTAGGTTGACTGGCCACTACAAAATTGGCCCTTAGGTATTAGTATTGTGTGACCAGTTGTCTGGCGACCTGTTCGGGGTGTATCCTGCCTCTTGTTTGTATTCAGCTGGGATAAATTCCAGTACCCACTGTGTGCTCATCAGGGATAAGGGGTGCAGAAGACAAAACAGAATGCACAATACTGCATTTTTTTTCCCTGCTATTCTAGAGTTCCCCAATATATGACGAAGTTTAGGCTCAACAATACCGTACCCTAACAACATGCTTGAAGATTACTGACTATTGTTAGGTTATTTTTTTTCAAACCAATCTGACAACTCTGTTAGTTTAAATCCGAAGTGTGACGAAGGTGAGTATACACAAAATGCATGACGTGATGAATTAACAAGAAATAATGAAATCAAACATGGTGGTTCTGCACGTTGTGTTGGAGTGAAAAGGCAGCGAGCAGAGAGGGATCTATCGGGTGTGTCTCTGACCGGGTCAGGGGTCGGGGGGTAAATACGGGCTGTGACTTTGGAGATCTGTCAGTTTACCTGTCCCCTTCCGTCCCCGCCTCTTTCCTCCCTCTATCTCCAGAGGCCTCACAGACTCAGATGTTTTACACAGCCTATGAAATGTTTGAAGGACACAGAAAGCGTAAGTGCGCACGGTTGCCTCTCTGCTGGGCGCCTTCTCTGTCATGCATGCGCTGGTTTTCCTGCTGATGCTCACGTACACAAAACAGATGTTAGTGCTGATGACGAACTGTGACGTAAACAAGTCCGACATCCTAAAAACATGAAACAAAAATAAGTCAAAGCCTTGTCTAGATCAGAATCTGAAAGACTGTTACTGCCATGGTCAGCATCACCATCATATCACAAAATACTACTTCATCTACAAAATCCTTGAAATCCAATCAGTTCATTAATAGTTGGCACTGAGTAGCAGTGAGTAGCTTCGTTAAAAAAAATTCAATGTTTTAGCAGACAGGGCGATCACAACAGTTTGTGACCTTGACGCTTTTGTCGTTGATTGTTGCATGATTTTGAAAACGTAAATCAATTCATCTATAGTTGGTACTGGGTAATTGTGGGCAGTTTTATTAAAACTTTTTCACTGATTTCCAAAAGTGTTATTGACCAGAGTCAGCTCAGTGAGCAAAATATTTAGTCTGATGAGCCTCGTCTGTTTAACATAGTGAATCCATTCAGAGATACAATGGAATTCAATTGAATTGAAAAATACTTTATTGATCCCCGAAGGGAAATTTGGATGCAGCAGTAATTACAGGTTTGAAATTGAAAGGTTAAATGGTTTGATGGAGGATGGTAAGAATGATTTTCTGTACTGTTCCTTTGAGCAGCAGGGTTGCAGGAGTCTGTTACTGAAGCTGCTCTTCAGGTGGTCCACAGATTCATGGAGAGGGTGAGAGGTATTTAGCATGTTTGATGACAGTTTTGATTTCATTCTGACCCTCGCTACCTCCTCCATGCAGGCGAGGGGTGCGCCCCTCTGGAGTGAGATACATTCTGGAGTTATCCCCCAGAATGGAACCATCGGTCTGGAAGATAACCGGTTAAAGAGATTGATGAGGGACGGTAGAAATGATTTTCTGTACCGTTCCTTTGAGCAGTAGGGTTGCAGGAGTTTCTGAAGCACTGTTACTGAAGCTGCTCCTGAAGTGGTCCACAGATTCATGGAGCGTGTGGGAGGGGTTCAACATGATTGAAAACAGTTTTGCTATCATTCTGTCCCTTGGCACCGCCTCCAGGCAGTGTTACACAATGTAACGTCAATTTGAAGCTCATTTTTTGGTCTCTGGATGCTGTTGTAGTCAGATTAGTTTTTATATGTAGTTTTTAAACAGAGTAAAACTCCAAAATGAACTTGTACCCCTTTTGGTTTGAAATCATCTGCGTGTACATGAGCATTAGTGGTTCCTCACCAATTCTTTGGTTTCATTCCTCCAGAAAAAGAGCATGTTTATCTTTATTACTTCTTGTAAAATATAAAATAGATTGTTTCACACAGATAAACAACTTGCAGTTCTTCAGGAATGAATAAGAATCCATTTGTAATGTTAGAATGTTTCTTTAACTGTCCTCTTCTTCTTCCTTTCCATGGAAACATGCTGTACTGGGAGATCTCTGTCCTCTGGGCTTCAAACATCATAACTGTGCTTAATACATCCCATCACAACCTCATCAGTCACACTGCACTTATTTAGCTTCTCGGGGGCAGAACCTCAGACGGACAAAACAGATGGATGAAAATAAAAAAAAAACAGTTGGGATAACTTCAAATCTAACATGTCATTGGTTGATCTGCGTTGATCCGTCCTGGTAAAGAAAACCGAAGCAGAGCCGAAAAGCAAAGCTCTTGATTTACAAGTCGATCTGCGTTCCTACCCTCACCATGTTAACCAGGATCTACGTTCCTACCCTCACCATGGTAACCAGGATCTACGTTCCTATCCTCACCATGGTAACCAGGATCTACGTTCCTACCCTCACCATGGTAACCAGGATCTATGTTCCTACCCTCACCATGGTAACCAGGATCTACGTTCCTACCCTCACCATGGTAACGAGGATCTACGTTTCTACCCTCACCATGGTAACCAGGATCTATGTTCCTACCCTCACCATGGTAACCAGGATCTACGTTCCTACCCTCACCATGGTAACCAGCTGTGGGTGGTGATGGAAAGAACGAGATCGCAGATACAAGCGGCCAAAATGAGCTTCCTCCGCAGGGTGGCTAGGCTCTCACTGAGAGATCGGGTGAGGAGCTCGGCCATCCAGAACTCTGTGTCAAGCCGCTCCTCCTCGAGGTCGAGAGGACCCAGATGGGGTGGTTCGGGCATCTGGTCAGGATGCCTCCCAAGCACCTCGCTGGTGAGGTGTTTCAGGCACGTCCCACTGAGAGGAGACCAACAGGCAGACTCCGGACCCGGTGGAGACATTATGTCTCACAGCTGGCTGGGGAACGACTTGGGCTCTTCCGGGTGAGCTGGAGGATGCAGCCCGGGTGAGAGAAGCCTGGGCTTCTTGTCTGAGACTGTTGCCCCTGCGACCCGGCCCCGGATCTTAAATGTTGGAGAATCCAACATGAATCCAAATTTATTCTTTGTTATTAGTACGTGTTTCATTTGTTGGGCATGTCATGACAAATATTCCTCCACCCTGGAGAGATGGTGTTAATAGTATAAAAGCTCAACCCAGATAATAACAGAACAGTCTCTAATGTTTTCCTCTTTACTAGCTGCCTCCTCCTCTCTGAATACTGAAAGAATTCTTTCTTCTGCCCTGCCAACCCAGGATCAGAAGGGAATGAATATGTTAGGCCAAACTGGCTCAGACGGTAACATGTCCTAAGGCCATGCCAAGTACCGCCTGCCACATCCCATCTGTTTTGTCTGCTCTGAGAGTTTCTGCTGCCAAGCACAAGGCATGAGGCACAGCATTGGGCAATCACTCACTCCAACGATGACCAGTGCTGGTGATTCCCACACATAACTTCAAACTGACACAATGGTACACCATGACCCTAACTCTGGACCAACTTTCATTATTTTCTTCCCCTCTACAGTGAAACCACCCTGTGATATCCTGCCTTATTACCTTACATGACCCCATCGGTTGGTTTTTTTTGACTGCTGTGTTCCATTTGCAGCTGCAGAGGGGGCCCAGCCCATAGCCACCATTACACCCACAGTTTTGACTGTCCAACTGGGTCAGCGAGCAGAGTTTCGCTGCAGTGCTTCTGGAAACCCAACGCCGGCCATTGAGTGGATCGGTAAGACAAAACTTTTTTTTTTTAAGGTGGCAGAGAAGATTTCATAAACTCAGTTTTTGCAATCAGCTGTCATGGTTAGACTTGTACTTACAAATAAATGTACAGAAATAATATACGGTTTATACACAGTGATGAAAATCTCTGCTAATCCTTTTTGTTTGGTGTAGAAAAGCCATTGGCCCAAAACCTTTCAATCCCTTTAATGTCCTGGTTTTAGAGCAGAGATGGGCAAACTTTTTGGTTCACGGACCACACAGTGTTCTAACATTTGACCAGTGGGCCGGAACAGAGGCAGATGGATGGCATGCTTTGGTAACCACTAGATTCGACCAATAGAATTGTGCGCTAGATTTGAAACAATTGATGTTGTTGTTTTCGCAACAAACCCAATGTATCCAGAGTGTGCCATCTAATGATGAAACATCAGAATTGCAGGAGAAATAAAATGTTAACATGGTTTATTTATTTAATATTTTCAAATTTGGTGGGCCGGATTAAAATGTTTAACGGGCCGCATGTAGCTCAAGGGCCATAATTTGCCCTTGCCTATTTTAGAGACACGTAAGTATTTCTATCTGTTTTGAGTTCCGAACCAAAAATCAGAAAAAATCATGGCATTTTTTAACGCTTAACCCATACAAAGAGTAACTGGACAGTCAGCAACAAAAATCTTCCAAACTGCCTGAAAAGTTTTGTTGTTGTTTTCTTTTTAAACTCATAAAAATTGTTTTGGATTGTTACAGCAGCTCCAGGGAAGCGAATGAGTCCCAGGGCCACCATCCGAGGAGGTCTTCTGACGATAGCTGCGGTGGACTTGGCCGATGAGGGAGAGTTTATTTGCAAGGCTTTGAACACTCACGGCGAGCACACGGCGAGGGCTTCTATTTTTATCCTAAGTACGTCCTGTATCTGACGGAGTGCATGTGTGTTTCAGGCAAAGAGTCACATGATTGTCTCCAAAACAACCCTAAGTAGAAATGTATTGATCGCATGCAGATGATTACTCTGGTAGGTCACAGTCTAAGTGTTTCTGTTTGGTTTTGAATGATCATGTTTTGCTTAGAATCGAGTCCAAGTGGAACCGGCTCAGGCACCCAACCCCAAGTCCAAGTCAGTCCCCAAAATGTCGAGATCCACGAAGGCGAGCCACTGAGTTTATACTGCAGGGCGTCAGGCTCGCCTACCCCGAAGCTCACCTGGTTGAAAAATGAAGGACAAATCCCTTCACAGGTGAGGCATCTTTGTGTTCCTAACCAACGAGCTCTGCATGGATTGATAAAAGACTGTAAGTAGATTTAAATGCTTCTGTTGGCTTAAACCTCAAGGTTTGTCCAGTGCCGATGGATTTTCTCTAATTTGACTGTTTCAGGTTTTTTTTTTTTTTTTTTTTACCATTTATCCTTATTTTTCCTTCCCTCCCGTTTGTCTCCTCCCTTTTTTCCTTTTATCCTGCCCTGTTTTGCCGTTTGTTCAGGCCATTCCCTCTCACGGTTTCCATCAGTTTAAAAGCAACAGTCTCGATGTGTTACAGAGACGTATTGAGGAGCTGCAGGTCTGTCCATCTGTCTGCTGTCTTATCCGTCCCATCATTCACATCCATCGTCTTCTACTCACTTTGTCTCCACACACCGTCTACTAAGTGCATGATCATCCATGTCTGTGATTTACTCCTTTAGATTGCAGTGTTGGTCCGTCCATTTATGAGCTAGTCTCTCAATAGCATTTCCATTGAATCCCTCCACTACTTAATGAACATTTTATAGATGAAAAACTTTTTAATGGAGAAAGATGTGTAAATTGTTGCTGCATTGGAGATAAAAACAAGTTAAGAATATTTCAGCATAAGTTTTCTCCACATGAGGATATCTGTCATGTCGGATGCTGCTCGCAGTACTTTACATCAATGTTCAATTTCTTTTGAAAAGTTTCTCTCAAAACTAATCTTAAAAGTAAAGCCGGAAATCGGCCGTAATTTCCGGACTCTAGAGCGCACCTGATTATAAGCCTCACCCAGTACATTTTTAAAGAAAAAAACATTTTGTACAAACATAGGCCGTATGTGCCCACATTGAAACATGAGATATTTACTAAGTAAGACGGTACAGAGAGAGTTTTCAAAGTTTTAATAATATACCTTAGCTTTTCTTTTCAAATAGTGATTGTGATGCGGCAGTAACACAGCAACAATATGGTAGCACAGCACTAACACTGGATAAAAAAAACATATCGGTTAAAGTCACTGAGACGCGGCAGTAACACAGCAGCAACACGGTAGCACATCACTAACAGGGCTGGTTAAAAAAACACAGATAAAAGTCACTGAGAGCCGTCTTCATCTTCTTCCTGTGCACAGAAACCATTGAAGTCAGCTCAGTTTCCTTCTTTTTCAGCCAGCTCGAGTGCTTTTATTTTGAAAGCTGCGTCATATGCATTTATTCTTGCATTTCCAAGATGAGGCTCTGTTCATGCTAATTTTATTTACGCACAAAGCGTGAAGTTTCATTAAACCTGCTTTTTTCTTGACACATATATCCCAGCTGTCTCACTCGTATCTTTTCTGCTCGAGCGCCCCTGGCGGCCGTTAGAAAAAAAAAGAAAAATGCAACCCTGCATAAGCCGCAGGGTTAACACTAGAAGCTCCAAGATTTTCTCAACCTCCTGTCTACCCCAGAAAGAGTCATCTGACACCTCTATCTGACCTACACACTGAGGAGCAGAGTCATTTGTGGATTGAATTAGAGTCTCCTAGTCTCTGAATGTTAAGTCCCATCCAAACGACTCTTAAGTGTCTTGTTTTAAAAACTCAAACAGAAGGCGTGGTGTCTAGAGACACCTCCAGAGGCTTTCAGGTAGTGGTGTCAATTGACCCCCTCGTGAGGGTTCTAAGTGTGTGACAAAAGTTGCGTCTTATAGTCCGGAATTTACGGTATTTGTTTTCCTCCACCAGTAATTTGTAGCTGATGAAAAAAAAAAAATTACAGCTACAAAACAACATTTTTGTTTATGTAGCTCAACAAATGACTGCTCAATCATTAGGTCTGAAAACGTGTGAGACGTGGAGCACCTGCTCTGAACCGATGAGTTAGTAGTCTTCCTGGTCTGGATAGACCAGCTAAAAACCTGACTTATTGAAGCTAAAGTTTGTCGTTCCCTTTGTGGTCAGAGTGCCAGCGCAATGGACTTTGAAGTCCTTTTAAAAAGCACCAGTGATTCCATTTAACCCACCGGGTACCAAATATAAAACAATACAATATTTCTATTCACAGACTCGCTACAGATACTGTTTACCAGCTTTTGTTGGTCTACCTTTAAACTATCCAATCAGTGGGTCTGAATACGTCATCCGCCAGCGAGACGGCCCTGGACAAACCAACTCAAAATCTGATTGTTTGAACCTCGAGGTTCATTGCTGTTTATTTTGTGATAGTGAGCGCAAAACAGATTTTGAAATCCTCCACGCACGCTACTTTGACTTTGATCTGCCTGGCAACAACATGGTGGCTGAGTTATGATTGGTTGAATGCTTGGACATAAAATTACACGTTGATTAAAGGAAGTAAACAAACTATTTACAAGCTTATAAGTAAAGAGGGTCTTAAAAGAAGGCCGTCCAGATCCGGACCCGGTGCCAGGGATAGAGGGTAATAATAATAAAAAGCAGAATCTGATTGACCCGCATGCGTTATTTGTTTTTATTTTGTCCACCATCTTGTCTCGTTTTGTTCTGTCCACATCATTCCATCTCGACGTGTTTGGGTTCTCATCTACCTTAACGAACCCCCATTCCACTCGATGTATGAACAGCACTAAGTACACAGCGGGTACTGTAGGTGTTTAGCTCCGTGCTAGGCTCAGCACGCCCCCTCCCTGTGTTAGTCTGGCTTCTGTACGGCCCTCGGCGGGTCCACAAGTGCTCGGGGGTCAGTTTAGTTCTGCCTGACAGAACCGCTGCATTGTGTCAGCCTTTCCCAGGAGAGCCGTGCGGCCACGCAGAAATTCTGTGTGCTCTAGCAAACGGCTTGCTTTGAAAACCCGTCAATGGGTTCAGACACACATTGAAGCCGGGCCCGCCTCAGCCGCTGCTCCGTTTAGCATCCCTCACGGTTGAATTGGCCACAGCTAAGCAGCTTTGTCCACGGATGGTCCTACAGAGCCCCCCCTCTCCATTACCTCTGAGGTGTTTCCAAACCTAATACCAGCTCATTTTCAGCATTGTTGAACTTTTTCCATCGGTTTTTACTGAACGGGTCAAGTTGAGTTGAGAATCGGAACATGGTTTTTATTCCAAAGTTTTTCAAAGACAGCCATGAGAAAAACATTCCAGAGCTCCTTCTTGTTTGATCAGCACCCCTTTTTGTCTCCACGAGGGTGACTTTAAACTTAATAAGGACGTATTTACATAAATATGACGTCCATTAAAATGTCAAAACGACACTTTTCAAACAAAATGGCCGACTTTTGGTTTGGTTTAAATTGTCCAAGAAGATTTATTATTTTATAAACTTCCCTTCACAGCATTTTGGGGTGACCTGAAAAGGCAGCACCATGATCCCAGTTCAACACCCTCGCATCAGACCCCCACCAAATTCCCTTGGAGTTTATGCAAAGTGTCATGAGTTTTTCAACATGGTCAGAGTCCCAAAAAATACAAGCCTGACAGATACAAACCATCGCTGCTACAAGCCGAAAACACAAACAACAGAACAACCAATCAGAGGACAGATAGAAAACAAAACATATAATGTAGGCTTAATGAGGACCACATCTTAACGAGCAAGTTTAACCAGTTTTTTGCAGTTAGGAAGAGACGCAGGCAGTTATGGGCTGATTGTCGTCCTGGGCAGGCATAGCAGTGCCAGACTTGTACACAGCAACAGCAGACGACACTAGGGCTTATGTGGCTAGCAGGAAGACGAGACACAGGTGCAAACAATAGGGAGAGGCAATTGTGAACAAGAAGGAAGGAATAAAGGTGAGAATGGGTGACGATCATGACACTTTTGGCATAATGGTCTTGCAGGCTGGGTTTTTTCTACATGTTTAAGGTGACTTGACACCAGAGGTGTCAAAAGTACCAACATTTCCTACTCAAGTAGAAGTATAAATACCAAGTTAAAAAACTACTTTAGTAAAAGTAGAAGTATCAACTCAAGTTTTCTAAGTAACCTATTTTAAAACTACTTAAAGTAAAAAAAGTAAATGTAAAAAAAGTAAAAAGTAAGTAATTTTCAGAAAAAAAGGAATATTGTAAACAAAAGCGTATGAACATATTTTTTTAACTATTATCACATGCTTTAAGGAGCAGAAAATATGATAATAAATGAAAGTGTTTTGGTGAAACTTTATGAATCAGAATTATTTATTTCTTAATAATGGAACCAGCGCATGGAACCAGCGTTGCCAGGTGGGAGGTGCTGGATTATCGTACTAATGACGTAAAATTATCGTATTTTACAAAAAATATCGTACACCCAGTAAAACCACGCCCATTGACAAAATAACACCCTTTACATGCACTCGTAAGGCAGTGGGAGTGAAGGAAACACACAGGAGGAAAAATCCTTGGATTCTTTTTCTAAAATTTTAAGAACTGTAAAAATGAAAAAATAACCAGGGAAATAAGATTTTAAAAAACCAGTAGGGGCGGGACTTAGGAGACGGTTAATATAAATTTATATTTATACATATCTACATATATATGTGTACATAAAAGGTTTTTTTTTTAATGTTAACCCAAACATCTTCATGATACAAAATCTAAGCGATGTGTAGTTTTAATCTCCTCAGTCAGTCTTTATAAACTAATCAATAACATTTTGGATGCTTTTAAGCACAAATACTTCATCCACTACTATTTATGGATTAATCAGTTCAATCAGCTTTGTTTATGAAGATAAAATAGTGCTTCACAGGTCAAAGTTATTTTTATAAAAATACCATCTACAACATTTTCAGCAAAGACGTTTACAATAACCGCAGACTGAAAATAATAATAAAACATTTCTTTGCTGTTGTTTTTTTTAAAAAAACTGATAATTCAATCAAAGTTCAGTGTTGCAGCATCAGAAACACTTTGATTTCCGAGCCCGAGTCTCAAACACGGAAATTGACGTCCTTGCTCTTTAAAAGTTTGTAGGCGGGGCTACTCGCCCCAAAGTAATGATTGACTGGACCTTTCAGCCAATCATTCATCTGTTCCTTTGTTTGATGCATTCAGGGTTCATAAAAAAAAAAAAAACTCCGACAAACAGTCGCGGCTTTATAACGGTGACAAAATGGAGAAAGTAGCGACTACTTTTGATAAAACTAACGAAGTAAAAGTACAGATAATTGCATAAAAAAGTAGTGAGTAAAAGTAAAAAGTAGACAAAAAAATAATTACTTCGTTAAAGTAAAGATAACGAGATTTTCTACTTGAGTAAGGTAACGAAGTAGTCTTACTTCGTTACTTGACACCTCTGCTTGACACGCACTGCATATGCACCACGTGCATTTTATCTTGGCAGCACGGTGGCTCAGTGGGTAGCACAGTGGCCTCACAGCAAGAAGATCATGGGTTCGAGTCCCGGGTGGGGATGAGGCTTGGAACACTGTCCTTTCTGTGTGGAATTTGTATGTTCTCCCCGTGTAAGCGTGGGTTTCCTCCGGGTGCTCCGGTTTCCTCCCACCCTCCAAAGACATGCAGGTTGATTGGCCGGTGCCAAATTGCCCCTAGGACTGAATGTGTGTGTGGATGGTTGTATGTGTGTGGCCCCGTGCCGACCTGTTCGGGGTGTACCCTGCCCTTCGCCTTAAATCAGCCGGGATGGGCTCCGTCACCCCCCGCAACCCCGAAAGGGACAGACGGATAAGAAGATGACTGCATTTTATCTTGAGTCGGCCAAGTAGTAGAAGTGTTTTGTTTTGGGGTTTTTTTTTGTCAAGAAAGGGTCAATAGGTTAAAGCAAAAACAAAAACCCCAATGATGTGAGGTCAGACTGTTTCCACAGAAAAAAAAACCCTTAGACGTCAACGAGCAGCTGGTTCGGGTATCGTTCTCAAGAGGTGTGAATTTGAACCGATCTTAGCTGCTACGTTGTACAAAACTGCTTCATAAATTAAGACGTACCCCTGCTGCACCCTACGTGTGTAAAGTTTAAAAAATTAGTCCAATTAGTGAAGTTTTCTCATTTTAAACACAAGATAAATTCACTAAAATACTCACCAATCCACTCATTTAAACTCAATCTTTTCCATAAAATCATTCTGTAAACATAAATCTAATGATGATAAACGCATCGTCACGGTAACCCCACCCTTCCTGTAGAGATGTAGATTCACTCTCTGGTGCAAAACGTCACTGAAATCACAATCAAAAGAACTAAACGTCACAATAACACTGTCGTCTCGTCCTGAAGGTCTCACCTCTAGTGCTTTTATGTTGCTGCTAGTTAGTAATGCTAGATACTGTGTGTCAGTGTGTCAGCAGTGTTGTGTGTGCGTACCGAGTCAGGTAAGGGGTGTGTGTCGTGTTTGGAAGTAGATTTGTTGCTACTGTGCAGATGGAATGAGTTCTGACCGGGTGTTCACATAAACCGGTCAGTGAACACAATATTTCTTCATCTATCCTCCTCAGACCCGAATGGATCGTACCGACATCGGTACCCTTCTGATCCCCAACATCCAGCTGTCGGATTCGGGCACGTACACGTGCGTGGGAAGCAATGACATGGGTTCAAACAGAGCGTCCATTCAAGTCACTGTGCTGAAAGGTCAGACGTTTTCTGTTTTAATGCTTAATGTTTTAATTTTTGTTATTTTTTAGCATGAGGATTTATTGTAAATCAAATTTGACTCAATTTTAACATCATAAACAAGTGTTGTGAAAGTCAAAAATTTCTATCGACTGGTAAATAAATTCATTTTATTTTTATGGTGCTACATCACAACATGGTCGTCTCATGGGTTTAAAGTTAAACATTGAACAAAAGAGCCTGCCCTCCTCTTCTTCGGTGAGGAGCCAAGCAAGCCAAGCGCATTGTGAGCCCAGAGACAAGCAGGAGGCTAAGGTGGGGCGCGCCCGCGGCGTGTGGGCAATCATTCCCCCACCACAAACCGGTGCTCCGCCTGGCCGGATCCTCCCGGTCATGAGGCCTCTCCCACGCCGCTGTCTTAGACCCCGTGGCCCTGCAGGGTGACTGGAGGCTACCTGGTTGATCCTGCCAAATAGACTGTGGAAAAAAGAAGAAACCTAATGGAGAGCCACAAGAAGGATCCCCTCCGATGATGTACGGACGATATACCTACGACTGTTAATTAAATATCAGCTAATCTAACTGTATAAATAGAATGTAAAGAAATCAGTAGACGAGGTTGTACCATGTGGGGGCGCTGACGAGAAGAACGAGACATGGTATGAGGGGCACTGGAATCAGCCTGGAGGAAGTGGATTCATCAAAGCACCAAGTCCTTCAATAATTCCATTCCGTTCCATCGTCTTCCGCTTATTAAGGGTCGGGTCGCAGGGGCAACAGCCTCAGACGGGAAGCACAGGCTTCTCTCACCCGGCTGCATCCTCCAGCTCATCCTGAGTCGTTCCCCAGCCAACTGTGAGACATAGTCTCTCCAGCGGGTCTGGGGTTCTGCCTGTTGATCTCCTCCCGGTGGGACGTGCCCGAATCGCCTCACCAGCGAGGCGCTTGGGGACATCCTGACCAAATGCCCAAACCACCCCATCTGGCTTCTCTCGACCTGGAGGAGGAGCAGCTCAACACCGAGCTCCTCCCAGATGGCAGACCTTCTCTCTCTATCTCTGAGTGAGAGCCCAGCCACCCTGCAGAGGAAGCATCCTCCAATAATGTAGACAAAAAAAGTAAAATTTTTTTTTTTTTTTAAACCTTTGTAACGTTGACTTTAAAAACTAAAAAAGACAGTTTGCATATTTCTGAAACAAAAAGGATTTTTCTTTAGTTTGATATAAAATAAAGAAGGCAGGAGGTTTTAAATCTCTTATATTGGTAAGCAAAACCCTTTGGGTGTGTCCAAAAATGGTCCACGGCCCCAGATCGGGTGAGATTTGAAACACATTCTTTGTTTTTAAAGGAGCGGATCACAGCACGGCACTGGTCAGCATCCAGCCCTCCGTAGCAAACGTCCGGGAGGGCGAAAGTCTCGAACTGAACTGCTTCGCTCATGGGAATCCTCCCTCAAGAGTCATCTGGTCGAGAGCGAGTGGACGCTTCTCCTCTAACCACCAGGTACAAGAACGTGTCTAAATGTGGCAAAAACACCTCTTGGCTATATTAAAATGTGGGAATGGGGAAGAAGAAAATCCATGGTCATGATCAACCTGGCATTTAAAGGGCCCATCTCATGCAAAAGTGACTTTCCAGAGTTTTCTACCTTGTAAGAGTGATGTCCGTGCCTTGTATATGTGTGTGTGTGTGTGTGTGTGTGTGTGTGTGATGTCCGGACCTTGTATATGTCACCAAATGTCTTTCTAGATTGATTTAGCCCGTTTTTCTGTGGATTTCTGGAACGCTCAGACAAAACAACCAATGAGCAGATGTCTAAAGTATGACGCAATTGACGTAGCCAGGACGGACTTTGCACATGCCCCCCTCCCTCCTCACCACCCGCCCGCCTCCTCACCCGCCTCCACTTCCGGCCTTACGCCCTCACAAACTCGCTTTTCAACATTCGATATACAGGCTGGTTCGCTGCTCTGAGTCTTTTTTATTTTCTTGCTTGAAACACGCTTTTTGTAGCTATGTCTTCAAGGAGAAAGTGCCTTCCACCTCCCGCTCAGAGATGGGCGGAGCAATAACGGCTCAGTGAGAGCAGAGGGCGGAGCTTGTACTTTCTCAGGACGGGTGGGGGGATGAGCGATACCCGGCCTTTCTTAGTTCCGGGTCTGTGACTGCGCTCCACCAAATCAATATATTTTCATAACTATGGTGTAATGCATGTTGCAAACCCCACATTTTGCGTGTGTATGTGCAGAGGATACAATGTGAAAGGAGGTATTTTGCATGAGATGGGCCCTTTAAACCGTTTGCTAATCCCAGACTGAAGAGCTCCTAATTGACTCAAACAGGCATGAATAAAATGTCAAACCGTTTCAGGAATGTTGAGTGAAAATAAAATAAAATACTACTAATGTTTCCAGTTTTTCTTCACATGAAATATAATTATTATAAATGTCTTCAGAGGTTTTAACAAATCACCAGAGATCCTGTTTTTCCAGCTGTTTCCTTTATTTTTTTCTTTTTCTGCAGATTTCGGGGAGCCAGCTGCGCATTCTGTCGGCTACTGTCGACGACGCAGGAGAATACATCTGTATGGTCCAGAGTAACCATGGTAGCCCTGGAGGGCGTGTCCACCAGGCCTCCGTCTCCGTGTCCATCACGTCGCCCTCTGTGGGTCAGTCTGCGTGCAGTTCACCAAACACACGCTCAACTTTACAGAATGACATCAGATTAAATTTATTTCCTCATTACCGTCCCATGATGTCATCCTGCTTCCCTCTGTTTCCATGGCCGCCCAACACATCTGGTACATGACCTAAAATGCAGGAAGCCATCCAGATGTTTTGTCTATATGAGGAGCCAGTCTAGTTGTTTGCTGTCTTCAGAATCTGGACTCTTGCAGATGTTTCATTGGTTTAAAGTTGAAGCTGTTTGTTGTAGTTTAAAAACTGACCGGGTCCAGATGTTTGTTTAGGTTTAAAAATGGACAAAGTCCAGATGTTAACTGTAGTCTGAACATGCCCCTATCAAAATGTTTGAGGTTGTTTTGGTTTTATAGAGGACTCGGTTACTAGAATTTGCATTAATTTCATGCTAAGGAAGGCTTTTTTTCTCGGGCGTCTTTTTTGCCAGACAAACTCGGATTCATCAAAATCACTGTAACTTTTTTTCACAACGTAAGTTTAAAAAAATCACACCTGCAAAAAAATCTAAGGCGTGAGACAATTTTAAATCCATCCTGTCCCGACCACGCCTCCAGAACTCCGATCCATTCCGTCATCTTCCGCTTATCCGGGGCCGGGTCGCAGGGGCAACAGCCTCAGACGGGATGCCCAGGCTTCTCTCACCCCGGCTGCATCCTCCAGCTCACCCGGAAGGATCCCAAGTCGTTCCCCGGCCAGCTGTGAGACATAGTTTCTCCAGCGGGTCCGGGGTCTGCCTCTTGGTCTCCTCCCGGTGGGACGTGCCCGAAACATCTCACCAGCAAGGCACTCGGGGGTATCCTGACCAGAAGCCCGAACCACCCCATCTGGTTCTTACAGTAGTTCACTTAATGTTCTGTCCACAATCCGTCTTCTCCACATGGATCAGGAGTTGGTTACGACAGTTTCTGACTTTGCTTAAAATGATTAAAGTCGTCGCTCTGTGCTGCCTTCATAGATCCCTCAGTCCGTGTAGAAGTCAGTGTACACATAGATTTGGGTTTGAGAACGACTGATAAATGAGGTCTCAGATCTTTGTTTTAGTTTAAACTTGTACCCAACCAGTTGTTTGTTTGTGTTTCAGCAGCCCCACAAAGCCCGGTCATCGGCATCCAGCCTCACGCCGCGTCGCTGCGCATCGGGGAGTCAGCCAGCTTTAAATGCAGTGTTTACCGAGGCGCCCAGCCGGTTCGGTTGGAGTGGAAGCTGCCCGGCAACCAGGCGCTACCAGGTAACACCCCGTTCTCTGCTGGGAAGTTTTCCTACATGACCAAGAGTTTGGACCAGAATGATGTGGGCTCATGAGGTGATGCAGTTTTCCTCTGAGATCTACGCCCACGTCTGTGGAAAGAACCAGAAATATCCATTAAAAAAAGAGGAAACAGCAGACTGTCACGTTCAAACTTTTAATTCCTAAACGTGGAGCGGATTATGTATCAATATTAATCCGATCAGCTCATTTTAAAAACAAGAATTTTCCTTAGATTTTTGGTTCAGTCTTGAATCGTTTACAGCATCTCTGTGACTGTGAGCAGCCAAATGATTGGTCAGGTTATTCATGGCTGGCCAATCAGTTTGTTGTAATGATCTGGAGGCAGAACGAGGCGACCTGAATGGGAGGTCGTTCCTTTGTCCAGTAAACATGAGCTTTTAAAAATCACTTTAGGGCTTTTTAAAGAAACTGTAAAACTGTATCTTTAATGAAAGTCACAAATGATCTAACACTCAGTACCAACTATGGATGGATTTCAGGAATCACCCTAGAGTTGTCATATTTTTCAACGACTAATAGCAAGTGAACTACAGTTCATTGAACTCTACTATAAAAGTCTATAAAGATGACAGGCTGAGGCGCTGGCCTGGATGGCTGCTTGCTGCAGTGCTCTCTGTTACTTTTGTTTTTAATCTAACTTTCTGAGTTTCTGTCTCTTCTTCTGCTATGTTTTGTCTCTTTCTGAAGATTTTTTTTTAGCGCACTTTGGACGTCATTTTGGACTTTGTTGTTTTGTGTCGGACTGCTGGTTTTTCAGAAATTGTCAAGCTAGGTCCAAACGGCTAGCTGGTTATGGAGTCATTTTGCCGTTGGCATGTTGACATGCACGACCAGCTGCTGGCTCTCGGGTCCTGGCTCTCAGAGGCACATTCGTCAGTGTGTGGCTGGAGGAGTTGGTTCAGTCCCAAGAGAGCTGAGGAAAAAGAGTCGATCTGGAGGAGGTGCAGAGAAGGAGACAGTCTAGAGGAGGTGCTTCGGGCCCTAGTTTTTTACGGTTTCCATGGAAACATACGGTTGCTTGCTTGAGGAACTGGAGGCGCTCACTCGGACCCAGTGAAATAGAAAGGCCAGTTTGGTGTTCTTCACTGCGGCCTGGCTTTGTGACCCATTCTGGACTCCAGCTTTTGGGTTGCCAGGTTGGACACAGTGCGACCGGACTGGGACGCCGGTAGATGGGGCGCCCAGCTCAGTAAACAATTAAAAAAACTTAACACATACGCGTGCTTTGATCTAGTTCTCACATGGATCATGTGGATCAGCAGTGCGGTTGTGCCCATTTTAGAAGACTCTTAAACAACCTGGGGATCTAAAAGTGTTCCAAAGAGGGGTGCAGGTGTACGTACGAAACGTTTTTACCGTCCGTTTTTTTCTCCAGATAATGTTAAAGTTGGACCAGATGGTTCTGTCATCACCATCACTGATGCCCGGCCTGTAAACACCGGTGTGTACCGCTGCGTGGCAAGCAACTTGTTTGGTGCCACACAGAGTATCGCCTCTCTGAAAGTAAAAGGTAAGTTTATCACACACCGGGGCTCCTTCTGGTGCCCAGAATAAAGCAACCATGATGTCTTCTGTCCTTTTAGAGTCTCCAGTGGCAAAAGTGACCCCCACCGGGCCCATCCGGGTCAGAATGGGCGACCCCATTAACCTGGAATGCCAGGCTTCTGGGGAGCCTCGACCATCAGTGTCCTGGCACAGGCTGGACAACAACCGTAAGACGATGCTGAGCAGCGCGGTGCCCATGGACTCCAACGCCGTCATGCAGGTACCTCTATTAACCCCCCACCGTGGACTCCACTCCCTCACAGCTGGCTAAGTTGGTGTTTCATCCCCTTTTCAGATCCTAGTGGCCCGTCCAGAGGATAGCGGGACGTACGTGTGTGTGGCTCGCAGCCTGGAGGGCACGTCTGAAACCAGAGTTGAGGTCCATGTGGAGGGAGGACCCCAAGTGCCCGGAGTGCCTAGAGTTTCTGTTCCTGAGCCGCTGATGGTGGTGGTGGAGGGTCAGACAGCCACTCTCCGCTGTGACGCCCACGGTAACCCTTCGTTCTCTCTTTTGTTTTAAGTTAGAGCTGCCAACACACGTTTCGATCAGTTCTGTTTCACTTTATCCGGGAATGGGTCGCGTGCCAACAACCTCACAGGTGTTCCCTGCCCAGCTGTGGGATATGGTCCCCTCAGCGGATCCTGGGCCTATTTCACAAGATGACACGAGGTATCCTAACCAGATACCCAAACCACCCTATCTGGCTTCTCTTGACCCAAAAGAGCAATGGCTCTACTCCAAGCTCCTCTAAGATGTCAGAGCTCCTCCCTCTATCTCTGAGTGAGAGCCCAGCCACCCTGCAGAGGAAGATATTTCAGCTGCTTGTATCCAATTTAATTCTAGGTAGAAAAAAAGATCCCTTTCTTAGTGCCATTTTTAGCCAGACTGGTACCACATGGCATCTCTGCTTTATTTAATGTCACTTACTAATAGGTCAGCTATGGCACCTATTTGCTTTCTAATTAGAGCCCCTGAAAACAATCGGCCAATCTGTGAAAGAGATTGGCGGAGTGGGCGGGTGCAGTTAGTACCCAACCTTACCAGGCTGAAGTCCTGGGCAGGCACGGCAGAAGCAAACTTGAGTAGGTCCCACATATGGAGGAACACATATGACAAATTAGTATAGCCCACCAGAATGTTTATGAGGGGGAAGAAGAGACACAGGTGCAACGATTACAGAGAAACAATCAGGACTAGGTGTGAGGAATTAGGGCAATGGGCCGAACAAGCGAGACGAAAGAAGGTTTAGAATGGAGTTAGAATATGATCCCTCTTCTCAATAGGAGGTCTAACCAAGTAGCAAGAGGAGGGGGGAGTTCACAAAGTCAAAAACAGAAGTGAAACTAAATAAATATATTTACAAGTTATTTTTTGATAAGAGATAAAAATCATCACGCCCCCAAAATCATAATCCCCTTGTTTTAATGTTCCCTCGTCTTCATTTCCACAGGATTCCCCTCTCCGACCATCGGCTGGTCCAAGCTGCGTTCTTCCCTACCCTGGAGACACAAAGTGGTTAACAACCAGTTGGTGCTACCCGCTGTAGGCCGCCAGGATTCTGGGGAATACATCTGCAGCGCCACAAACCACATGGGGACCTCTGAGGCGACTATCATGCTGGATGTGGAGAGTGAGTTCATCGTGAGAACCTGATGGTGTATCACCATGAGTTTTCTTGGTTCTGTTTGGGGTTCCTGTTCATTTGGGGTACAAACTCTTCTGGATGGATCTAGCATTGATACTCCCCATAAAAATAAGAGTAGAATAACTGGAATCAATAATTGGTGTTTCCTATCATTTAAACTGTTTCTACGTCTGCGTAGAGGTCCGTTATCAGGGGCAGATCCAGGATTTTGTAAGGGGGGGGCTGGCGGGGGTTCATTATCAAAGCCAGTATAGAGGAGGCTGGGGGCGTTCCCCCAGAACATTTTGAAAAATAAGAATAATTTTTCTGTATTTTAGTGGCCCATTTGCTGACCCTGCAAGGGGATAGCTTGACTAGTCCCCTTTCCTTTCTTCTTCTTCTTTTTATTTATTTATTTTTTGGGGACCAAAAGACACACCCTTCTGGATCCGCCCTTGGTTATATCATTCCATCTAACACCACCTATTGTCTCGTGTGACTGTTTTTCTTAGACGTTTGCTGTTTTCAGGTGGGATAATTTCTTGATCCAAATCAGAGTAGGTTTACTCATGAATATTTTTGGGTGCCACCAGCTCATTTGAGGACGTCTGGGTATGCTTCACGTAGATCGTGTGATCAATACATGCAGTTCAAGAGGTGTGGTTAGGGCAGGATGGAGATCAAGTAGCCTTCCGTCTGAGATTTGTCTCAGATGTGATTTATAAGTTTATGCTGCAGAAAGTCTTGCTCAGCCTTAGATCTGTGCAATTCTTAGTAAATGTGATCCGAGTCGTGTGGAATTAGGGCAAAGGGCAGGACAAGGAGGAAGGAAAACGTAGCAGATGGCTTCATCTTTGGTTCTCCTGACTCTGGTTTAACTCCATCATTGCTCCTTCAGCTCCTCCTTATGCCACTTCGATGCCAGATAATGTGGAGGTGTGGGTGGGTGAAGTTATCCGACTGCAATGCCTGGCTCACGGGACTCCGCCTCTGACCTACACCTGGACTAAACTGGACGGGCCTCTGCCTTCACGAGCTGAAGTTAATGAGGGGGATTTCCAAATTAACCTGGCCACCGCTGAGGATGCTGGGAACTACAAGTGTGTGGCCACCAACAAAGTGGGCACCAGTGAGGCGGTTGCTAAGGTTTCCGTCAGATGTAAGTCCCCACCACATCTCCAGTTAATCTGGATGTTTTCCTTCCTCTGATTAGGTTTTCTCTTGTTCCTCTTGCAGCGCCGCTGGCCGTGCGTGTTGCTCCTAAGGTGGAAGTGAAAGGTCAGGGGAGCACTGTGGAGTTCACCTGCTCTGCAGCAGGAGGAGCAGAAACGAAGATAGAGTGGCTGAAAGAAGGAGGAGCTCTACCTCCAAACCATCACATCAAAGATGGGGTGCTCAGGTCTGCTTTCTTCTTTTGTTTACCTGGTGGGAGTGTTTGGACGATCTGTATCATTCTTCCCTCCAAAGGATTGAGGATCTGGTGCGGAGTGATGAAGGTGTTTACATCTGCCGAGCGAGCAGCGCGGAAGGTCAGGCTCAGGACTCTGCCAGGCTCACCATCCAAGGTATGCCACCACCTCACACAGACATAAAAATACCACCGGCTGCTTGCTGTAACATGGTTCACCTTTTAGGGCTTTGATGTTTTCTAGATTTTTTTTTTGTGCAATTTTGCAGCTTAATTTTCTACCACAAATTATTTTCTACGTCTAAATTGATGCATTGCTTTCTGATTGGTTGGAGAAGAAATTGGGGGATGCATTGAGGTATTGATGAGTGGCTAAATGAATTAATTGACGGAGATATAGATAGACGGATGATGTATACCCCCGTCAGTTCAGACTCTCCCCTCCCTCCATCTTGCAGCTCTGCCACAGGTGATGATCCACGTCAGAACCTCAGTTCAGACGGTGATGGTGGGGAACTCTGTAGAATTTGAGTGCCAGGCCACCGGTGACCCTGAGCCCACCGTGTTGTGGAGTAAAGTGGCCGGCTCGCTACCGGCGCACATTGCTGTGGAAGGTGGCATGCTGCGAATCGACCAGGTGAAGGCAAGTGACGCCGGCCAATACCGATGCACCGCTACCAACGACATTGGCTCTGACCAATCACAGGTCGTCCTAAACGTTCAGTGTGAGTCCTGAAACAGATTCCTCCTCCTTTATTTTCACTTCATGGAAACGTAGCTTCTCTCAAACTTTTTTTTTTTTTTTAACTCAGCTCTCCCTCAAATTGCTGCCCTTCCTGCTCAAACGGAGGTGACCATCGGATCAGACGCCATCTTGTCCTGTATGGTTTCAGGATATCCTGTTCCTGAAGTAAAATGGTCAAAGGTGAGCTACAAAAGCACTGAAAATAAAGAAGGGTGGATAGGGAAGTGTCGTGATGTGGCGATGTGGAAGGAGGAGGACCCAAAAACAGGATTTATTCATTAGAAGTCAAGCCCGGGTCTAAAGCAAGAGCAAAGGATTAATCCAATGGAATGTCTTAAAGTTCAAAATGTAAGAGTTCAATAAAAAACAGCCAGAATGGTGATGACCCGACGTGGAAGTCAGGGGAGACTGCCTTTAAATACACACCAAGATCCACAAGTGTGTGTCATCAAACTAATCATCCTCAGGTGTCCTTAATCAGGGTGTTGAGGGAAGGTCCACGGCTCCCTCTAGTGGCAGGGGAGGGGATCATGACGTGTACAGTAGGTGTGTCATTTGATTGTTGGTAAAGTTTTCTCATTAGTCGTCGTATTGATGCTGCTTTTCGGTCGGGTATTTTATCAATACTTGTTAACTGCTTTTCTGTGTAAAAACAAGGAGGGTGAATATATTTAACAAACTAACATTTAAATCTTTTTACTTTTAAAATCAATTTCAAACACAATATGTAAGATGCAATGCCCAACGTGGTGTCCATTATCTGAAATGAATGGATGGCACAGAGGAAATCACTACTTACTCTTTGTGAGATAGTGTAAACCTCATTAGGACGTACCCTCTTTAAACCACCGTCATTTAAGAAGTGTAAAAATAAAAAAAGTACTTTTTTGTGACCTTGACTTTTGTGAACTTGATCAGGAATACATTGCTTCCACAAAAGTTTTAACAACGCACAAAGGCCCATGCTTCATCCTTCCTTCTTCTTTATCATCCTCATTCAATTAATCAGAAATACTTTTATTGCCATGGTCAATGAAGAGGATGGGAGACTGGGAACTTGCTGTGGTGCAAAGTGTTCATATGTCCAATGACAGAAGGGAAGAAGCTGTTTTTGTAGCGGGACGTTCTGATCCAAATGTTAAGTTGGCCAAAGTAGGTTTTTTGCCCATTTGTAGTTTATTTTTAGAATTTTACTGTAGAGGTCGGGTGGGCAAACAACCATGACCCGAAGGGAAAAATATGGCCCACCGAGGTTTTTAGTTTAGCCAACCAATTAAATTTAAATGATAAAAAAAAACACATTAGCAAATTAGGGAATTAGCACCTCCAAATCCGAGACCATGGTCCTCGGCTGGAAAAGGGTGGAATGCCCCCTGCAGGTCAGGGACGGGGTCCTACCCCAAGTGGAGGAGTTTAAGTATCTCGGGGTCTTGTTCATGAGTGGGGGAAGAATGGAGCGAGAGATCGACAGGCGGATCGGTGCGGCATCAGCAATAACTAGGACGCTGCATCGGTCTGTCGTGGTAAAGAGAGAGCTGAGCCGAAAAGCAAAGCTCTCGATTTACAAGTCGATCTACGTTCCAACCCTCATCTATGGTCACCAGCTGTGGGTGGTGACCGAAAGAATGAGATCGCGGGTACAAGCGGCCAAAATGAGCTTCCTCTTCAGGGTGGCTGGGCTCTCACTCAGAGATCGGGTGAGGAGCTCTGGCATCCGGGAGGAGCTCGGTGTCGAGCCGCTCCTCCTCCAGGTCGAGAGGAGCCAGATGGGGTGGTTCGGGCATCTGGTCAGGATGCCCCCTGAGTGCCTCGCGGGCGAGGTGTTTTGGGCACGTCCCACTGGTAGGAGACCAAGGGGCAGACCCCGGACCCGCTGGAGAGACTATGTCTCACAGCTGGCCGGGGAACGACTTGTGATCCTTGCAGGTGAGCTAGAGGATGCAGCCGGGGAGAGAGAGGCCTGGGCTGCCCGTTTGAGGCTGTTGCCCCCGCGACCCGACCCCGGAACAAGTGGAAGATGACGGATCGGAACGGAAAAAAATACATTTTTCCCCCTGCAATTCCGCTGTTTTCCTCCAGATGGCAGACACATTGACAACTGTTGAGCTGCATTCAAGTGCTGTCGGAAAATCAGACTTCCTGTATTATTCTTTACAACATGGTGGTTTTTGTCAATTCTCCAATGAGAAAGTCTTTTTTCCAAATGTTGTGGCTCCTCTTGAACATATATTTTTTCTCCTGCTTTCTTTAATGTTCAATGTGAAGCACTTTGAGTTGTCTGTAGCCTTTGAGGCCCAGAAGTTATAAAGTTTGCTCACCTCTGCTCTGAGATCTGACTCCAGTCTTATGGAGGACAATGAACATAATAATAAAAATTTTATTTGTAACATGTGCTTGAATAATTATAAGAACACATTGACTGGTGTACACAGAAACTCACCGCAGTGTGTTATTTTCAGATGGAGGGTGAGTACGCTCCTAAGTGTTTCCAAGAAGCTGGCAAGTTCACCGTCCCCGATGTCAGCCAGGAAGACTCTGGTACCTACATTTGCACCGCCTCCAACAAGCACGGCAAAGTAGAAGCTTTCACCAATCTCCAAGTCCACGGTTTGTTTCGGCTAAGAGAAAGGAGCACTAGAGTTTACAGGAATGTTATTCTCACTGTGTTTTGTTTTGTGCAGAGAGGGTCATGCCATACTTCACCCAAGAACCCTTGTCGTACCTCACCCTCCCCACCATCAAAAACGCCTACAAAGCCTTCAGTGTGAAGATTACCTTCAGACCCGATAACGTAGACGGTAAGAGTACACGCTCCAGACGCTTTCACAGACCAACATTTATCATCCAATAAATGATTTGTTTTGCTTTCTTGATGTTTCCATATTTACTGAGATGTTCTTTCACTGCATCTTCTGTCCCTCCCCTTTCACCCACGCCTCACCCATGGGGTGGGAAGGTCTCGTAATGTACGCTGGTGAGTCTCAGGAGGTCGAGCTCCCCCTAGCATCACGCTCAAGGCTGTGAAAGGCAATGCATGGCTGGTGTTTGCAGTCAAGATCAAAGTCCTACAGAAAAACAACAAAGATGGGATAAAAATATTAAAAGTCCAGATTTCAACTTTCAATTTTATTTTAATATCCTTGGATCAGTGATTGAGACTGGAACAGGAGTAGAGAGGGAGGGCACTTTAGACACGCTGTTTTCCCATGCTACAGATTTACCAACAGCCATTTAGAAAAAGCTTCACTTGTTGCACCTTAACCAGGTTCACTGGAAAGGAAAAAAAATTCTTTCACTTTGTCGTAGGGCTTAAAAGTAAATGCTTAAAAGTTCAACAACTGAGCCACAAGGTACAGAAACACAGAGCTGCCGTCTTTAAAAACCTTTTTTTTACCATATCTATATTGATGGAAAGCCAAATGGGTCAAATACTGACATAAAACAGGCACGTCAGCATTTAAAAGAATGTTTAAAAGAATTCTAAAAAAAACAAACCCCAAGAACTCTAATGTTTTTACACCCATTTTTAATATAAAAGCGCTGTAAAAAAAAGGGCCTTTTAAAGTCTCATGTAAAAATCAACTTTTTACTCAACAAAAAGCATCTTAGAATCACGTTTTTACGTCCAACCTGACACTTTTTGCACTTAGATTGATGAAAACACGTGCTACATTTTACGTTAAAAAATTGAAACATTCTAAAATATCAAACATGTAAATTGTCATAAAATCTTTGAGGTTTTCGAGTAGGTTACTTTACTCAATTACTAACAACTTACTTTTATGCTGATGTAACAGAGTTAAAAACTCAGTTATGTTTGAGAGAAATAAATTGGAACATACTGACATTTTACGATCAGATTCACAACACCGACACCAGCAGAAACCAAAATGATGCTAAAAGCAAATAAGTAGCACGTTTGCAACTGTTTTTCTGAACAATCTGGGTTTCTTAAAGCTGGAAGTTTTGAATTGGCGGGACGCCTGACAAAATATAAAAATTGAATACCTGGCTTCTCATAAGACAGCATAGTTTTTATGCATTTAAAATGTGAAATGCTAATGTGAAATTTCAAGGGTGACAAATTGGACTATCAGCTTGCGTATAAAGATGGCTACTCACCTCCACTGCACTGGGACAAATAATGGATGAGTGGCTGTTGAATTGATGTAAAACAAATATGTTGGTGCTTTTTTTCTTGGGTTTAGCGCAGGCTTTGATTTCATTGATCATGACTTATTGCGAAAAGAGAAGTCTGCGTATGATTTTAAGGAGTGTATGATTAAATGGTTGGGTAGTTACTTATCTAAACAAGTACCAATGGTTTTTAAATTTCTGGGTAATTGGAGTGCGGAGTCCCCCAGGGCACTTGCCTAGGGCTTCAGTTTTTTTTTTACAAATTTATTTATAACAATGTTCACTGATGACTCGACAATAATAATCATCTCAATTTTAAGACATTGCACTGTAAAAGAGATTCGTATCCAAATGGTTTGAGGATAAAAATTATTTTAAAAGTTAGTAAAACAAAACGTTTAATCGTAGGTTTCAGTTTTAAATAAAGTTTTTTGACCTTTGAGACTTTGACTGTAGATGGCATTACCCTCAAAACCTAATCATTGAATCTATAGTTCGTACTGAGTAACTACTGGCAGGGAATCCCTTCAGTGGTTTGGAAGATATTGTGTTTACAGATGTTTTACAGGCCGAATGCTTAACGAGGATTAAGATCGTGTAGTCCCTCATTCATCCAGGAGTGATCCATAGTAGAAAAAGTTTAAAAAAAGTCTTCTGGACAGTTTAATTCTTGAACGAGACGTTTCGACTTCCATCCGTAAATCATTTTCAATCTGAATGAAATGGACTGAAACCTGGATCTATTTATACTAACCTAGTAAAAGGTAAAAAAAATAGTAAGGCAGGGCTCGACCAATGAGCCTGTGTTGCCTATGATGGCCGTGAATGGCTCCTATTGTAACCACCAACCAGTATTATAATAATGCTAAAAGCCTAGTGAATAGAAATTCCTGCTAACGAGAGGCGTGAATCTGGGTCACGAGGTGTCGTCTTTAGTCCATGGCTTCAAAAGGCTGCTGTAAATACCGGGCAGAATGTATCTAACGCCTCCACTCCGATTCAGTGAGGGATTTTCTTTCATCACAAAGATGGCTTCCTTCACGCCTCTTTCAAACCAACCTTTCTCTCTACTTAGAATTTTCACCTCACTGTCCTCAAAAGTGTGTTTGGTGGATTTAAGATGCAGATGTACAGCAGACTGTGGACCACTTGAGGCTTCTCTTCTGTGTTGGTGAAGTCTTTTGTGGAGTGGCTAACGCCTCTCGTTAGCAGGAATTTCTATTCACTAGGCTTTTAGCATTATTATAATAGGGATCGTTTACTGGTCTGTGGTTACAATAGGAGCCATTCACGGCCATCATAGGTAACACAGGCTCATTGGTCGAGCCCTGCCTTACTATTTTTTACCTTTTACTCAGGTTAGTATAAATAGATCCAGGTTTCAGTCCATTTCATTCAGATTGAAAATGATTTCCGGATGGAAGTCGAAATGTCTCGATCAAGAATTGAACTGTCCAGAAGACTTTTTTGAAACTTTTTCTACTATTAACGAGGATTATCAGATGGAAACAGATTATTGTCTCAGTGCGCCATACTGGGAAATATGGCAGGATAACTCTGTTTCTATCTGTCCTCTTAACACGCCTCTTCCTCAAAGGAAGGTTCCAATCTTAAACTAACCCAGAAGGTTACAGGACCTCATGTAGTTTGAATGTTTTGCTTCCTCACGTGTGCAGGATGTGTCCCAGCAGAACTGTGACTGTAGCCAGGAATTATTTCCTTCCTCCGCTTGCTTGCAACATGTCCTACATGAGCATGTTTATCCCAGCATGTGGAGCGGAATGTGACCCGTTGCTTTTAGGAGGCCAGGGATTGGATGGCTTTGATTGGCTCGTTGTGGCATGCTGCTTCATACTCCATTGATCTCCATCCTAATAAGTCACACAGAAAGGCTTAAGTTCTTATAAGATAATTGGTGGAGAATTTTCTGACTTATTGGGATGGATTTTTCCATCCTGCATTTACTCATCGACCATCTTTTCCTGGGGTAGGCATGGTGCTCTTCAACGGACAGAAGAAGACCACCGGAGCGGACTTCATCTCTCTTGGACTTGTCGGTGGTCGCTTGGAGTTCAGGTCGGGTTTCTGTAAGGTCTTGTGGTTTAAAAAGCAGCATGGTGAGAGCTATGTCATCTCAGGTTTGACGTCGGCTCCGGCATGGCAACCATCCGGGACCCTAACCTCATCAAACTGGGAGAGTTTCACACGGTGGAGCTGTATCGTAACCTGACGCAGGGGCACATCATTGTGGACAGTGGAGAACCAATCAGCGGCACCTCTCAGGTATGCTGCCGGAAAACTGAGGCTGATTTAAGACTGATTACTTATTACAAACAGGTAAACAAATTAGGGTTTGCTTTAGGAGTGATGTAAAGCTATGTTCACACCACATACGACCAAAAATGGATGGTTTGTATTCCATGGCAACCATGTTCTTGAAGCGCGGCCGGGATGAGACTGATAAATCCGATATGTACAGCATGCTTTGTTTTGTTTGATGGAGGACAAATCAAATCATGCAGCACGGCAGGATGTTGTAGTGTCCATATTTATTTCAAATGAACTCTTTAGAAATACATTCTTAGATTTAATCCCTCTATTTATTTCAGATTCCCCCAAGTTTGTTTACAAAAATTACAGCGACACATTACAAGACCCAAATAAGATAAAGTGAAAAGTGACCTTCAGTGAATTCCAGGAACTCCCTAATTCACTGATTAAAGTTTCAAACACACCAATTCATTCAGTAAGTTTGAGAAGAAAACATGACGACCTTGGTTCTACATCTTTATCTGCTTTGATAAAAACTGACCGGCAGGAACTACCATATATGGACAAGCAGGTCAGCCGACCAATCTTGAAGAGGTTCTTCAACCTAACTCTTTAAAAATAGACAATACATTTTCCTTTACGCTACTCGTCCTACTGCTCTCTATTGTTGTGATTTGTTGTGATAATTTTATACACGAGACATCTTTGTTTATAACTAATTATGTTGCAAGAGGTTTTTGCTAAACTTTACCCCATGGACAATGATGTTTGCAGATGACATTGTGATCTGTAGTGAGAGGAGGGAAGAAGTGGAGGAAAAGTTGGAGAGGTGGAGGTTTGAAGATTAGTCAGAGTAAGACAGAGTACATGTGTGTGAATGAGAGGGATCCAAATGGAAAAGTGAAGTTACAGGGAGAAGAGATAAAGAAGGTTGAAGATTTTAAGTATCTAGGATCAACAGTCCAGAGCAATGGAGAGTGTGGAAAAGAGGTGAAGAAGCATGTGCAGGCAGGCTGGAACAGGTGGAGAAAAGTATCAGGTGTGATGTGTGATAGAAGAGTTTCAGCTAAAAGGAAAAGAAAAGTGTACAAAACCGTGGTGAGAGCGGCCATGCTGATTGGTCTAGAGACAGTGGCACTGAAGAAAAGACAGGAAGCAGAGATGGAGGTAGCAGAGATGAAGATGCTGAGGATCTCTCTGGGAGTGACCAGGATGGACAGGATTAGAAATGAGTACATCAGAGGAACAGCACATGTTAGAGATTTTGGGGATAAAGTTAGAGAGGCAAGACTGAGATGGTTTGGACATGTACAGAGGAGAGGGAGAGAGTACATAGGAATAAGGATGCTGGATTTGGAACCACCAGGAAAGAGGACTAGAGGAAGACCAAAGAGGAGGTTCATGGACGCAGTGAAGGAAGACATGAAAATAGTTGGAGTGACTGAAGAAGATGCAGCAGATAGGGTTAGATGGAAGAAACTGACTTGCTGTGGCGCCCCCTAAAGGGAAAAGCCAAAAGAAGACTGTGAAACCCAGCTTGAACCACAACGTCTTATCTCATGTCAAGTGTCTTGGTCAACAGTCTGCATCCCTCCTAGGATTGGTCATTAGATTGTTTCATTTTGAGATTTCCAGCTTTTTTGTGTAACTTTTTTGGAACCAAACAAGAGACTTTCTTTGGTTTACATGTTCGGCCACTCTTATGCCCAGCTTCCTCCGCAGGGTGGCTGGGCTCTCACTCAAAGATCAGGTGAGGAGCTCTGCCATCTGGAAGGAGCTCGCTCTGCCATCCGGGAGGAGCTCGCTCTGCCATCCAGGAGGAGTTCAGAGTAGGGCCGCTTTTTCTTCAGGTTGAGAGAAGCCAGATTGGGTGGTTTGGGCATGTGGTCAGGATGCCTCCCGATCGCCTCGCTGGTGAGGTGTTTTGGGCATGTCCCACCGGGAGAAGACCCAGAGGCAGACCTCAGACCTGCTGGAGGGACTATGTCTCACAGCAGGCTGGGGAACGACTCGGGACGCTCTGGGTGAGCTTGGAGGATGCAGCCGGGATGGGAGAAGCCTGGGCTTCCCGTCTGAGGCTGTTGCCCCGGATAAGCAGAAAATGACAGAATGGAACATGTTCGTTCATGACACTTTTCTTTCAAGTTTAAATCTTTAATCGATAGAAATACTTTTAGCCAAAACCAAAAAGTTGGAGAGATTGACAGAGTGTGGGCCGATAGTTTTTGTTGACGATACAAAATGATTGGATAAGATTTTATAACGTTTTTTTTTTTTTCACTGCATCTATTTATAAACATGAGTTCAGGTTTTAAGTAATATCACCAAAAATGAATTTATAAAGACCTTCCAAACCACTTTTAAAATAATTTTTCCGTTCCGTCATCTTCCGCTTGTTCCAGGGTTGGGTCGCGGGGGCAACAGCCTCAAACGGGCAGCCCAGGCCTCTCTCACCCCGGCTGCATCCTCTAGCTCACCTGGAAGGATCCCAAGTCGTTCCCCGGCCAGCTGTGAGACATAGTCTCTCCAGCGGGTCCGGGGTCTGCACCTTGGTCTCCTCCCGGTGGGACGTGCCCGAAACACCTCGCCCGCGAGGCACTCGGGGGGCATCCTGACCAGATGCCCAAACCACCCCATCTGGCTCCTCTCGACCTGGAGGAGAAGCGGCTCGACACCGAGCTCCTCCCGGATGGCAGAGCTCCTCACCCGATCTCTGAGTGAGAGCCCAGCCACCCTGCGGAGGAAGCTCATTTCGGCCACTTGTACCCGCGATCTCATTCTTTCGGTCACCACCCACAGCTGGTGACCATAGCTGAGGGTAGGAACGTAGATCGACTTGTAAATCGAGAGCTTTGCTTTTCGGCTCAGCTCTCTCTTTACCACGACGGACCGATGCAGCATCCTAGTTATTGCTGATGCTGCACCGATCCGCCTGTCGATCTCCCGCTTCATCTTTCCCCCACTCGTGAACAAGACCCCGAGATACTTAAACTCCTCCACTTGGAGGAACCTGTCCCTGACCCGCAGGGGGCATTCCACCCTTTTCTGGGCGAGGACCATGGTCTCGGATTTGGAGGCGCTAATAAACAAAAATGATTTTTTTTCTATTTTAATCAGGGGAAGTTCCAGGGTCTGGACCTGAACGAGGAGCTTTATCTGGGTGGATACCCCAACTACACGGTGCTCGCTAAAACCGCCGGCATTAAGACTGGGTTTGTGGGTGAGAAAGGAGACTCTTTCTATTTTAAGAGGGATTTCTTTGTTAAAAAGCAGATCTAAGTGTTCTGTTCTGGTCTTTCTGCAGGATGTATTCGTCAGCTGATCATCCAGGGAGAGGAAGTCATCTTCAAAGACCTGGACAAGAGCTCTACGGGTGTCACAAAGTGTCCAACCTGTAAAGACGACCCATGCCAGGTCAGTTCGAGCTCTCCATTCCTGTACCACCACAAAGTCATATCAAAGGGGTCAACACACAGTGGATGCCTAGAGACTGTACTTGCATCTTGATTTGTAATGTTTAAGTGTGTGTGTGTTTGGATCAGAACGGTGGTCGGTGTGTGGATTCAGAGGCCAGCTTGTATAAGTGCAGCTGTCTCAGAGGATTCACAGGAAGTAACTGCCAGCATCACTCGTCTCTGCACTGCCACCCAGGTATGGTTTCATCACACACACACACACACACACACACACACACGTGCATCGAAGCTCACAAGTAGCTTAGCGTTTAACTTTCTGATGCTCCACCCTTTCAGAGGCCTGTGGATCAGATGCTACCTGCATCAACCGGCCTAGTGGGCTGGGCTACGACTGCCGCTGCCATCTGGGCAAGTTCGGGAACAAGTGCATGGAGGGTGAGACAGAAAACTCACAGCCACACGGGTGCCAACTCATTATATGACCAAAATCCTGCAAAATAAACTTTTCAGGACCTTTAACCTTAAATTAGAGCCACATAAACATGTCCAGACTGATGCCTTAAAGTTGTGTGTATGTGATACGCCGATGATGATAGAAATTTATTTTAGGAGTTACATTTAGCCTATGCTGCATCGGTCTGTCGTGGTAAAGAGAGAGCTGAGCCGAAAAACAAAGCTCTCGATTTACAAGTCAATCTACGTTCCAACCCTCACCATGGTAACCAGCTGTGGGTGGTGACCGAAAGAATGAGATCGCGGGTACAAGCAGCCGAAATGAGCTTCCTCCGCAGGGTGGCTGGGCTCTCACTCAGAGATCGGGTGAGGAGCTCTGCCATCCAGGAGGAGCTCGGTGTCGAGCTGCTCCTCCTCCAGGTCGAGAGGAGCCAGATGGGGTGGTTTGGGCATCTGGTCAGGATGCCCCCCGAGCGCCTCGCGGGCGAGGTGTTTTGGGCACGTCCCACCGGGAGGAGACCAAGGGGCAGACCCCGGACCCGCTGGAGAGACTATGTCTCACAGCTGGCCCGGGAACGACTTGGGATCCTTCCAGGTGAGCTAGAGGATGCAGCCGGGGTGAGAGAAGCCTGGGCTGCCCGTTTGAGGCTGTTGCCCCCACAACCCGACCCCGGAACAAGCGGAAGATGACGGAACGGAACGACTTACATTTACATTCTTATCAATAAACAAAGAAAGTCTAGTTGACAAAAAAACTAGACTAGGCTAGTTACAACTTGAAATGCATGTAACTAAGATGCAACGTGCAGTCAATCATAATTCAACAGATTAACTCAGGATCAAAAAGTTCAAATAAAATAACAGAGTTTAAGGATGTAATTTATGGTCGGTCGGTCGGCCAGGACGGAAGACCTGGCTGGGAGGGATGGTGATGACAATGATGTGGTGATGACAATTCTTCTTCTTCTTTGGATTGCGGCGTGGAGCACCAACTTGGGTGCTTTACCGCCATCTACTGACTCCCATGGCTCAGATTCCCCTGAGTAACCCTGTACACCTTTAAAAAGTGTACAGGGCACCAAAACCCTTCCCCTGCCGTCCAAACAAAAACACCTCCTTCAAGCTCACCTGTCTCATCCCAACAATCCTCAGCACCACCATCATAGCCTCTCTTTCTTCCTCATATTTTCTACATGATAACACCACGTGACTAACCCCTTCCAACTCCCCACAGAAATCACAACACCCATCCAAATGTTTACCCAGAATCTTGAGCCCAATTCGTAACCTGCTAAAAACCACCTGCCCCCGCCTTCCACCACCCACCGGATCCACAGTCACCCCCACCGTCCTCTGTACTTCATACAAGTGACGTCCCTTCACCTCTGACTCCCACTCCATCTGCCACTGCTGCATTATCCCCTTCCAGACCAACGCCTTCACCTCCCCTCGTGACAGAGCCACGACCCTCTCCACCACCACCTGATCCGCAGCCCTCTTCGCCACCTCATCCACCCGCTCATTCCCCCCAATCCCAGAATGGCCCGGAACCCACATAAACACTAACGACCCTCCTATCACCCCCAACGCCATATTCAAAACATCCCAAAACAAACCTTGATAATACCTCACCCTCCCCAGTTCAAGAGCCCGAACCACTGACAACCAGTCTGTGCAGATGCCACCCTGTTGCACCACCCACACCACAGCCATCCACACTGCATATAACTCCACCGTGAAAATACATAAGTGATCTGATGTACGAACCCCTACCTCCACTCCAGACCCTTCCACCACCATTCCCGCACCCGTCCTCCCTGAAACCGGATCCCTTGAACCATCTGTAAACACCAACGTGTAATCCCCATAATTCTCCTCAATAATACTCCTAAATGCTCCCACCACATTCACATCCCCAAACCTCCGTCTCCACCCTACCATCCCCAACTCCACCCTCACAATGGTGATTACAATCTTCTTCTTCTTCTTCTTCTTTAGTTTGCGGCATGAAGCACCAACCTGGGTGCATTACCGCCACCTACTGACTGTCACGAACCTCAAATCCTCCTCAATAACCCTGTACACCTCAAAAAAGTGTACAGGGCACCAAAACCCTTCCCCTGACGTCCATACAAAAACACCTCCTTCAAGCTCACTTGTCTCATCCCAACACTCCTCAGCACCACCATCATAGCCTCTCTATCTCCCTCATACTTTCTACACGCTAACACCACGTGATTAACCCCTTCCAACTCCCCACAGAAATCACAACACCCATCCAAATGTTTACCCAGAATCTTGAGCGTTTCATTCAATCCCGTGTGCCCAATACGTAACCTGCTAAAAACCACCTGCCCCCGCCTTCCACCACCCACCGGATCCACAGTCACCCCCACCGTCCTCTGTACTTCATACAAGTGTCGTCCCTTCACCTCTGACTCCCACTCCATCTGCCACTGCTGCATTATCCCCTTCCAGACCAACGCCTTCACCTCCCCTCGTGACAGAGCCACGACCCTCTCCACCACCACCCGATCTGCAGCCCTCTTTGCCACCTCATCCACTCGCTCATTCCCCCCAATCCCAGAATGGCCCGGAACCCACATAAACACTAACGACCCTCCTATCACCCCCAACGCCATATTCAAAACATCCCAAAACAAACCTTGATAATACCTCACCCTCCCCAGTTCAAGAGCCCGAACCACTGACAACCAGTCTGTGCAGATGCCACCCTGTTGCACCACCCACACCACAGCCATCCACACTGCATATAACTCCACCGTGAAAATACATAAGTGATCTGATGTACGAACCCCTACCTCCACTCCAGACCCTTCCACCACCATTCCCGCACCCGTCCTCCCTGAAACCGGATCCCTTGAACCATCTGTAAACACCAACGTGTAATCCCCATAATTCTCCTCAATAATACTCCTAAATGCTCCCACCACATTCACATCCCCAAACCTCCGTCTCCACCCTACCATCCCCAACTCCACCCTCACAATGGTGATTACAATATGGAGTGATTGCCTTTAAATAGGCACTAGGATCCACAGGTGTGTCATCAGACTAATCATCCTCAGGTGTCCCTAATCAGGGTGATGAGCGGAGGTCCAGGGCTTCCTCTGGTGGCAGGGGAGGGGATCACGACACTTTTATTAGACAGAAAATTTTCACTCTTTTTTCATCTTGTTTTAACGTTCTGAAAGTTTAAATAAAAATAAAGTGAAGTTAAAACAGTGACAGCATTAATTATTTTAGAATGTCGTTTATCTGTTTGATAAATATACGTAGATGTTGATATATTTTAACAAAAAATGTCATAAAAAGAAAAGCACAGCTAAATGTATCTCGTTTTTCAGCCAAAATATGGAAATATCTGCCATGTTTCTTTTTTTTTCTGGCAGGTAAAAAATTCAGCAGTGACATGACCTTACACAAAAAAACATTAAATAGACTTCAGATTAAACTCAGGAGTTTTCGAAGGTTTAAGGTGCCCTCGATCTACGAAATGAACAGCCAAACACATGAATAACACAATGTGCTGTTGAAAACAAACCTTCAAAATGAACAGAACAATGAGGAACCAGGTTCTAGTGAGCGACTGCTGTTTATGTAACACTGATCTTCTGATGGTCACCAGGGGAGCTGGTTACAACGCCTCTTTTTGATGGCGAGGAGTCGTACATCGCTTATCCTCCACTCACCAACATCCACGATGATCTTCGTGTGGAGCTGGAGTTCAAACCTCTTCACAGAAACGGCCTGATGTTTTTCTGCGGTGGAAAGAAAATGAAAGTGGAGGACTTTGTGTCGATTTCCATGAAAGATGGTCACGTGGAGTTCCGATACGAGCTGGGGACTGGTAAACTAAATTCGTTCAGTTTGTCCGACTCGGTGAGTCTTCTATAAGAGATGTTTGGTTTTATCTCACCCCCACAGGACAGGCAGTCCTCCTCAGTCCAGAGACAGTCTCTTTGGGTCAGTGGCACAGAGTGGTGGCCGAGCGAAACATGAAGGCTGGCTACCTGCGGGTGGACCAGGGTCCGGTGGAGAGGAAGACGTCTCCAGGGAAATCCCAGGGCCTGAATATCCACACCCTGATGTACCTGGGAGGAGTTCCTGACATGAGCATCCTGCCCAAGCCGGCTAATGTAACGGAGATGTTTGATGGCTGCATCGGAGAGGTGAGAACATGCAGAGGGAAGAAGTTTTAGCTGCTTTTAGAGGCCCAGCATGTTTCTTTTGTTTACATTGATGTGGGATTTTCTTAATAAAAGTATCACAGAGATCAGAAGTCACAATATTACAAAATTTAATGAGCATTCAAAGCTGCTGCACGTCAAAACTATACGATTGACTTTCCTAATTCCGATAAAAACCATAATTATTAGAGATTTCTGCTGCTCGGCTGGACATCTGTTCAAAACCTAACCAGTCAAAACTTAATCCATCCACACACGTACAGTCCATATGAGAAGAATGAGAAAACATTGATGCCAAGGCATTGAACAATATGCCTACATGGATCATTTAAACCTCTGCAAAGTTGACATGCAGTGGATTAACGCTGGAATGAAACCGAATCAGTTCATCTATAGTTGGTTGGTAGTAACTGTGGGCAGTTACATGTAAATTCTTTAAGTCTCTTCACCACTATGGGAGACATTGACAATGCATTTTATCTCAGGTAACATGGACAGAATGCCAAAAGCAGTTAATGGGTTCTGAGCGGTATCTTACATTTGGAACTGAAGGGATCTCGTTTTACTAACGTGCACACCAACCCACACCATCACCCGGGATTAGAAAGAGGAGTTTGAAAATGAACCAAACATGTCCTGTGCAGGTTTTCATCAACAACAAGAAGGTGGATCTCTCCTATAGCTTCACTGAAAGCAAGTCCATCAGAAAATGTGTGGACAGCAGTCCGTGTGATCGGCGGCCATGCCTCAACGGCGGCGACTGCATGTCCAGCGCAGAGTACGAGTACCAGTGCCTCTGCAAGGATGGTTTTGAAGGTCAGTAGGTTCCGAAATGATGCCCAGATAATCTGGTTTAGTGAATCCTGTACATTATGACGATACTGAATCAGTATTGCATTATTAACACCCGTGATGAGCGACCATATTTTCCTTGCTGCAGGCTGTAAACACTGTACATGGTTAGGTATAAAAACATAGGTGTGTTCCACTGGAGCAGGAGCCGTATTTTTTTGCAAAACCACCACTTAAAATAACAGAAAAATCCGTTCCGTCCGTTCCGTCATCTTCCGCTTGTTCCGGGGTCGGGTCGCGGGGGCAACAGCCTCAAACGGGCAGCTCAGGCCTCTCTCACCCCGGCTGCATCCTCTAGCTCACCTGGAAGGATCCCAAGTCTTTCCCCAGCCAGCTGTGAGACATAGTCTCTCCAGCAGGTCCGGGGTCTGCCCCTTGGTCTCCTCCCGGTGGGACGTGCCCGAAACACCTCGCCCACGAGGCGCTCGGGGGGCATCCTGACCGGATGCCCGAACCACCCCATCTGGCTCCTCTCGACCTGGAGGAGGAGCGGCTCGACACCGAGCTCCTCCCGGATGGCAGAGCTCCTCACCCGATCTCTGAGTGAGAGCCCAGCCACCCTGCGGAGGAAGCTCATTTCAGCCGCTTGTACCCGCGATCTCATTCTTTCGGTCACCACCCACAGCTGGTTACCATGGTGAGGGTAGGAACGTAGATCGACTTGTAAATCGAGAGCTTTGCTTTTCAGCTCAGCTCTCTCTTTACCACGACAGAACGATGCAGCGTCCTAGTTATTGCTGATGCTGCACCGATCCGCCTGTCGATCTCCCACTCCATTATTCCCCCACTCGTGAACAAGACCCCAAGATACTTAAACTCCTCCACTTGGGGCAGGACCCTGTCCCTGACCCGCAGGGGGCATTCCACCCTTTTCTGGACGAGGAAAATCACAGAAAAATCACTATTGTGTTTTTTCTCAATATCTTGCAGCCTTAATGTTGAATTCTAATAAAGATAAATGATCTTTGCCTGCACAGGTGAGCGTTGTGAGGTGGTCAGGGAAGTTTGCCAGGCCAGCCATCACTGCCTGAATGGCGGCAGCTGCGTGGGGGGTCAGTGTGTGTGCACCCCTGGGTACACCGGTCCTACATGTGGAGAAGGTGAGTCATAATAAACCAGAAGACAAAGAATTTACTCTCCTTTGTTTTTTCTCCTGACTTTACTAAAGTCTTCCTACAAGCTGAACCCACGTTGCCAGGCGCCTCCCCACTAAACCAAACCCTCTGCCCACCTGACTTGGTGCTGGGAAATGTAACCTTAATGATTCCACATGTTTGTATCCTGCACACACAGGCCAGGCGCCCCACCCTGAAGCCCTGAGGAGCTCAGAAGCTAGCGAGGCGAATGGTATGGTATCTCCATGTTCGGTCTGCCTGACACCACCGTGACTAACAGGGCTCCCACCCAGCCCAATCAGCCCCCATTTAACCCCCAAATGGACCCCTGGAGAGCCCCAGGATCCTTCCTTAAGCTCTACACTTTCTACTTACACAAAAAAAAGAGGCCCTCTATTAAACCTCAAGTGGGTCCCAGACAGCCCCAGAGACCAACCCGAACAGTCTCTGGTATTCGCAATTTGTGAATTGCGTATTTTTAAAATGAGTTACCAGAGGAGCATCCTGCTCCACCTGTAGACCTGAATACACTCCTACAGTCCCCCAGACCCCCCAGTGCCCTTAGCGAACTCCACTCTGGTCAAAGGGACCCTCTGCAGGAGCCACTTAACTCTTAAAGACCTCCTACTGTGCCCCTGGCCACCTCAACGCTGTTCTAGACTTCCACTTATCCAAAGAATGGACCCTATTGAACCTAAAAAAAAAATACTGCTCGTCCCCAGCAGGCTCTGCTAGAGACCCCCTACAGGAGGGGTGTCAGAGTCTGGTCCTCGAGGGTCAGTGTCCTGATGGTTTTCACATGTTCCTTCTTCAACTCAGCTGATGCACAAAGTGAAATCAACAACCAATAAAATTTGGCACAATTACTCGTTAAAATCTGGATCAGGTGTGTAGATGTGGGGAGATCGCAGGTAGACGGTGGCTCAGTGGTTAGAGCGTTCACCCGCAGACCAGAAGTTTGCGGGTTTGCATCCCACTGATTGCACATCTAGGGTCCTTGGAGAAGACACCTAACCCCCCGCTTCTCCCACCATTGATGCAGTCATAGGTGGCAGGCTGCTGCGGCGCAGGAGTGCAGCACAGGGATGAATAGAGTGAGTAAAAAAAAATTAGATACAAGACCACATGGAAAACCTTCAGGATACCGGCCCTCCAGGACCGGACTTTGACACCTGCGCCCTACAGGCTTTTTTTTTTCTTGTCATTCCCACTTACCCTGGGGACCTTCCCATCTTCCCACTCAGCCCAAAGTCTTCATGTTAAAGGGTGATGCAATAACGACAAAATGTGAAGGCCCAACTTTTATTTGTCTTTTCATCTCAAACTGTCTCTAAAACAGCAAACTTCTTCCTGTCTGATGTTTAACCCTGTCCCGGTCAAAGAAAGGAGTGTTTTTTTTCTTCTTACTAACAAATGAGAGATGAGAACAGCACGGTGAACGGAGGAAGTAGAGACTTCCTGTCATGTTCTGGATTGGGTGTGGTGTACGAGCATGAGGTCGTGATGAAGGAACGTATCGTTTGCATCCTGAAGTTTGTGTTGGATCTTGGTTTGCATCGATACCACTTTTTAGAAACTGGTACAAATACTTTTATCTGAGTAATCATCAAGTAACTACTCTGTTACTATTATGACAAAAAAAAATTAAACTCCATTACATTACTTTTTATTCTTATTCTGACAAGCAACCGTTCGACGTGGGTTAATTCTCTTTTGCTGTTTTGGTTCACCAGCTAGTTTTTAAGCAAGAGTAAATATGTAAAACACTGAGGGTATTTAACCGAAACATCTTTCAGATGTGAAAATTACGGACGCCCTGCGGCCGATTAGAAAACATGGGATAATTACATTTAAGAATCAACTTGTTTGGAACTGAAGCAAAGAACTTTCTTAACAAAACTTATGACGAGTGCGCGGGCGGAAAATATCATCTTCGTACGTCTCCACTGCTTTAAAATGTCGTAAATAAATGACTGCCATGAATTGCACAGTTATTAATAAAGATCAAGTTTCTGGTCATCCCGTGACATTCTTCCCACACTGACTTCATCCAGTTCTTCTTATAAGATAATAAAAAACTATGAAGTACTTTTGTTTCTCTGAACATTCCAACAATTTTGTTTTTAAAACATTAACATTTAAAAATTTTTTTAATAACATCTGTTGCAATATTTCAGTGTTTCTTTCCTTTTTTTCCCCTGACTGTAACAGCATTGCTCCCACCACCAGGTGGTGATGTCATAGAGAACATGGACCTGCACCATCAATTTCAACTGATTTTTTTTTTTTTCTGTATTTTTTTTCCAGATTCGCCGCATCAATACGCAGCTCAGTTCCACAATGACGGGTTTATTGCTCTTCCTAAATCTGTGTTCCCCAGAAGGTAATTATGGAGTTTTTATACAAATGTATGGGTTGTGACGTGGGGATGTGGATGGAGGAGGAGGATCCAAAGGCAGGACAAGAAAACAGGATTTATTAACCAAAAGTCCAGTGAGGCTCTAAGGCAGGGGTGTCAAACTCAGTTCCTGGAGGTCCGGTGTCCCTGCAGGTTTTCTATATGTTCTTACATCTACACACCTGTTCCAGAGTCATTGTGCCAAATTTGATTGGCTGTTGATTTTACTGTATGTGCATCAGCTGTGTTGAACCAGGAACACATGGAAAACCTGCAGGGACACCGGCCCTCCAGGATCTGAGTTTGACACCCCTGCTCTAAGGCAAAAAGGGAACAGGATTAACTCAGAATCAAAAAGTTCAAGTAATATAAGAGTTCAAGGATGTTACTCATGGTCAGACAGCCAGGAACTAGGGGTGGGCAGATCGATCCTAACATTGATAATATCGATACCAACGCTAGTATCAATATTGATCGATACTCCAACTATGGTATCGATACTTTGGTTGAAGTTTTACCTTCCGCACTTTGCTTCCGTTTTTTTTTTTTCTTCAAAAAGTTAACCTAACTGATCTGTCTGCAAAATATACGTAAATGCTGCGTGTTGCACCTTTATGCTAAAGCGAGGTGGCCACGCCCCTTCTCTCCTCTCATTGGCTTTGACTTGTCACATGACTCAGCGACTCTGGGCCAGGAAACAAAAAAACAAAAAAAAACGGAAGTCAGTAAAAGTAGAGAGAGATGGAAAAAAGAGAAGTACTGTGTGGCTGTACCTTGAGGCACCATGTGTAGAAAGGCTGTTAAATAAAGGGGTGACACTACAAATTAAAGAATCACCCCAAAGAAAAACTTCAGAAACGGAGGAGAAAACCCTGACCCCTTCTGTTTCCCAGAGGCAGCGCCCATTTACAGAGATGCTCCAATTTTAATTGTGAAAGTACAACACAATCATCTTTAACATTAGTTAACAATTGTTTGTAACTGGGCACTTCTATCGATCCACCTACCAACCTGTGTTTATACATATACTAGGTCATATTATATATATGACCCAAACCCTTGATGCAAAAATAGTCATTTAAAAAATTTAAATATCGGTATTGATATCAGTATCGTCGATATTGGTCTGGTGTTTACTTGGTATCGGATCGATACCAAAACTTGCGGTATCGCACACCCCTACCAGGAACACCTGGCTGGAATGGAAGATAATGACCCAATATGGAAGTCAAAAGAGACTGCCTTTAAATAGGCACCAGGCTGATGATGCACAGTTGATTAGTATCAGGCTAATCAGCCAGGTGTTTGGGATCCGGTTAAGTTCCAGGAGAGGGAGGAAAGTCCAGGGCTCCCTCTGCTGCCAGGTGAGGGGATCATGACAGTATGTGTTATTGAAATTCAAAAGCTCGGTTTTTAGGTCACGGTTTGGTTAATTTTTGATAAAGTATTGGAACAAAATATAAAAGCATTTGCTCCTGTGTTCATTAAACCAAGAAAAAGATGTGAAGATAATCTGCGTAGATAGATGCTCTGTGGGTTTCAGAGTGTCAGGTATTGATGAGGAGATGATATTGAAGTATCTGTAAATGTAAAGGTTTTGGAATGTCTGAATTTAACGAGGTCCTAGGAAGAGGTAATGCTCCGTGTGTGATGCTCCGGCACCACCTGCGATCCAGGGAGAACTGGTTCAGAAGATGAATAAATATTTTAAATGTTTTTGTTCTAACTGGTCACCAAGAAGAAACTGTAGTTGCAGTTTAATGCAGGGTTTGGGGTTCCCTAATATAAATAAATAAAAAAATTGGTGGAATTAAAACTCTCCCAGAATCTGTAGGTCAATGTTTTTAAGAACCTAACCTTCTGGGCAGTTATGGTTACCCTCTGAAAGGTTTCCTCTGAGCGATGTGGATTTGCTGAGGCTTCCTGTGTAACTGTGGTGACTATTATTGTTTGATCCAATGATGTGGACTTCAACCGTTTGTCCGTTTTATGAACATGTTGACATGTACCTTTGCCTTTGCTCATGTGATGTGTTGCAGTGCACACGATTCGCCAGAAACAATCGAAATGGAAATAAACACCGCATCTTCTGAAGGTCTGATCTTGTGGCAGGGCGTGGTAAGTAACCCACCCACCCACGTCTCCCCTCTAGAACCGGGTGGTCTCTAATAATCAAATCATTTTATAAGCTCCTCCATCCTCTCTAACTGCACCCATCATCGTTTGAATATTAAAACGGTCATTAACCTGCAAAACCTGCTTGTATTTATAATAAGTTGTATTCTCTTAATTTTATTTGTTAATAAAGTTGCATTGCTGTTTTTAAACCGCCCGCCTCCACGCCCTCTGTTCTGCTGAGGGTGTGGCATTGTCGGTCATGTCTGACACCACTAAATGCATGTGCTTCTCTAACTCCATCCCCTTCAGGAGACCCACGGTTCACGCAATTTGAGAAAGGTGCATGCTAGTAAAAAGGTATCCACTCATACACCAGACATCATTTTGTTCAATTTACTGAAGATAAAAATATGTTTATGCATGAAAAATATCACCAGGAGTTATTTCATTGTCTTCACTGCATTCCTTCATGTTTGTATCATTTGTGTACAAAAACAATAAATCTTTATTTTATTGCTTAAAATAAAAACTATTATTTTCAACATAATCCATTTATTTTCAGGAACTTGGTGAAAATGGTAAAGGCAAAGATTTTATCAGCCTGGGCCTGCAGAACGGACATCTGCTTTTCAGGTGATTCATTCCTGTTAGTTTTAAGCTTGTAAAAAAATGATTTTATTTTCTGCTGTTTTAATGATGAAATGTGAATAAATGTACAGTTACCAGCTGGGCAGCGGAGAGGCAAAGATCTTATCCAGACGAGCCATCAATGATGGATTATGGCACAAGATTACAGCACTAAGGTGGGTTGACTTGATTAGGTAATTGCTGTGTTGTGAGGATGTGGAGGAAAGATGACCCAAATGCAGGTACAACAAAACAGGATTTATTAACCAAAACTCCAGTAAGGCTGTAAGGGCACAGGATTAACACCGGATCAAAAGTTCAAATAATATAAGAGTTTAAGGATGTAACTCATGGTCAGGGAGCCAGGAAGACCTGGCTGGAAGGGAAGGTGATGACCAAAGGTGGAGGTCAGGAGAGACTGCCTTTAAAGGGCCCATCTCATGCAAAATAACTCTTTTCACATTGTATCCTCTGCACATACACACGCAAAATGTGGGGTTTGCAACATGCATTACATCATAGTTATGAAAATATATTGATTTGGTGGAGCGCAGTTACAGACCCGGAACTAAGAAAGGCCGGGTCTGCTCATCCCCCCGCCCGTCCTGAGAAAGTACAAGCTCCGCCCTCTGCTCTCACTGAGCCGCTATTCCTCTGCCCATCTCTGAGCGGGAGGGGGAAGGCAGGCGTAAACCCGTGCGAAGCGGTTTGGTAGCGTCTGAAATAAGATTTTATCATGTCGATTCATTAAAAAAGCGTGTTTCAAGCAAGAAAATAAAAAAGACGCAGAGCAGCGAACCAGCCTGTATATCGGACGTTGAAAGCGAGTTTGTGAGGGCGTAAGGCCGGAGTGGAGGCGGGTGAGGAGGGTGGGCGGGTGGTGAGGAGGGAGGGGGGCGTGTGCGAAGTCCGTCCTGGCTACGTCAAATGCGTCATACTTTAGACATCTGCTCATTGGTTGTTTTGTCTGAGCGTTCCAGAAATCCACAGAAAAACGGGCTAAATCAATCTAGAAAGACATTTGGTGACATATACAAGGTCCGGACATCACACACACACACACACACACACACATACAAGGCCCGGACATCACTCTTACAAGCTAGAAAACTCTGGAAAGTCACTTTTACATGAGATGGGCCCTTTAAATAAGCACCAGGCTGACGATGCATAGCTGATTAGCATCAGGCTAATTAGCCAGGTGTTTGGGATCAGGATGGAATCTAGGAGAGGGACGGAGGTCCAAGGCTCCCTCTGGTGGCAGGTGAGGGGATCATGATGGTAATAAAGTAATGAAGTAAAGTTTAAAGAGGAAAGATCCATGTCTTTTTTTTTTCTTTCGGCAGGACGGGAAGAAACGGATACATCCAGATTGATGAAGGAGAAATATTACATGGACAGTCTAAAGGCAAAAGCCTCATGGTCAACACCAAAGGCCGCATCTACGTCGGTGAGAATTCTCAAGAGTTTAAAACACTTTTAAAGCGTTCTATTTAGTTTAGATTTAAAAAGAAGATGCACTGTTAGAAAAAAAAAAGCTAAGCTTGAGCATGTCAGAGCACGGTTTGTAAACGAGTGAACATGTGGTGATCTGACAATCTGCATATATTTTAATGAACCATGTTGGTCCTGTTTCCTCATGACAGGGGTTTATGTGTATTTTCTAATTGTTTCAAATGCTTCATTATATTATGTAACCTATGTAATAGTTGACTCCCTCCACCACCTTCAGAAATCCTTCAACTTGGGCGAAAGTCGGCGTATTTGCAGATTTGGGCGTACGCATGCTCGATAAACACACACACACGTTGCTTATAAAATTTAGTTGCTTCTTTAAGATGGAAGAAGGAGCAGATTGATTACTTTAAAATCAAACCCTGATTGGTCTGTTCTCTTCCCATATGACAGGTGGAGCACCTGACGTAACGGCCATGACAGGAGGGAAGTTTTCATCGGGAATGTCGGGCTGCGTCAGGAACCTAGCGCTGCTGAACGCTCGGCCAGGACAGCAGGCGGCTCAGGCCATCGACCTGCAAGCACACGCAGCACACGGCATCAACGTTCAGCCCTGCTCCTCATAAACACACACACCCACTCACATACAAAGACTATGGAAGGATGTTACACACACACACATACACACAAAGCCTGATCCAAACCTGGTGCTTTGCTGCTACCAAACCACAACTCAAACTGATGCTTTCCTGTGTGCAGTAAAACCAAAAAGAAAAAAAAAAAAAAAGAATGAACTTAACAAGTCTTCTTCTCTGACCGTGTTTCCCACTCCAGCTGTAGTTTTAGCCGAGTAAAGCATGTCAGACCCACGGAGATGGAGAGGTTTTTACAGCACTGAATTTTTTTTATTTATATTACACATGGATATATATTATATTATATTTTTGGGGGAAAACATGCAAAACTAACCGTAGATCTGTTCCTCAGTCTGTGTTAATACTTGAAGATGTTTCTGCCTTCTTTCTTTCTTTCTATTCAACAGAGAAACCAGTTTTTTTTTAGACGAGCATGCTTTAGTGTTTTAACAATCAGAACTACATCCAGCTTCAGCACACGACTCAGGATGTCAAAGAGAAAGAACCCATTTGGTTGCTTTAATCAGTTTGCTTCACATCCATTTTTCTGTTTGGATTTGTTCTTTTTTTTTTATGAAAATAAAGAGACCGTGGTGCTAAAACCTGACTTTAAGATACAGAATGTATCGGTCCGTTACATGGAGGCAAAAACAACTGTTTAGTTATGTTTAGAGTTGAAAAAAAACATAAAAGTTGTGTCGATGTTTGTGTGTTTTAAACCTGATTCATTTCAAATAGAACCAAGTTTATTTCCTCATTTGATTGAGTAGATCTCAAAAAGGATTTAGCAGGGGCGGATCCAGACGGGGGTGAGAAGGGCACATGCCCCCCCTCCCTTTTTGGTCCACAAAAAAAAATAAAAGAAAGGCCAGCAAATGGGCACCAAAATGAAGGAAAATGACTCTTTTTTTTTCAAAATGTTCTGGATGGGAATGCCCCGAGGCCCCCCTTTACTGGCTTTGTCAATCCTGGATCCGCCCCTGTTTGGCGCATCATTTTTTATGAGTGAGTTTGTTCATACATTGTTTCTAGGAGAAACTATCTGCCAGCCAGGTAAAAGATGAGTGTGTAAGCCCCACCACGTGTCGAATCTGTGTGTGTGTTCTCCATATCCTCAGGAGGGTCAATCAAAAACTGCCTCAAGTTTTTATTCTGATTCAGGTTTGGAAGCTTTAGAGACTCCTCTAAAGTTTTTGTTTTCTTTGCAGCGGCATGCCGGCTTTATGAGACTCATTTATAAAGACTTACGTAGATCTGAAACGGTCGGCTCACCCCTCGCTTACGACATGTAAACTTGTTCCGTTCCGTCATCTTCTGCTTGGTCCGGGGTCGGGTCGCAGGGGCAACAGCCTCAAACGGGCAGCCCAGGCCTCTCTCTCCCCGGCTGCATCCTCCAGCTCACCTGGAAGGATCCCAAGTCGTTCCCCGGCCAGCTGTGAGACAGTCTCTCCAGCGGGTCCGGGGTCTGCCCCTTGGTCTCCTCCCGGTGGGACGTGCCCGAAACACCTCGCCCGCGAGGCGCTCGAACCACCCCATCTGGCTTCTCTCGACCTGGAGGAGGAGCGGCTCGACACCGAGCTCCTCCCGGATGGCAGAGCTCCTCACCCGATCTCTGAGTGAGAGCCCAGCCACCCTGCGGAGGAAGCTCATTTCGGCCACTTGTACCCGCGATCTCATTCTTTCGGTCACCACCCACAGCTGGTGGGTGTGACCGAACCAGCTGTGGGTGTAAACTTGTGATTTACAAAAAACCTTTGTCTTTTTTTTTCGCATCCTGTGAATTATACCTGCAAGTAACCGCACCATCCTGCCCCAACCACACCTTCACAACTCCAAATATAGATCATACAAATAACATGATGCGTAGGCGATGGTATTCAAATGCGCCTGTAATTCATAAACAGTGGCAAGGTGTCGTTTTGTCGCCCTCAATTATAGTAGAGTGGGAAGTGGTCACCACAGCAACGCTTTGATTGGTGATTTAAAAAGAAATATTCTGACATTTATTTGGTGACAAAGACAGAAGGTAGCGTCACACCAGGTATTCATTTCAGCTGGAGGTGGTCCAGGTGGTTCCCAGCTTAATGTTTTAATATTATTATCAATTATCTTTCTGCATAGAATGTGAAATATTGTTTAGAAGTGGGTCCATGATAGCGCTCAATTTCAAAAGGAGTTCAAATTTTTTTTTTACGACTGGCATGTTTATGTGCATTCTAATTGTTTCCTCGCAGCTTCAAATGCTTCATTTCACTGCCCTCAGTTCACTTCAGCTTCTGTCCACAAGGTGTCGTCTTTTCCCATGTTTGGCTTCTGCTTTTGTTTAGAGCTACGCAAAAAACATCTGCACTCCGTCTGCCTTGTCATATGCTCATTTTTTTAAAGTCTGCGTACGCACAAGTTTCAGCATAAGCAAGTTTTAAAAACGAAGTCGGTAGTGCAGCTCCAGTAGAGCATGCTCGTCCTTTCCCAACACCACCATCCCTTCCACAAACTTTACTCTTTCTCCCAGTTTTTTTTTTTTTTAAGCAAAAACTCTAGCAATAACTTCTCAGCTGCTTCCCTTCCTTGATTTTCTTTGTTAGTTTTTTTGGTTTACATGTAAAGCCTCCCACACACCGATGTTTTGCCCCTTTATCTCAGATTGCATCCCAAATAAGAACCCATTACATGTGGAGTCCGGCTGCCTTCAAAGACGGATGGAAACTGGTAAAAAGAGTCTTACAAGCTCCGAACATGACAAACACGTGGAGGTAAAGAAGAAGATAATGTGGTTTAAGATTGTGCGTGCTTCATAAACTGGTTTATTGCATGCACACTCGTATGAAAGGTGCACTTTTTGCAATGTTGATCTTTTTTAGTTACAAACATATTAGCTGTTCGTTTTTATCCGAAAGGCAGATAAAAGGAACGATTTAATTTGATGATCCGTACTGAGCTGATTGTTCCATCACTCTGCCCACACTGTTTCCTAAATAAAACAAAATTCGTGTGCTATTTGTAATCTTGTGAGTTTTCTATTGTTGCTTCATGTTTTTTTAAAAGTGTCCCAAAATTTAAAGACTTGAACAAAACAGGCTTTGAGGGTGAACTAAATATTAGTATTTAGAAGCTGAAAGCAGATCCTTTGCTTCTGTAATATTTACCAAACCACAATCGGAACTTTAAATTAAACTGCCTACAGTTAATCAGTACCGATCATAGATGAACTGTGTAGGTTTTCAGGGTGATGCGACCAGACGAACACATCAACGTCTTATTCCTGTCAGATTTTTTTTATCCCAGAGGTCACAATGTGGAAATGTATTTTTGGTGAGTGTGTGTGTTCTGGCAGGTGTTTTCACAAACGCAACAACAATTCCATCCCATAACCCCCTCCCTCCACCTCCTCTGTAGTTAACTCTGGAGTGAATTTATGCACACCTAAAGGAAAAATCTTTTTTGGAAAATAGAGACAGTGTCCTTGAGGAAAAGACAGGTAACAGAGATGGAAAAAATTTGAATCATTCAAACAACCACTTTGGTGACAGATACACACACATCACACGCCCTGGAAAGTTAATTTATCACAATATGGTGATGATATATCACCATAATGGAGAGTGTGAGATCCGCCATGCTGTTTGGTCTAGAGACAGTGGCACTGAGGAAAAGACAGGAAGCAGAGATGGAGATAGCAAAGATGAAGATGCTGAGGATCTCTCTGGGAGTGACCAGGATAGATAGGATCAGAGGAACAGCACATGTTAGAGGTTTTAAAGTCAGAGAGGCCAGACTGAGATGGTTTGGACATGTGCAGAGGAGAGAGAGAGAGAGAGAGCACATCAGAAGAAGGATGCTGGGTTTGGAACCACCAGGAAAGAGGACTAGAGGAAGACCAAAGAGGAGGTTCATGGATACAGTGAGCGGCGAGAATTACAAACAGTCAAACTGACAAGATAGGAATTGTTTTAATACTTAAATTTTTGAGCAAAATCAGGAATATTAAGAACAATGTAACCATTGAAAGGAGTTTTTCTGATTCTGACCAAATGAACGAGGGTCTAGTTTAAACTTCAGTATCTGCTGCTCTCTACTGGACAACATGGAATCCATTCTGCACCTGATGAAAGCGAAACAAACAGAAACGATCACATTTGACTTATTTATTTTAGAGCCAGCCACAGTGGTGGAAAATTTTAAGATGAATGTTCACTTTGACTCGCCATTCCTGAGACAATTTGTGTCCCCAGATGATATGATCCCTGATTGGCCGCATACAGACTCCTCAAAACAATTTTTGTTTATGCATGAGGTCAAACAGCTAGATACAATTTATATACTCACAAGAGACATTGAAGTCTGTGCAGAGTGAAAAAGCAACAAAGAATCTCAGGATAGATTTTTTAGATTGCAATCAAGAACAAACCAGGTGGAGGTCCACGTGGTTATCAGCCTCTCACATATGATGCAGTAACTCTGTTTGGTCCATCGTAAGACATGTCCATAAGATTCAAGATTCTTTACTGTCACTATTGTAGACAGACTCCAGGCTATGAGTCTATAAAAAACATATATGTATCTGTAAGTGTGAATAAAAATAATAACAATAACTGTACAGTATAAATAGACTGAGGCAGAGTAACGAGAGGATGATGTTTACAGAATAATTAACAGTGATTATTGATAGTCAGGTGAGTGTCCAAGGGGATGATAGAGGTTGAAGGGGTGATTGCTTGGAGGTTGACGGGGTCCATCACTATATGTCTTGCCTGTTGCTGAACTGAGGAGCTTTAGATCAAGTCCAGATCTGGCAGACGACAGCCTATGATCCCTGTGCAGTCTTTACCAATCAGGCTGAGTCCTCTTTACTCTGTGTAGTGCAGCTGCCGTACTACACAGTCATTCTGAGAGACAGGATATTCTCAATAGTGGGTCCGTAGAAGTTCATCTGTAGTTGGGAGGAGAGTCCAGAGCGCTTCAGCTCCCCGAGGTGTGGTGTATTGGCAGTCCATGAGAGGTCTGCGGAGATGTGGATGCCGAGGAACTTCACACTGTCAACACGATCCACAGCTTCCCCCTGTATGCAACAGGGAGTGTGTTCTGCGAACATGAACATCCAGACGTGGTCGTATGGATGAATGAGTAGATGTGTGTGTTTATGTATAGAGTGGAACCCTCCACACTGTGTTGGTTGTGTTGGCTGGTTGTGTGACGCAGTGTTGATCTGTGATCAGGCCTCATAGACGTACAAAGTGACCTCGTTCATTAGTAAGGACTGTACTGTAAACAAAGAGTGCACAAATATAAATGTGTGTACGGCTATGTATGTGTCTATGAGTGACGTTAAGTTTTTGTTTTGTGTGTAAATGTGCATTCACTATTGTCTTATCAACTGGAACCACTAGAGGGAGACAAATCTCTAAAAGATTTTCCAGTTGGATTCAAATGTAAAAAATACAGACAGCACATTGTTACAGTTCACAGAATTCCATCCAGACATCTTAAAAACTTTCAAATAGAAACTAAATGTCAAGAGTTCAGTGCGTACGGTGATTACTTTTTTCTAGCAAGCACATGGATTCAGCAATTCAAGGACAACACACATTGTTTCCAGGTCTAAGTTGAGTGTTTAGTCAACTAAGACTAAACACTGAATGAAATCAAACTTTAAAATACAAGACTTTTAATAAGAAATGATTAATTTAAAAAAAATTAAAAATATGCATATTTGCATAAAAATACAGCCTGCATTTAGTAAGTCTGGGCTTCAGGCCGAAGGCACTTGTTCCTACTGACTGAGTGTAGAAGGGGTGGACATAGTGTGACGCCATCGATAACGTTCCAATCCGATCAAATCACACCGATTCAATCGCCATTTTCGGTCAGTATAAACGATAAATGTTAAATCTTTGTAGCTGATAATAGCCAGGCATTACTCCAGTCTGTGTTCTTCCGGTTGGAGCGAGTTATTTGAAGGTACACCCCTGCCACCAGAGACCCTAACTGCAATCAGTTTGTCTGACTCTTGGTCCGGTTTCCTGCTAACATTGCTATTGTCTTGTTCAGTTCCCATCTAGAATCCTCAAACTGAGTCCTCAAAGAAGACAAAACTGAACTTTCTGCTTTTGGCTTTTCCCTCCAGGTGGCATCACAATAAGTCAGTTTCCTCCATCTGACCCTGACCCTTTGATACCCCTACTTCAGACCAAACAACATGGCTGCTCTCCACAGTTTTCGACATCTTCTCTTTAATTCCTTTGGTCTATTCCATCCTGCCTGCAGGCGCTTCGTCACTTCTTTCACACAGTTTCTATTCTTCTGGACTGCTTATGGTACATACTTCAAATTGTCACTGAACCTTCTCTGTTTCTAAGTGCTTCCAATAGTAATCAGCTTTGAAGTAAAGCAACAGAAATTAAATTAATCCTCCTTTTTTTATAACAGCTATTTGTTTCTTTTGCAACATATCACCTACACATCTCGACAGATCGGTTCAGAGGTCCTGGGGATCAGGTTTAGGGTAAGAATTACCCTAACACTAACCTAGTTTAAAACAAGGTTAAAAATACATACGTATCGTGGCTGGTATGTCACAATATACAGTATATCTAATACGTTTATAATGGCCATTGTGGCTGATATTGTGGTACATATCTGTACAACAATGGTGCACTGGCTAGAACAGTGACCACGCAGCAAGAAGTTGGGATTTGATTCCCAGAGTGGAGAATTCAAACAGGTTTGAATCACTGGTGGATTCCACTGTGTGGAGTTTGTATGTTCTCCTCATGTGCTCCCATTTTCTCTGGTTTCTGCCACTCCAAAAACATACGTGTTAGGTTGGTTGAAAACAAAAAAATTACCCCTTGGAGCGAATAAATGTGTGTGGATGGTGGTCTGTGTATGGGCCCAAAAAGACAGGCGACCTTTTTTTGGGTTTACCCTGCCTCTTGCCTGAAACCAGTCGTGATAGATTCCGGCTCCCTGTCAAGGATAAACGGTTCAGAAGATGAAAGAATGAATCATGGAATCTAGCTTTATAAACTATTGTTTTGACAAGATTCACATTGTAAATGAAATAAAGAACAAAAAATAACATACGTTTACATACTAAACAAAAATACCAAAAAAAAAATATATAGATATATATACCAAAGCCAATGTTAGCATAAAAGGTAATGGGAATAAAAACTAAAGAAGCTGAAAAGTTTGCAACAAAGGTAAAAAGCCAGCGAAAAAGCCCCCAAAAGCTGTTAGCAATGGGGGAGGCATACCCCAGTGGTAAAATGGGTAAAATTGCCATTTTTGGACAAAAGAGTTGCCGGTTTAAATCCTACTTTGAGTTCAAGTCATGCGTAGGTGTCCCTGAAGAAGACACCCCTCCAGCCCCAGTTTCTCCCACCATTGATGCCATCATTGGCTGCCTGTGCGGTGCAATGCAGCACAGGTATTTACCCATGACAGAATAATACAATATAAATATAAAAAAATTGAGCAACAAACTCTTTAAAAAAAAAAGAAAGCTTAAAAAACTAATGTTAGCAAAAAATGTAAAGATCTAAGAAACTTTGTTGTCTTTGCAAAGAATAGCAAACATTCACAAACATCAGTTCTGAACTTGTGGTGTGAGGCCTTTTAGGCCTGCTTGTTTGTTTTTTTTTCTCCCCCAAAACTCACAGGTGCTGGATGGCTTCTAACGGGAGGATTGGCTGATTGCTCCCAGCTGCACAGACTTACCGGTGGCTATAAAAGACCTGGTGTCACCCACAGTCTCTGTCAGGTCTTCAACGATTCTAGTGGTAAACTGACCACCTCTAAGCTGAGTCAAATTTTGATATCAGACTAATTTTCTTATTCTCCCCACAGGAACCTTCAGCCCTTCCTCTTGGCCATCCAGCACTGCCTGAAGCCGTTATCTCGCTGCTGTGGATTCCTTTGTTCAACACTTAATAAACTGTTAAACCTGCATTTGGATCCTCCTCATTCCCTCTCCTACACAACAGAAGACCTGACCAGAATGGATCCAGCAGGTTCTGCATCACCCTCAGTGTCAGAGATTCTGACCCGACAAGGAATATTCCTGGGACAACAACAACAGGCCATAAAGGCCCTTATGGACGAAAATACTCAATTAAAAACACAGCTACAGGCTTTAACAGACAAAGTAAATAATCTAAGTTCTCTTTTTCTGTCCACAGCCTCGGCACCTCCTTCAGCTATGCCCAGCCCACTCATGGACCACCATATTACGGACCCGGAACCTTTCCATGGAACCCTGGGGAAATGTCGTGGGTTCCTCTTGCAGTGTTCAAATGTCTTTGCTCTAACACCGCGGACCTTCGAATCAGACAAAGTTAAGAATTTGTACATTGTGGGTCTTCTTCGGGGCAGGGCACTGGAGTGGGCCGAGGCCGAAGACGCGGCAGCCCCCCTGGCCGATCGCTTAACATCTGATTTTCTGAGTTTATTCAGAACCATGTTCGAGGTGCCGGACCGGGCTGGAGATGCCTCCCAGCGTCTACTCCACCTTTCCCAGGGAACTCTATCTGTGGCGGAGTTCTCCATCTCATTCCGGACCCTAGCAGTAGAGGCTGGCTGGGGACAGAAGGCACTAAGAGGGGTGTTCCTAAATGCCCTGAATGATCCTCTGAAGGATGAGCTAGCTGGCAGAGGGACCCCATCCACATTGGAGGAACTCATTTCCCTGGCAATACAGTTAGACAACCGTCAAAGAGAGAAACGATATGAAAATACCACCCGGGCCCTACACCCTACTCCAGTTCACAGTGTTACTACTCTGGCTCAAAAAGCAGCAACAATAAGGGGAAGGCCACACGAAGTAACAAGGTTTAAAGGAATTTATTACAAAAAGATACTACTAAGGACACAATCAATAAAAATAACGGCAGAGGATCAGACTGGCGTCGTGAGCAGAGAGCAGCCAGCAGCCATCTTGTTTTAGAGGGCGGGGCCAACGGCAGCTCCAGTTCCTGTGAGGACAGACAGGCAGAAAGATTTAAAGGGCCACGACCCCAGGGTCGTATCACTCCCCCCCTAAAGAACAGGGTTCTACCCTGTTAATCAATGTGTACAATACTTATCAGAATGTTGAAGAGTGCAACCTCCAGTTCCACATCTCAAGCCATTCGTGGGAACCACCTGGAGCTAAATGGGCCAAGTCAATCCAATGGAGCCCGAGACAAAGCATCAGCGAGTATATTATTTGTGCCTTTGATGTGCTTGATATCTAGGTGGTAGGGCTGAAGGAAAAGAGCCCAGCGCATAAGGCGCTGGTTTGGGTTCTGCAGAGAATTCAAAAAGGTAAGTGGGTTGTGATCCGAGTATACAGTTAAACTGATTCCAGAGTCAACATAGACACTAAAATGCCGCAAAGCCAAAATTAGAGCAAGAGCTTCCTTTTCTATGACGGAATAGTTTAACTGGAACTGTAAGAATTTTTTGGAAAAGAAGCTGACAGGACGCTCAACCCCATCCTCATCCTCTTGCAGCAACACAGCTCCTACCCCAACATGGCTTGCATCAACGTACAACTTAAAAGGCACATCAAAACGAGGAGCAAGCAGTACAGGTGCTGAACACAACAATGATTTTACTTCCTCAAAAGCATGTTGACAGGAGGCAGTCCAAATAAATGTAGATTTTTTCTTAAGAAGGTCTGTAAGTGGTGTAACTACAGTTGAAAAGTTTCTGCAAAAAGAGCGGTAATAACCTACAAGACCCAAAAATCTCATAAGTTCCTTTTTAGTAGCTGGAACAGGAAACTGTGCAACAGCGGTCACTTTTGCCATAACCGGGCGAACTTGACCCTGCCCCACAACTTTACCCAAATAAGTTACTGTGGCTTTTGCAAAGTCACACTTGGCTAAATTCAAGGTCAGATTACCCTGGACCAAACGCTCAAACAATGCTTTAATTTGGGCAAGATGGTTCTCCCACGTGTCACTATAAAGGACCACATCATCCAAGTAGACTGCACAACCTTTCAAACCGTTAACCACTCTATTCATTAACCGTTGGAAAGTCGCAGGCGCATTTCTTAGTCCAAACCCCATAACTGTATAGGAAAACAGACCAGATGGAGTTATAAAAGCTGCAATTTCTTGGGCTTTCGGGGTTAAAGGCACTTGCCAATACCCTTTGAGCAAGTCAAGCTTCGTCACAAACTTCGCACTACCTACTTGGTCAACACAATCCTCAACGCGTGGTAAAGGATACGAATCTGGTTTTGTTACAGCATTCACTTTACGGAAATCAGTGCACATACGTGGAGACTTATCTGATTTTTCCACCAACAAGCAAGGAGAGGCCCAACTAGAAGCAGAATGAACAGCCAGGTCATTATCCAACATATACTGTACTTCTTTGTCAATCATTTTACGTTTTTCCTCAGAGACACGATAGAACCTTTGACAGATTGGCTTTGCATCCCCAACATCTATATCGTGTGATATCAAGTTGGTACGAGTGGGAGTGTCACTGAATAAAACGTGATATTCGTTAATCAATGCAGCTAACTGTTCAGCTTTATCCTTTGACAAATGACAAAATAGCAAATCCAAGTTATTCAGAGTTTCTGAATTTTTCAACCGACCAGAAAGAACAGCGTCATCCGGCATAGCCACGTCCTCTCCCCCACAAGCTGTCGACCCTGGTACCGCACAGGTAGACAACACCGCACCACACCGAAAAGACCCTGCCGTGCACTGCAAGGACTCACGACTAAAGTACGGTTTAAGGAGATTAACATGGCAAAGCTGTTGCTTCTTCTTCCTGTCTGGAGTTGCAACCAAATAATTCAAGTCCGAAAGCCGTCTTAACACAGTATAGGGACCATGAAATTTGGCCTGAAACGGTGAACCTACGACAGGCAACAAAACCAACACTTGATCCCCTGGACTAAATTCACGACTCTCACATCGTCTGTCATACAAGGACTTCATCTTAGTCTGAGCTTTGACCAAATTTCGCTTCGCCAACTGCCCCGCCACGTAGAGACGATGGCGAAAACCATTCACGTAATCCAACAAATTACCAGGGGGTTGTTTTGAAGCCCAGTTGTCGTGAAATACTGCTAATGGACCCCGAACTTTATGGCCAAACACCAAATCATTTGGACTAAAACCCGTACTCTCCTGACAGGCTTCTCTAGCTGCAAGCAGCAACCACGGCAAACCCTCCTCCCAATCCTTCTGCAACTCTGTACAATAAGAACGAAACAATGATTTAAGAGTCTGATGGAATCTCTCCAGAGCACCTTGGCTCTGGGCGTGGTAAGCTGAAGCCTGATTATGTTTCACCTTAAGCTGGTCCAAGACTTGGGCAAACAGGTGAGACGAAAAATTAGACCCTTGGTCACTTTGAATGATTTTAGGGATGCCAAAAACTGAAATAAACTGAGTAAGAGCTTTTACAACCGCCTTAGCAGTTATATTGCGAAGCGCATACGCAGCTGGATAACGAGTGACCAAACACATAACCGTCAGCAAATACTGAGAGCCTGATTTAGACTTTGGCAAAGGTCCAACGCAATCAATAATCAAATGCTCAAACGGATTTCCAACAGCAGGTATCGGCTTAAGAGGTGCAGGCTTAATTCCCTGATTCGGTTTGCCAGAAATTTGACAAGTATGGCAAGTCCTAATATACTTGGCAACATCACGTTTGAGAAGGGGCCAAAAGAAATACCTAAGCACATGACTATAGGTTTTCTTTACTCCCAAATGGCCTGTTCGGTCATGCGAACAAGACAACACCCTTTCTCTAAATTTTGTAGGAACGACTATCTGCAAACACGGACTACCCAAAAGATCAGAACCCTGAGGCTGCCATTTCCTAACCAATACCTCACCCTGAAGGAAATACCCAGATGCAGAGCTTCGAAGTTCCGATGAAGGTTGGACTTTATCAAACAGCGCAGTCAGTGACACATCCGCTTTCTGTTCAGCAATTAACTCCTGCTGGGAAATAGAAAACATTTGAGGTAAATCAAACTGAACATCTGAGTTAGGGCAACATTCTTCTGATGTTTCAGACTTAGCCTTTGCCATGGCCCTGGTGACAGCACAAGCAGTTAACACCTCAGGAAAGTTCCGCCCACAGGAATCAGGAACTTTTGCTGGAACTGAAACTTTGATAGGACACTCTACAGGCCACACCTGGTTACCAGCTAAGTCATTACCCAAGATCACAGCAACGCCCTCTACTGGCAATTCTGGTCGAACAGCAATTTGCACATTTCCTTCAACAAAACCACTAGACAGAAAGATCCTATGCAACGGGGCACTAAGTGGTACCAAACTAACACCTCTCACCAGGACACAATCACCTGTACTTGTCTCTTCTGAAAAAGGCAAGACCGAAGAAAGAACAAACAAGTCTGTAGCACCTGTATCCCTCAAAATTTTCACTGGGACTTTCCTATGATCACCACAAAGTGACACAAACCCATCAGAAACAAAAGAGTCGAGACCAGAAAAACATTTGGATTCCACAACTGGGCCCAAGCACTGAGATTTTGCCTGAACAGTGAAAACCGCAGGTTTAACAGTCTTAGTTCTCACTTGACCACTTTTCCTTTGCAAAACGGGACAATCAATCTTCCAATGACCTTCCCCACGACAGTAGTTACAACTTAGCTACTTCAGGGAGCCCGGGTCTTTACAAAACTCGATCTGCGTTGCGCCTACCATCTCGTCCGAATGCGGGAGGGGGACGAGTGGAAGACGGCGTTCAACACCCACCTGGGCCAATTCGAATACTTGGTCATGCCTTTCGGGTTAACTAACGCTCCCGCAGTCTTCCAGGCATTCATTAACGATGTGCTCCGTGACTTCCTTAATCGTTTTGTCTTTGTTTATCTGGACGACATTCTTATTTTTTCGCCCACTGTTGAGGAGCACATCGTCCATGTCCGTGCGGTACTCCAGCGACTCCTTGAGAATCGTCTGTTTGTAAAGGCTGAGAAGTGCGAGTTCCATTCTCAGTCCGTCAACTTCCTTGGTTTTATTGTACACGCTGGGCAGGTTTGCCCGGACCCCGAAAAAGTTAGCGCGGTGGCTGAGTGGCCTCGACCCAACACCCGTCGCAAACTACAACAATTTCTGGGTTTCGCAAATTTTTACAGGCGTTTCATTCGCAATTACAGTCAGGTAGCTCTTCCCCTTACCCAGCTTACTTCCACAGCCAGACCGTTCGTTTGGTCTCCCCAAGCAGAGGGTGCATTCACTGAGCTTAAAAAGAGGTTTACCTCGGCCCCCATTCTGGTCCAGCCCGACTCTTGAGGCAGTTTATTGTGGAGGTGGACGCCTCGGATTCAGGGGTGGGTGCTGTGCTGTCCCAATACCATCAGGAGGATGGCAAACTCCATCCCTGTGCCTTTTTCTCTAAGCGTCTCTCTGCAGCTGAACAAAACTACGATGTGGGGAATAGAGAACTGCTCGCAGTCAAACTGGCACTCGAGGAATGGAGGCACTGGCTCGAGGGCGCAGAACACCCATTCGTGGTCTGGACAGACCACAAAAACCTCGCTTACATCCAAGCAGCTAAGAGACTCAACTCTCGACATGCCCGGTGGCAGCTGTTCTTTACACGCTTTAATTTTACCCTCACTTACAGGCCGGGCAACCGCAATACCAAACCTGACGCCCTCTCCCGCCTGCATGATGGTCATCAGTCCAGATCGGAGCCGGAGCCCATTCTACCCCCCTCCTGCGTCATTGGGGCAATCACTTGGGAGATTGAGACTGCAATAAGGGATGGTCTGCAGCATGATCCGGACCCAGGTACTGGCCCAGCTAACCGTTCGTATGTGCCATCGTCTGCCCGCTCCCAGGTTCTCCTATGGGCACATGCATCCCGGTGGTCCTGTCACCCTGGGATTCGCCGTACAATGGCGCTTCTTCAGCGGCGGTTCTGGTGGCCAATGATGGAGGCAGACACTAGGAATTTTGTCGCTGCCTGTTCTGCCTGTTCCCGGGGCAAGGTCCCTCATCGTCCTCCTGCGGGGCTGCTTCATCCCCTACCGGTTCCCAGTCGTCCCTGGTCCCATATCGCACTGGACTTTGTGACCGGACTCCCTCCCTCAGAAGGTAACACTGTTGTGGTCACGATTGTGGACCGATTCTCCAAAGCTGTACATCTGGTGCCTCTTCCTAAACTCCCTTCAGCCTTGGAGACTGCCCAGCTCATGGTGACCCATGTGTTCCGTCTGCATGGTATCCCTCTGGACATAGTCTCTGACCGGGGTCCGCAATTCACATCAGCTGTTTGGAAGTCCTTCTGTAAGGCGCTGGGGGCTTCCGTCAGCTTGTCATCTGGCTTCCACCCCCAATCCAACGGCCAGTCGGAGCGGGCTAACCAACACCTGGAATCCACATTACGGTGCGTGTTGGCCTCTGCCCAGTCCACGTGGTCGTCTCATCTCCCGTGGATTGAGTATGCCCATAATTCCCAAGTTAGTTCCTCCACAGGATTGTCCCCGTTCGAGGCTTCTCTGGGTTACCAACCCCAATTGTTCCCGGATCAGGAACAGGAGCTGGCCGTCCCTTCGGTGCAGCTCCATATCAGACGGTGTCGTCGGATCTGGAGGAAAACTAGGAGGGCCCTCCAACAGGCCTGCGGCCGGGCTCGGCGCCAAGCTAATCGCCACCGTCAGCCAGCCCCAGCATATCAGGTTGGTCAGTCTGTCCTTCTGTCTACCAGGAACATTCCCCTCAGGGCAGAGTCTCGCAAGCTTTCACCCCGCTTCATTGGCCCTTTCCGGATCCAGCGGCTGGTCAACCCGGTCTCGGTAAAGCTCGCCCTGCCCTCTTCCATGAAGGTACATCCTGTGTTCCACGTCTCTCAGATCAAACCGGTTTCTACCAGTCCCCTCCAGCCTCCTTCTGCTCCCCCTCCACCTCCTCGCCTTGTCGACGGCTCGGATGCGTACACGGTCAACCGTCTTTTGGATGTTCGTCGCCGAGGTCGGGGTCTACAGTACCTCGTGGACTGGGAGGGTTATGGCCCGGAGGAACGGTGCTGGGTGCCCCGTTCAGCGATCCTGGACCCTGGCTTGGTCCGGGACTTTCACTGCCACTTTCCGGACAGGCCTGGTGGTCCGCCAGGTGGCGTCCGTAGAGGGGGGGGTACTGTGGTGTGAGGCCTTTTAGGCCTGCTTGTTTGTTTTTTTTTTTTCTCCCCCAAAACTCACAGGTGCTGGATGGCTTCTAACGGGAGGATTGGCTGATTGCTCCCAGCTGCACAGACTTACCGGTGGCTATAAAAGACCTGGTGTCACCCACAGTCTCTGTCAGGTCTTCAACGATTCTAGTGGTAAACTGACCACCTCTAAGCTGAGTCAAATTTTGATATCAGACTAATTTTCTTATTCTCCTCACAGGAACCTTCAGCCCTTCCTCTTGGCCATCCAGCACTGCCTGAAGCCGTTATCTCTCTGCTGTGGATTCCTTTGTTCAACACTTAATAAACTGTTAAACCTGCATTTGGATCCTCCTCATTCCCTCTCCCACACAACAGAACTAAACAATAACTCATTTTGAAAATGAGTTCAGACCCTTTTTGTTGGAAAAAATCCTACAAAAAAAAAATCATAGAGACATAGTAGAAAAAGTTTCAAAAAAGTCTTCTGGACAGTTTAATTCTTAATAGAGACGTTTCGATTTCCATCCGGAAATCATTTTCAAATCATTTTTTGAAGCCATAGACTAAAGATGACACCTCGTGACCCAGTTTCACGCCTCTCGTTAGCAGGACATTCTATTCACTAGGCTTTTAGCATTTTATAATAGGGTCGTTTACTGGTCTGTGGCTACAATAGGAGCCATTCACGGCCATCATAGGTAACACAGGCTCATTGGTCGAGCCCCTTTTTACTATTTTTTTTCTACCTTTTACTCAGGTTAGTATAAATAGATCCAGTTTTCAGTCCATTTCTATCAGATTGAAAATGATTTCCGGATGGAAGTCGAAACGTCTCGATTAAGAATTAAACTGTCCAGAACACTTTTTTGAAACTTTTTCTACTATGGATCACTCCTGGATGAATGAGGGACTACACAGATTCATAGGGACAATTCCAAAATACAAAAGTTGGATTAATAAAATCCACCCGATCAGAAACAGTGAAGGAAGACATGAAGAAAGTCGTCGTGACCAAAGAGGATGCAGCAGATAGGGTTAGATGGAAGAAACTGACTTGCTGTGGCGCCCCCTGAAGGGAAATGCTGAAAGAAGAATGAGAACCCAATCAGAAACATGAGTTATTTATCTCAAATAAAGTATTTTCAATTCCATTTATGTGGGCTTATTTACAATGTAGGACAAGATCTATACGACAAATTAAAGAAATATTAAAGAAAAATGATTTTTTTTAACAATAATTCACAAAATAAACAAAAACAAAAATACAAAAAGATCCTAAAAGAACAAAAAATATACACAAATACACAAAAATCAGTTTTAAGCTAAACAAGAGCAAACCAACAAAAACAATACAAAGTATTTCTGCGATTAAACTTTCCTTCTTGGAGAAAAAAAAGAAAACATTATAAGAAAAAAAAACTGATACAAACAATTCCAAAATATGAAATTGTTACACATTTTGGAAACAATTGGAAACAAATTGTTCCTATTTCTGTCATTTTTTAGTAAAGATACCTGAAAAAATGCTTAATGATTACTTCAGATATAAAGTTATAAATGAGACTAAGCTCATATTTTATAAACAGTCTTAGACACAAAACTGAATAGTTACAATTGAAATTGTTAGTGGTGTCAGTCGATTAAAAAAAATAATCAAATTAATCTCATTTTAATGTCTCATCTGCTAAAGGTCTCCTGAGAAAGAATTTTAATTCTAGGATATTAAAAAATGTACTGTATGACTATCAATTAAATACAGTAAGAAGAGAAGATTTTAAATCCAATTTATTATTGGTGAACTGTGCCTTATGAGGACAGGGGCACCATTAAAAAAAGTAAAATAAGTGGTAGGGTTCGTTAGGGTTCGTTCTTATCTTCAACAATAGAAATTGGCTTGCCTTTAGCAGCAACCCACTATAGTATTTGTTAATTTCTCTGTTGTAGATTTGCTCATTCACTTGCCAAATTCAGCTAACTTGGTTTGACGGTGCGAGCTCCCGGTAGCCAAACTCGCTACAGAGGAACTGCCTGATCATGTTTTATGTTTAGATGGTATGTCAGGCGGACTTGCTCCGGTGGTAGGAGAATTCCTATTTGAAAAAACTATAAATTACTACGTTTTTATTTATTGTCTTTTCTCTATTATTTTAATGTAAAAACTCGCCTTTCAGTAGCTCGACTCAGGGGAGAATCCAGGATTTTCTAAGGAGGGTGAGGGCGTGAAGAGGCATTCCTCTCAGCCCCCCAGAACAATTTGAAAAATAAGTAATTTTTCTGCATTGTAGAAAAAGTTTAAAAAAAGTCTTCTGGACAGTTTAATTCTAAGTCCGAGTTAAAAATTACACGGACTTAATTTTTAGTTTATAATGATTAAAGCAGTAAGAACACTTTTTTTTTTTTGTGGACCAAAAAGGGGTCCGCGGTAGTCTGCGCAAATTAACGCGTTAAAATGACAGCACTAGTTTTCAACTAAACAAAGACTCATTTTTAAACTAACACAATTATTACAAAGCATTCCTGAGATTAGACCCTCCTTCTCGATGAGAAAAAAACACAAAAGAAATTTTGATATTTGTTACGTTCCGTTCCGTCATCTTTCGCTTGTTCCGGGGTCGGGTCGCGGGGGCAACAGCCTCAAACGGGCAGCCCAGGCCTCTCTCTCCCCGGCTGCATCCTCCAGCTCACCTGGAAGGATCCCAAGCCGTTCCCCGGCCAGCTGTGAGACATAGTCTCTCCAGCGGGTTCGGGGTCTGCCCCTTGGTCTCCTCCCGGTGGGACGTACCCGAAACACCTCGCCTGCGAGGCGCTCAGGGGGCATCCTGACCAGATGCCCGAACCACCCCATCTGGCTCCTCTCAACCTGGAGGAGGAGCGGCTCGACACCGAGCTCCTCCCGGATGGCAGAGCTCCTCACCCGATCTCTGAGTCAGAGCCCAGCCACCCTGCGGAGGAAGCTCATTTCGGCCGCTTGTACCCGCAATCTCATTCTTTGGGTCACCATCCACAGCTGGTTACCATGGTGAGGGTAGGAACGTAGATCCTGGTTACCATGGTGAGGGTAGGAACGTAGATCGACTTGTAAATCGAGAGCTTTGCTTTTCGGCTCAGCTCTCTCTTTACCACGACGGACCGATGCAGCGTCCTCATTATTGCTGACGTCGCACCGATTTGTTTGTTACGTAAAATTCCAAAAATGCGAAATATGGATTTATAAAACTGATCAAATCAGAAACATGAGATATTTTTAAGGCTGTTTGAAGTCAGCTGGAAAATAAATAGTTTTACTTGTGCTTTTTAATAGTATTTTTTCTTCTTATCTTCTACAGTAAGTTAGAAACAAAAGTAACAAAAAGTATTTCTGAGAATACGCCCTAGAAAAAATTCCTAGAAAAACAGTTTCAAATGTACTTTTTTAATGATTTTATGTCTTGTTATTTTTTAATATGACATAATTCAGAATTTCTTTCAGTTTTATTATTTTTTTGCAACATTTTTTGTCCAAATTGTACTTTTGGTAGAAGTTAGTATGCAGCATCTATCTCAATGTGATGGAGATAGAGTGGGAAAGTTCCACTTCCTGTGGAACATTCCACGGGCTTTAAAAGCTGCTGCAGAGATGCTTCACAGTGACAGCTTGACAACTCTAAACGCAGTTCAGATAAAAACAGCAAAGAAGAAATCATTTAAAAACACTATTTTAAACAAAAACAATTTTTTTTTTCATCTGTCCTCCATCTTTTTTTATGTTCTAACTGGATCTTATTCCAGGTAAGATTAAAAACTCTTTTCATTCATTTCATTTTCAAATCCGACCCACATTTTATTATTTAGGACACATTTCATCAGATTAGATGGAGGAGTTTGAAGAAAAATCCTGGTTTTTGAAGGTAACTGAATTTTCTTTTATTTATTTACAAATAATATTTTAGAAATTGCTGTTGGTGCTTAAAGGAATTTTTCATGTGGCTCACTTTAAGATTTTTGTACTGAAAAAAATGTAACTGATTGTCTGGTGAAGGAAATTAAGAGAAGAAGAGAAATTAAGAGCATTTAATGTTCCGATTGGATCACTGCAGCACATTATTGTGTTACTATAAATGACTGATTTGATATGGACTTAGATCAATGATGTTACATGTTTACACATTTTAACTTCTCTATTTTTCTTCTTTTTTAGGTGCTGTGTTGAGGAGCAGAGACGACCTCACTCCATTTGGCTCCCAAATCTGGTATGTATGCTTTATTTGGATTTAAAGTCATATAATTGGAAATAAACTCATTTTAGGGACATATTTGGATTTTAAAAGAGTGTTTTGTTGTAATAAAATGCATAGAAACACTATTAAATTGGGTTTGTTGGTTTTAATAAGTATAAAGTACATTCTGCTTTTATACATCCATTATGTGGACGGTGATGGGAATAACGCAGTTTAAGTATAACACAATTACAGAGATACTTTTTGAGTAATGGAGTGATGTAATTAGTTACCGTATTTTCCGCATTATAAGGTGCACCGCATTATAAGGCGCTACAGTAAAGGCTGGGGTTACGTTATGCAGATGGTGCTGCGCTAAAGGGAATGTAAAAAGAAACCAGTCAGATGGGTCAGTCAAACTTTATTAACAATTACAAAACAGCTTTCTGTTTTTAATCCCAGCTGTTTTATTATTTTCTTAGTATTTTTGTGATACAGTTTATCTTCCATCGGAGATAAACTCTGTTTAGTCTTGTTTACTTGGCGCAGCTCATCCTCTTGCTTCCTCCACTTCCTCACCATTGATTCATTGATGTTAAACTCTCTCGCTGCGGCTCTATTCCCGTGTTCTACTGCGTGACCGATCGCTTTGAGTTTAAACTCTGCGGTGTAACAGTGTCTCTTGGTAGGAGCCATTTCCGGGTCTTTACACAAACACACAAATGGAAAAAGGTGTGTTCGAGATGACACAGGCGGACGCAGTTCTGATCGGCTCAGATCGGTGCCGGTTGGGTTTTGCATTCAAAAACTAACCAGCATGCGTTGCGCACCGATCTGCGCCGATCAGAACCGCGTCCGCCTGTGTCATCTCCAACACACCTAATGAGACGCCCTTTCATATATCCCAGCATGCACCGCGCACTACTTATTCTACGGGGGAAATGGAGTCGACGGCTGCTTACCGCAGTTGCTACACCTGTTGTAGCTCAATATTAATCCATAAATAAGGCGCTCCGGGTTAAAAGGCGCATTGTGGACTTTCGAAGAAATTTAAGGTTTTTAGGTGCGCCTTATAGTGCGGAAAATACGGTACTTTTCTTGCTGGTGGAGTCTCCCATCCCACTGGGAGAAGACCCAGAGTCAGACACACGACCCGTTAGGGAGTCTATGTCTCACAGCTGGACAGGGAGCGCTCCAGGATCCTCCCGGGTGAGCCGGGGGACGTGGCCAAGTTGACGGAAGTCTGAGCCTGTGTCCCCGTGACCCAAACCCAGATACAAGTATAAGGTGGGGTGCATGCCGAACAGGTCTCCAGTCTGTTGTGGGGCCACAAACAGACAACCATTCACACACACAGTCTTTCCCAGGAGCAATTGCTCAGGAGTCAATCTTCCTAACATGCATGTCTTTGGAAGGTGGCAGGAAACCGGAATACACGGAAAAAACCCACGCATAGACGGGGAGAACATGCAAACTTAGCATGCTTACTGTTTTCTCCAGATATAAAGTTGTAGACTAGAATAAGCTGGTATTTTATTAACAGTCTTAGATACGTTGGCTGCTCATCCTAGGGGAGGGACGTCTCCTTCATGTGGATCCCCATGACTTTTCTTAGATTTTTTTGGAGTTTTTTTCACATCCAAAAACTACCAGGAATGTTCTTGTAGTTTTTGTGTATTTGTGTAAATACATTTGTTTCTTTTTGTTCTTAGTTTGATTTTGTACTTTTTCAATCTACAATGTGAAGCCCATTGAGATAATAGTTTTGTGATATTGGGCCATATAAATATAATTGGATTGACTACAACAGTGCAACTGTTTGGAAACATGCTCGAAAGGTTCCCTCCCAGCAATGCAAAGAAAATGTCTAGTAAAAATAGAACAAAAATAAAATAGAATTATTTGATTTGGTCGAGGAAGCGTTTCAGCTGTAGTTGGGATCAATAATGCGTTCATACAATGTACATACACTTCATCTCATTCAGCACTCAGTTGTAGCTCCTGCAGGTAGCTCATACCATCAGAATGCCAGAATCTGGACGGTGGTTTGAGCAGGAAAACACAAACACACTGTCAGCATCAGCTAAACATTACGCTTTCTTTAGGCGTTTTTACGGAGAAAAAACTAGAGCCTGTGTAGGATGGAAATGATTCCCACTGTGTAAAACGCATCATCAATGTAGCAACCGCTTGTTCATTGTCCAATTGAAGAAGGCAGGAACACTTAAGTTAATTAAGTTAATTTAGCACAATATGGTGATAATATATCACCATAATGGAGAGTGTGGAAAAGAGATGAAGAAGCGTGTGCAGGCAGGGTACAACGGGTGGAAAAAAGTATCAGGTGTGATATGAGACAGAAGAGTTTCAGCTAGAATGAAAGAAAAAGTGTACAAAACCGTGGTGAGAGCGGCCGTGCTGATTGGTCTAGAGACAGTGTCACTGAGGAAAAGACAGGAAACAGAGATGGAGGTAGCAGAGATGAAGATGCTGAGGATCTCTCTGGGAGTGACCAGGATGGACAGGATCAGAGGAACAGCACATGTTAGAGGTTTTAAAGTCAGAGAGGCCAGACTGAGATGGTTTGGACATGTGCAGAGGAGAGAGAGAGTACATCAGAAGAAGGATGCTGGGTTTAGAACCACCAGGAAAGAGGACTAGAGGAAGACCAAAGAGGAGGTTCATGGATACAGTGAAGGAAGACATGAAGATAGTTGGTGTGACTGAAGAGGATGCAGTAGATAGGGTTAGATGGAAGAAACTGACTTGCTGTGACGACCCCTGAAGGGAGATGATGGAAGAAGATGGTGTAAAGATATATGTTACATATCATTCATTTAACCCACAAAAAAATTCAATCTGCTGATGGAGAAAAAAAGATTTTTACGTTGTTTCATCAGTTTATTTTAATTTATTTCCTGTCCTTTGAGTTGTGAGTTGAGTTTTTCCTGTTTTACGTTCGGTCTTTTAGGCTGTTACCTGGTAACATTGCAGAGGGGCCTTCCTGTCGTTCTTTGTGTTCATTAGGCAGCAATCCATAAACACAGACCTGCTTGAAAATGACCAGTGTGCTTTTTGTTTTTTTTCGTCTAACCAGTTACCAAGGCGGTGGGTGATTTAAGGGTTTGGTTTATACCTCGCTAAGTTGCAGCAACCTGAACTTCTCTTTTACTCTAAATACACTTAATAAAATCAATTATTCACCTCCTAAATCGGAAAAAAACCTAACTTTTTTTACTTGTTTTGCTTTTGATGTTATTCTAAAGTCCTGGCATTGGTTTCACCAGAAGTTCTGGTTGTGAAAGTATTGCTAAAGTAACCTATTAATACATACCACAAATTTGTTGGTTTATATCTGTGCACACTGTCCCTTGATTTAGCATAAGCTGGTAGAAAACAACAACAGTATTGATTACAAGAGTATTATCAATAAGAATTTATCCACTGTCAGACTTACTGTATGAACGTCCCTAATTTGATATTTTTAATTAAAAAGTATGGCCTAATGGTAGTCTTTCGACCGGGAGAACCTGGTTCGATTCCCACTGGGCCCAAGACGTCCCTGGGACTACTGGAGATAAAAGAAAAAAAACACCAATAAAATAATAATAATAAAAAATATATGTAGTGTATATGTATGTATATACATATATATTTGTAACGTCGTCTTCTGCTTATGCGGAGCTGGGTCACGGGGCAACAGCCTTAGACTGGAAGCCCAGGTTTCTCTCACTGCAGCTGCATCCTCCAGCTCACCTGGAAGGATCCTGAGTCGTTCCCCAGCCAGGTGTGAAACATAGTCTCTGGAGTGGGTCCAGGTCTGTCTCTTTGTCTCCTTCTGGTGGGACGGGAAAGGGATATTTCTAATTTAAAGTATTTCTGATTTTTATGATTGTTGAAATTGAAATAGCTTAAACTTAATGGCTTTTTTCAGATTGTAAAAAGGTGCAAATAACTCAGGGCCAATAATTTTTTTAATTTTTAAGACCAATGCAAGTGCTAGACCAATTAAAAGGGTGATTTCTGATTAATCTGCACTTCCTATTAATTGGGACAACTGCTACTTAAAATGTATCAGTATCTTTATCATTGTTTTAGTTTATTGCCAGATGATGTTATTTAAGTCTAAACGCCACAAAAAAAAAAAAGAATCACACAGTCACTGTGATTATTGCCCTATACATTTAACATGCAAAACAGTATACAAGAAGAAAAAGGTCTGTTTCTGCTTTCCTTCTCTGTGAACACTACTGTGCAGTGGTTTCACTTAGGCTGTGCATTCCGGGAAACTCTAAAAATCTGAGACTTTGGCGGACAGGTTTTCAAACAGAAATCCATTGTCACCAATCGACAACATTTTTTCTAACAACCAATGTCTCGTGAGCGTGCTAAATTGCCAACTTTAATTGGCCAACTGATGAATCGGTCGGGCTCTACTAATAACCAGGTTAGCCGTGTGAGTGCTACTACTACGTACAGGCTTCGGGTCAGCACTAACAGGCCAATCGAATTGATGTCATCCGTCCATTAGGCGCAGCTTGGGCATGTGTTGACCCCTACATGGTGTCCCTCCCCATCGCTCTGGGGTATCTATGTCTGACCACACTAGAATCACATCACAATACAAACATTTCACATATTTTTTTTATAAACACTGTTTTTCTTTCAAAATGCTGGCTTTTTAATTAAAAAAAAGAATGTAAAACTCAGTTTAAATACTAAGACATTTAGAAATTCCAAAACACGCGGGGGTCAGATAACATAACACCCCATAAATAAGAAAAGCTTTTCTATCACTGCTTTTAAAAACGTAAATTTTCTGTGCACATAAAAAATGTGATTCAATTCAATCTTATTTGTTTAGCCCAAAATCACAGAATTTCTGTCTCAATGAGCTTCACGTTGCAGATTCAGAAAGAAAAACAAGAAAAAAGAGGAACGTATTAACACAAATACACAGAAAGAAAACTAACTAATAAATGCTAACTAAACAAGACTAGCACATTTATGCCCTTATACTCTCCTTCACGGTGAGGAAAACTCCTAAAAACCCATCAGTGGGGGGGGGGAATGAGGGGATCCACATGAAAGAGAGATCCCTCCCCCGGGACGAGCATCCAATATGTCTAAGATTATTGTTTAAATATGATCTTATTCTACTCTACAGCTAAATATCTAAAGAAGTCAATAGATGTTCTTCATCTTGATGGAAACACGGGGGACTCCTCAGCCTGGAGATGTCCAGGATGGGGATGAGTAGATGGATTACATCCTGATGGAGCGGGGATGATGTATTTTTAATATGACAAAATTGGGATTTAAATATTTTTTCAGAAATGACTTTAATCTGTGTGGGAGATCAACAGGCGGATCGGTGCGGCATCAGCAATAACTAGGACGCTGCATCGGTCCATCGTGGTAAAGAGAGAGCTGAGCCGAAAAGCAAAGCTCTCGATTTACAAGTCGATCTACGTTCCTACCCTCACCTATGGTCACCAGCTGTGGGTGGTGACCAAAAGAATGAGATCACGTGTACAAGCGGCCGAAATGAGCTTCCTCCGCAGGGTGGCTGGGCTCTCACTCAGAGATCGGGTGAGGAGCTCTGCCATCCGGGAGCAGCTCGGTGTCGAGCCATTCCTCCTCCAGGTCGAGAGGAGCCAGATGGGGTGGTTCGGGCATCTGGTCAGAATGCCCCCCGAGCGCCTCGCAGGCGAGGTGTTTCGGGCACATCCCACCGGGAGGAGACCAAGGGGCAGAACCCAAACCCCGACTTGGGAACGACTTGGGATCCTTCCAGGGGAGCTAGAGGATGCAGCCGGGGAGAGAGAGGCCTGGGCTGCCCGTTTGAGGCTGTTGCCCCCGCGACCCGGCCCCGGAACAAGCGGAAAATGACGGAACGGAACTTCAATCTGTATGATTCCCATACATGTAAAAAAAAACCCCACAAGATTCAGGCCCTTCCTTGGATCAACAAAAAAAAAAAAGAAAAAAAAGAAAAAAGCGACATCTCCCAGTTGTTTTACTGATTGGGGAACAGTTCGTCCACAACTTTTTATTTCTCCAGCTCATGTGGGGCGCGGTTAGTTTTCGGTTCTGTTAGTAGACAACTATGCTAAATGATAAATAATTTGCAAAAAAAATGTGGTTCTTGTCGCTTCCTACAAGCTGCACCATCCTGTAAAGTGGTAAACGTATATCTGTGGATTTAAATAAAATTTTAGGTTGGTGTCTGCCCAGTAAATAGATATTTCTGTTAATTCTTCTTCTTCTTTGGGCATTTCCCATTTGGGGGCACCATACCAAGTCAGTTTCTTCCATCTAACCCTATCTCCTGCATCCTCTTCGGTCACACCAACTATCTTCATGTCTTCCTTCACTGTATCCATGAACCTCCTCTTTGGTCTTCCTCTAGTCCTCTTTCCTGGTGGTTCCAAATCCAGCATCCTTCTTCCGATGTACTCTCTCTCTCTCCTCTGCACATGTCCAAACCATCTCAGTCTGTCCTCTCTGACTTTAAAACTTCTAACATGTGCTGTTCCTCTGATCCTGTCCATCCTGGACATTTCCACAGAGAGATCCTCAGCATCTTCATCTCTGCTACCTCCATTTCTGCTTCCTGTCTTTTCCTCAGTGCCACTGTCTCTAGACCAATTAGCATGGCCACGCTCACCACGGTTTTCTATACTTTCCCTTTCATTTTAGCTGAAACTCTTGCATCACACATCACGCCTGATACTTTTCTCCCCCCATTCCAGCCTGCCTGCACACGCTTCTTCACCTCTTTTCCACACTCTCCAATTATTCCAAAAATTTCAAAAGATAAAGACAAAATTTTACTTTTAATTGATAGATTAAATTAAAACAAGAACAAGTCGATGCCATAACGTTGAACTGCCATATAATGCACATTTTATCAATAGTGGCTGATTGAGGTCGTTCTGATAACCGGGATTAAGCAGTCATATAAAAAGATTTTTAAATTTTGTGAGCTTGATCTTTGTATTCATGACCCTGAAAACCTCACTGGTAATCTATACATGAGTTTATTAGACTGTCCTTCTCATGCAGTAATAACATGAGACATGGTGTCTAAATCCCACATACTGTGAACAAATCTGCTGTTGTTGCTGCCTGTTTCACCCCAGATGTTCAGGACTTCCCCTAAACACCTTCTGACTGCTTTCAGGTTTTCAGCAGTGAGAAACCGGTTCTGAGCAATCAGGCCACGAGAATCCAGATGAAAGAGTTTTTCCGTAAAAATGCAGCCAATGCCTTGTCAATGGGCAACATGTTCATGGGCATGGCCTCCATCATCAGCAGTCTGAGCGGGTGAGTGGAAACACTGCTAATAAAACTGATTGAAATAACATGGGGGCTGTAGGTGAGAGAAAGGACCCAGACGCACAAGCCAAATGCAGCCAGTTTGTGAAGGAACGGGGTGGTGGTTTGGAAAAGGAGGCAGGGTTGCATTTTCACCAGTGGACACTTGTTTCTGACATAATGGTGGCATAAACTTTCAGAAACTTGGTTTCTGAACGTCTGCACTGATGAAAACTGAATCAAAAGGCCAGAAACCCAATAGAAACTATTATTTACCTCTGGCTAAGAGTCACAATGCAAAGACTGGTAGTCCATTTCTAGCCTCTTTTCTCATTCATAGAATTATGAAACACATACATACTGTGGATCTGGAAAGTGTTCACAGATTACATTTAGAATTACAGTATTTTCTGGCAGAATTGTAGATTTTGAAAACAGGCTTTTCTTGTGATGAAAACTAAGAGGTTCAAACACATGTCACAATATTAATACAATAAACCGTACAATACTGTATATCAAATCTTATGGAGTTCAACCGAGTGGAAAATGAATATGTTTGAAATTCTCTGAGCCTTAAATGAGACATTTTCAACGACTGATAGTTTATCTTTCCGTTCCGTTCCGTCATCTTCCGCTTGTTCCGAGGTCGGGTCGCGGGGGCAACAGCCTCAAGCGGGCAGCCCAGGCCTCTCTCTCCCCGGCTGCATCCTCCAGCTCACCTGGAAGGATCCCAGTTCGTTCCCCGGCCAGCTGTGAGACATAGTCTCTCCAGCAGGTCCGTGGTCTGCCCCTTGGTCTCCTCCCGGTGGGACGTGCCTGAAACACCTCGCCCGCGAGGCGCTCGGGGGGCATTTTGACCAGATGCTTGAACCACCCCATCTGGCTCCTCTCGACCTGGAAGAGGAGCGGCTCGACACCGAGCTCCTCCCAGATGGCAGAGCTCCTCACCCGATCTCTGAGTGAGAGCCCAGCCACCCTGCGGAGGAAGCTCATTTCGGCCGCTTGTACCCGCAATCTCATTCTTTCGGTCACCACCCACAGCTGGAGACCATGGGTGAGGGTTGGAACATAGTTTATCATTGCAAAAAGAAAATATTTTTTGTGTAGCCAAAAAATTAAAGATCTCGCAGATCGAAATATCCAGAAACAGGTTAATGCATTATGAATGAATATTAGGTGCAGCTAAGATGAATTCATTCAACATCAAAAAACCTTTTTCAAAAGATTTATGTGGAAAACAAAGAACGTTTTCCACAGTTTCCCGACAGGCATCAGAAACCTGTTCCCACCAAGACAGACATTAGCATTATTGATGCTTTGTGGTACCTCAGGGGAAACCTGAGTGAAACAGGGTCAGTTTTGGGGTTCCTTATACTGAAGGAGGTGGGGTTTTTATGTTGTATGAGTGGACAAAGGTGGCAGGGGGGCGATCGCTCAGTGGTAGAGTGTCCACCCTTGAACTGGGAGAACCCGGTTCAAATTCCACTGAGCTCTGTTTACATGTCCTTGGGGAAGACACCTACACCCATTTTTCCCACGATTGGCGCTTTCGTGGCAGCCTGCTGCGTGCAATGCAGCACAGAAATTTTCCACACTATATGTTTCGTATGTTAAATTTAAAGAAATGTCATGTCTCTTCCGAATATCAATAAAAGAACCTCTGGGTTTCTCTCACTGGGAAGAACCTGGACATGTTTTCCATCACTGAATGTTATTTTTTTCCTAGGCAGCATCACGCTGCGTGCTGGCTGGTCCTAGTTGGCTACCTTCTGGATTTGGCCGATGGAGCAGTTGCTAGGAGCCTTGGTGCCTGCTCTGCATTGGGTATGTAGACCTTTGTGGTTAGAAGGTAAACTTGAGCCAGAGTGTTGGCAACGTTGGCGATACGTTCCTTTTTGTGTGAACGGAGAGGCTAACAAAACGAACCGGTGGAAGGAAACTGCTGAAAGCCTCGAGTTGGTCTTACAGAGTTGCCAGCTGGTTTTATGTTGCTGCTCTATGCACAAAACTCATGTTGTTTTTGTGTTTTTAGAGAACATTTTCAGCATTTAAACTTGTTTTTATAGAAATATTTGCCCTCACAGCGTATGGAATAAACATGTGCACGTTTTCCCCAGAAGCCTAAAATAGCTGCAGGTGTGTGATTGTTTGGAGATATTTGTGTCTCAGCAGGTTTTTTTTTCTGCATGACTTTGCAGGTGGACATTTTGTCAAAATGCACAATTACCTTCTGATTAAGCAGCCTAATTCCACGGCTCGCGCTCCAATTGTCCGTGTTATCCCAACGCTTTGGCTTCTCTGCATATCTGACATTGCTAAAATTGTTGACCCTGAGCTGCGGAATTCCACCTCGTTCATCGAAGCCGTGGCCTGAATCACCTCATCCTCTCTGGCTGAAAACATGCCGAGGGATGAAAAGACAACGCAACGAAGAATGTTGTTTGTAGAAAAGCTACGTGGGTTGCAGAATTTCCACCTATTTTTACACCTGTGTGCCTCGCGGTTTGGTCGCGAGGCACACAGGCTAACTGATGAAAGTAGACGTCGGTGCAGGGGTACAACTGTACACAAACATCATGTTTTGTTGAGGTTAGGATTTGGTTCATTTTTGGGACAGTAATGGAAACAATTCCGAAACCATTTTTCTATTGTTTTATTTGTTTAAACTTTATACAATCAGAAAAATAAAGTAAATACAAAGTGCTGTTTGCTAAAAAGTTATTCTCAAATGAACCATAATTGTTGACACCAGTTTGAAACAAAATGCCTCCGCCTGCGTGTATGACAAACTTTGCAAAGAATGAATAGTTGAGGTGTTTTTGGTAAACACCGGTAGGTTAAAGCAGTCAAATGTTCAGGGTCCTGTTGTTTGCATGACCCTGAAGAACTAATCAGCTCATCCATGATTGGTACTGACCAATTGTGGACAGCTTAATCAAATTTTTAATTTTTTGGGGGGGATATTACATTCACAAAGATTTTACAGAAGCACGACCAGCTCAAATATTTAACGCCTTCTGAAATTAGACACTGCACACATGCATTGACATTCACACAATCTACCGTCCCCCCGACAGCGCTCGTTCCCCCGGGCCTCAATTTCCCTTCAACTGCAACAACTGTCTCTTTCACTGAGATAAAAAAATTAATAAAACAAACCTCTGGCCTGATGCTGCTGTAAGGAAATAATAACTGGGGATCAATACGCACAAGGAGTCGACCTGCCCATGACTGCAGTGGCCGAAACCATAGGGGTGCACCCGGCTTCAGGGAGCACAAGCACCCACAAAAATCACATGGCTGAAGTGAGGGACCCACACCACTTAGGCCAGTCAGACCACCACAGCAAGGCCCACACAGGCTGAGCAAGCCGAGGATCCCCATGAGGAAACACTGGACTAAGACACAGAATAAAACACTAAAATTATAACTTAAACCAGTAAAAAAAGTTAAAATGCATTAAGAAATTAATCTTAAAAGTAAATCAGAAAAATGAAACGGTGTAAAAATAGATAATTAAACAAACAAAGATCAATAAAGACAGAAAATCAGATGAAACAAAATTAACATCATTTAAACGACCAGTTTAAAAGGTGGGTTTTCAGCCTTTTTTAAAACATGAACAGACTCTGTGGCCCTGAGTTCCTCTAGCAGGCTTTTCCACAGGCAAAGACCATAATGCTGGAATGATGCCCCACCGGGAGTTTTTGTTCTAGCATGTGGTCTGATTGAAGATTATTGAAGAAGCAATAATCTTGCTTCTGATCTGTAGTGAGAGGAGGGAAGAGTTGGAGGAAAAGCTGGAGAGGTGGAGGTTTGCACTAGAAAGAAGAGGAATGAAGATTAGTCAGAATAAGACAGAGTACATGTGTGTGAATGAGAGGGATCCAAATGGAAAAGTGAGGTTACAGGGAGAAGAGATAAAGAAGGTGGAAGATTTTAAGTATCTAGGATCAACAGTCCAGAGCAAAGGAGAGTGTGGAAAAGAGGTGAAGAAGCGTGTTCAGGCAGGCTGGAATGCGTGGTAAAAAGTATCAGGTGTGATGTGTGATAGAAGAGTTTCAGCTAAAATGAAAGGAAAAGTGTACAAAACCGTGGTGAGACTGGCCATGCTGATTGGTCTAGAGACAGTGCCACTAAGGAAAAGACAGGAAACAGAGATGGAGGAAGCAGAGATGAAGATGCTGAGGATCGCTCTGGGAGTGACCAGGATGGACAGGATCAGGGAAACAGCACATATTAGAGGTTTTGGAGATAAAGTCCAAGAGGCCAGACTGATATGGTGTGGACATGTGTAGAGGAGAGAGAGAGAGTACATCAGAAGAAGGATGCTGGATTTGGAACCACCAGGAAAGAGGCCTAGAGGAAGACCAAAGAGGAGGTTCATGGATACAGTGAAGGAAGACATGAAGATAGTTGGTGTGACCGAGGATGCATCAGATAGGGTTAGATGGAAGAAACTGACTTGCTGTGGTGACCTCTGAAGGGAAATGCCGAAAGGAGAAGAAGAAGAAGGATGTGGTATTATTGAAAGGACAGTACCAGAGGACTTCAGGGTCCGTGAGGGGTTGGACCTCACAAGGAGGTCAGATAAATAAGAAGCCCGAGAACACTAAGACTTTAAAAAACCTTTAAAAGAACCTTAAAATTCATCCTGAAACACTGCCCCCTGGTCCTCGTCGAGTTCTGAAGTAGCTGTAAACTAGAAGTATTCTTTTTAGGGAGACCAGAAAGTATTCCTGAAAACCCAAGTTCACTAAAAGCAAACAAATAAAAAAGCTTAAAGAACTATTGCAATATTTTGGGGAGAGTCGGAGGCCCAAGCTGGAAGACTGAAACAGACAGTGATTGTTTCTTTCTTGGAAAGGATCGTGTTTTAAGGCACTCTAAAAAAAAATCAGTGCTCTTAATTTGGGAAGAGATCTGAAGGGGTTTACGTTGTAAACCTTTTGAGAAAAGATGTTTGAAAAAATGGCTTTACTTTAATTTCCCGACCAGAGTTTGTTCCGTTTTTGTTCCTTTCGTTATTGTCTGTATTTACCAAAAATAAAAATACAATTTTCTGAAAACAACAACAACCAATTTTACTTTGTTATTTCTGCAGTTTTTCCAGAATCTGTCTCTCACAGAGGAAATGCACCAAAAATTTTAGACCCTCCTTGATTTCTACCGATAGGTTGGAGAACTTGTGTAACCACAAGAAGATCAAATACCTACTGACGAGAAATTGATTTGTAATAAGCACGGCCATCTGTTTTTACATTTATTTTCACCCTTTAGGAGCGAAACTGGATGATTTTGCTGATTACACCACCTTTGGCATCGCTACGTCTCTGCTGCTGTGGACTCCTAACCTGGTGGATAGCATCTTCTGCGTCTGCTACGCCTTTTCCGTGTATGTTCGTCTTTGTTTCTACGGAAGCGGTGAGACATCCCACACGGTACAGATCCATTCTGCGGGTGATTTATAACCGCAGAAGCAGAAACTGTGTTTGATTTTTAAAACAGGGATCCCGTTCGTGTACTGTGGCCTGCCCTGCATCTACTCATCGGCCATCTTAGCCTGCGCCTCTCTGTTGTCTGGTAGAAACACAGCCATATTGCGTGCCACCGCCGTGGCCATGATCCTCTTCATGATCAGTCAGAACTGTTATCCCCATGACAGAGTGCTGGAATCGCAGGCCTGGAAGAAAGTTGTGTATGCTGGAGGTAAAGTCATGTTTGTAGCTGTTGCAACTCCTTGTAGCTCAACGGGTTAAACCTCTGTCTCAATTAATTGTAGTTACAAGTTTATGCTACTTATTTGCAAAATATGGGTAAAATTCAGGGATTGGTACATTGTGAGTACCACCCGGGAGCATGCAAACACACCCTGGCAATTTTAGTGGACGAGGAACTTCCAACCAGCTGCCAATGAGGTCAAAATGCACCGACCCTTTTAAAAGTCTTTTAAAATGTTTCCCACGTCCACTCGTTCTACGAACAGCACACTTAGCAACGCATTAGAAGATTATAAAATTCCCCCTTTAAAATCTGTTTAGTGTGTTTAAAAAAGTGTTTCAATTAATGTGGGATGTTTGGCTGAGGATTTCAGCCTCGCAAACAAGAGAAGGCACAGGGACGTTCTAAAGATAAAAGATTAGAACAATGAGTAACGGAAATGACGGCTGCTTTCTGTGAAGAAAATAACAACTTTCCGTTCCGTCATCTTCCGCTCATCCAGGGCTAGGTCGTGGGGGCAACAGCCTCAGACGAGAAGCCCAGGCTTCTCTCACCCCGGCTGCCTCCTCCAGCTCACCCGGAAGGATCCCGAGCCGTTCCCCGGCCAGCTGTGAGACATAGTCTCTCCAGCGGGTCCGGGGTCTGCATCTTTGTCTCCTCCTGGTGGGACATGCCTAAAACACCTCACCAGCGAGGCGTTCGGGGGGCAACCTGACCAGATGCTCGAACCACCCCATGTGGCTTATCTCCAGTGGTGGATGAAGTACTCACTTTTTGTACTTAAGTAAAAGTACAGATAATTAGGCAAAAAATTACTTAAGTAAAAGTAAAAGTACCAATAAAAAAATCTACTTAAGTAAAAGTACAAAAGTAGTTGGTGTAAATTGTACTTTTTCAGTAAAAGGTAAAAGTATTCGATCATAATTCAAATGTTATTTGTTGTGCTATAGGGTGTCACCATGGTAACCAGGATAAATACTCTGCAGGGGTGTGACCCCCCTCTCCCGCCTCTTTTGGTCCACAAAAAAAAATAAGTACTTAAATTAGAAGGAAATGGGACAAGTCAAGCTATCCCCTAGAAGGGCCAGTGAATGGGCACCAAAATGGAGGAAAATGACACTTATTTTTTAAAATGTTTTGGGGGGGGGAGCCCCCCAGTCACTATATATTGGCTTTGTCAAAGCCCCACCCCCTTTGGAAAATTCTAGATCCGCCCCTGCTCTGTGTAATGATGGCTCAACTTTTTATTTAGAAGTAAACACAACGAACAACGATCTTCTGACTCTTTTTAATTTGTACTATATTTGGTGTTAGTTTTTTGGCGCTGAATGAACGCGGAAAATGTTTCTCGATTCATTACTTCTTCTCCCGATCAACTGCTTCTTTTGATTTTGGCGATGCGGCTTCAAGATGTGCTAAAAAAAAAAAAAAAAACTGTGTATTTTCAAATTCCTGAACGAAAATGTAACAAAAAATGTAAAACACACTTTTAAAAAGTAGCGAAGTAAAAGTACAGATATTTACTCTAAAAATGTAGTGAAGTAAAAGTAAAAGTACCGGTCTTAAATTTTACTTAAGTAAAGTACAGATACACAATTTTTTTACTTAAGTACAGTAACGAAGTACATTTACATCATTACATTCCACCACTGCTTATCTCAACCTGGAGGAGGAGCGGCTTGACACCGAGGTCCTCCCGGATGGCAGAGGAAGAAACCAAACAAAAAACCCCACCGTCTAATACAACATATGTCGAGTGAAGCTCTGTTGTTGGAGAGCTCCATCTGGGAGCTCTGCCATCCGGGGAGCTCACCCGATCTCTGAGTGAGAGCTCAGCCACTCTGCGGAGGAAGCTCATTTCGGCCGCTTGTACCCGCGATCTCATTCTTTTGGTCACCATCCACAGCTGGTGACCATAGGTGAGGGTAGGAACGTAGATCGACTTGAAAATCGAGAGCTTTGCTTTTTTCTTTACCACGACAGACATACTTCACGCATAATAAATTGGTGGGTGTTAATTTTTTCCCCTTTTTTTTTTTCTTCTCCCCCAGGCGTCGCCGTGATGTTCTGCTCATCCTTCAATCCTGTATGTGTGTACTACCTCCTCTGGTCCAGCTCCTATATTTTATTCCCGACGTCTCTGTGGAGCAGCAAGGTTTAGGGAGTGGTTTACGCCTCCCTGGCGTGAAGCAGCCCGAACCAGCAGCTTTATTTACCCGATGTGGGAAGAACGAGTAACATTTCCAACGGGAATTAGCCTGTCTTTCTGCTTTCCTCACATTAACACTGATGACAAAACCAAAATGAGGTTTCATCTCATGTTTAGTTTTTTTCTTCAACAGTATTAAACTCAGCAACCAATTCACAGAGTTGGAGGCCAAAACCATTCTAACATTAATCCATCTGATGGAAGAAATGAAACAATCTTTATACAGGTTTAACATGAAGATGGACCAACTCAGACCTGTTACACTGGATACAGGATATTTGAACGGTTTACGATTTAAATAGAAAATCATTTTCTTCTCAGAGTAAAAAAAAAAAAAGTTGAGTCATTTAGAATAAAATAATCCAGCTTTTATAACATTTATGGGAATTTAATTGAGTTTTATAAGATTTTTTTCCCCAGCTTTTTTTTGGCTCTCGTTCTACTTTCACTTAATTCAGGGGTGCCCAACCTTTTTAGTCCCAAGAGCTACTTTCACATACCAAACCGCCTAAGATCTACCAGTATGGGGTTAACATCACAAACCCCACAGATCGTTTCCAGCATGCATTAAAACTACGCTTGCAACATGTTTTGTTGTTGTTGTTACACAACCAGTAGACATGACGTCATAAACACACCCTCAGACTCACAAACAAGTTCCTCTCTTTCAAACACACACAGACAAGTTCCTCACTTTCTCTCAAACACACAGACAGGCAAATTCCTCTGTCAAACACACGCTTCCAAAGTCCTCTCTCTCGCTTGCTTTCTTTTTCTCTAACACACACAGACATTTTCTGCGCACATGCAGCGTTTTGGGAGGGGCCGCAGCAGCACTAGGCGCTGCTCATTGATTACAGAGTCAACAACTTGCTTCCACGTCACAGACTCTGAAAATCTTTAATAACATTAGAAGAACCGCTAGATTCTTCTTCTTCTTCTTTCAGCTTTTCCCTTCAGGGGGCGCCACAGCAAGTCAGTTTCTTCCATCTAACCCTATCTGCTGTATCCTCTTTGGTCACACCAACTATCTTCATGTCTTCCTTCACTGTATCCATGAACCTCCTCTTTGGTCTTCCTCTAGTCCTCTTTCCTGGTGGTTCCAAATCCAGCATCCTTCTTCTGATGTACTCTCTCTCTCTCCTCTGTCCATGCCCAAACCATCTCAGTCTTGCCTCTCGAACTTTATCCCCAAAACCTCTAACATGTGCTGTTCCCCTGATCCTGTCCATCCAGGTCACTCCCAGAGAGATCCTCAGCATCTTCATCTCTGCTACCTCCATCTCTGTTTCCTGTCTTTTCTTCAGTGCTACTGTCTCTAGACCAATCAGCATGGCCGCTCTCACCACGGTTTTGTACACTTTTCCTTTCATTTTAGCTGAAACTCTTCTGTCACACATCACACCTGATACTTTCCTCCACCTGTTCCAGCCTGCCTGAACACGCTTCTTCACCTCTTTTCCACACTCTCCATTGCTCTGGACTGTTGATCCTAGATACTTAAAATCTTCCACCTTCTTTATCTCTTCTCCCTGTAACCTCACTTTTCCATTTGGATCCCTCTCATTCACACACATGTACTCTGTTTTACTCTGACTAATCTTCATTCCTCTTCTTTCTAGTGCAAACCTCCACCTCTCCAGCTTTTCCTCCACCTCTTCCCTCCTCTCACTACAGATCACAATGTCATCTGCAAACATCATCGTCCATGGGGACGCTTTGAAAAAAAAGTCGCACAATTTAGCGAAAAGAAGGCCTGAATACCCGCTAAATGTAGCGTCAAAGTCGCTGAGTTGACAATACGGACTTCATTTTTTTTTTTCTACACACCTGGCGGTCGACTTGATATCAGTGCGCGGGCTACTAGTAGACCGCGATCGACTGGTTGGGCACCCTGGACTTAATTTGTATGTCCCTATTTTGAGAAGCATTTCAAACACACACCACTATAATGGACCAGCACTATCAGTGCGTGTGTGTAATTTGAAACAAATTATGAGTTTCTCAGAAAGTTTTTCTTCTTTTTTTATGTTTCTGTGTGAGTTTTTATTTAGACTGTTAAAATAAAAAAGCACTTAACTTTTAGCAGCACCTACTGGATTGAAGCACCACTGCACGGCTTGATGATAACACTAGTTAAAAACAGTTGTTCTCATACTTTGTAGATTTAAAATTTACATATTTAATCTGTGACCTTTTTGACCACATAAAAGACTCCTTTAAAGTTAAAGGTTTGTTACAAAAAGACGTCAAATCTAGGATATGTTTGGGTGTATTTATTTCAGATCAGCAGCGCTGGCCTCAGAATGGGTTTACTGATTACTATTTTACGGTGTTCTTGTTTTCACATTAAGATACAAAAGTTGCAACTTTTAACAAGTGGAAGGATTCAAATTTTCTGCTTCAGAGTTTGTAGAAAAAAGTCACAATAAAACATTTCATGGTGTTTGTTTCTAGTGATTTTATTTGACTTTGAATTGCAAATGACTCATTCATGCAACAGTGGAATAGAATTATTTTTGATGAGGTGACGGACCGAGAGATGGACAACATCTTTTTTTTTAGATCAAACTCAAATACTGAGTCAAAACTAAAAATGGAACATAGTTGCAGGCTGACATTGATATGATAGTAACATTCTTCTTCTTCTTTCGGCATTTCCCTTCAGGGGTCACCACAGCAAGTCAGTTTCTTCACTCTAACTTGATGGTGATATGATATGATAGTAACATTGATAGATTTTATTTCCAAGGTGTCTTTCTGGGCACTCAAGGTCAACATTCCGTTCCGTCATCTTCCGCTTGTTCCGGGGTTGGGTCGCTGGGGGAAACAGCCTCAAACGAGCAGACCTGGCCTCTCTCTCCCCGGCTGCATCCTCTAGCTCACCTGAAAGGATCCCAAGTCGTTCTCTGGCCAGCTGAGACATAATCTCTCCAGCGGGTCCGGGGTCTGCCCCTTGGTCTCCTCCCGGTGGGACGTGCCGGAAACACCTCGCCTGCGAGGCGCTCGGGGGGCATCCTGACTAGATGCCCGAACCACCCCATCTGGCTCCTCTCGACCTGGAGGAGGAGCGGCTCGACACAGAGCTCCTCCCGGATGGCAGAGCTCCTCACCCGAACTCTGAGTGAGAGCCCAGCCACCCTGCGGAGGAAGCTCATTTCGGCCGCTTGTACCTGCGATCTCATTCTTTCGGTCACCACCCACAGCTGGTGACAATAGGTGAGGGTAGGATTGTAGATCCTGGTTACCATGGTGAGGGTAGGAACGTAGATCCTGGTTACCATGGTGAGGGTAGGAACGTAGATCCTGGTTACCTGGTGAGGCTAGGAACGTAGATCCTGGTTACCATGGTGAGGGTAGGAACGTAGATCCTGGTTACCATGGTGAGGGTAGGAACATAGATCGACTTGTAAATCGAGAGCTTTGCTTTTCGACTCAGCTCTCTCTTTACCATGACGGACCAATGCAGCGTCCTAGTTATTGCTGATGCCGCACCGATCAAGGTCAACATTTTATAAAAAATGTTTTTCAGGTAAGATAAACAAATGGGTCCAAATGGGATTAAAAATACTCCCAAAAAATGACTTTCTAACCGGGGGGAATTCCAAAAACCTTCCCGAATGTTGGAGAAAACTACTGAAATAGTCCAATATTCTAACAAATGAATGAACTTCAACAAGTCTATGTGCCTGACGGAAAATTCTGGATTTCACAAAAATATAAAACAATAAAAAAGTTTGTTTTGGAAAAAAATGTCATAACTTTTAGTCAAGTTATTACTGTGTCAATACCGTCTGCACCTCTATGAGATGACTTTACATTCAGGAGACATTGTGACTACATTGTTTACAAAAATCCATTCTGTGTGTGTTTGTGTGTGTGTGTGTGTGATTTGGGTTAATGACCGGAAGCAGCTCTAACGACTCTGTTTCTGCTAAACGAGGATATAATTTAGGCAGTTTAGAAAGGCAAGAAATAATTGTGGAAAGAAGAGCAACAGGTCACCGTGTTCCTGTCTTTATTTCACCACAAACTAAACAGAAGAAAAGTTTGAAAGAATAATAACACTTTACAGAAACATTTGAGTCAGTAACCTCTGACTTCTATACGTGGCGTGCAATGTCAAAAATCAGCATCAATTATTCAGAACGAGGAGAAAAGACAGATCCAGAAGAAGGCCACAAAAACTGTCTCTGCTCCCCTCATGATTCATACCGCCTATGTATCACAATTGCAACAAGTGTGGTAGGAGCTGCAGCTCCTTCATCGTCTTATTCACTCACAGCCGATGACACATACCCCCATCATATTTGCAGAAAGTGTGTTAGGAGCTGCAGCTCCTTCATCGTCTTATTCACTCACCGCTGCCAAAACAGACTCTATTGTCTCCAGAGACAGATGGATGCCATCAACAGAAACATTTAGAAAGTTAAATTTTATTGAAGAGAATAAAAACTCATTTGGAGAAGAAAAAGAAGTTACAATGATTAGAAATAGACAAATGATAGATAGATTAATGAGTGGATGGATAGATAGACGTCTGTTATACTGTATATAAAAGCTCTCTGTATGATATTTTGTATGAATTGTTCAATAGAAATTAAATATATTTGAATTAAAGTTAAACTGTAGTAGGATGGAACAGTTACAAGCTCTGACCACCAGATGACAGGACTGTACAACTTTTAGAAAAAAACAGACTTTCTATTTTCTTTTTTTTTTTTGGCTGTAAAAACAGAACAAAATATCTTCTAAAATGAAAAAAATGATTGAATTAATATTCAAATTATTTATTTTTTTGAGAAAAATAAAAAAAGAAAGAAAAAAAATCTCAGTTTGCAGCTCCGCCTCTTCTCTTCTCTGATTGGATAAAATTTCCTTTCAACCCGGAAATGCCAGAGATAAACCAGATTTCAAAGTTTGGATTAAAATCCGATCCTCGTGTTTCTGCTTTAATCCAAGATGAAACTAAACTGGTAGAAGCTGCAGAGCTAAAGCTGCAAAGTTTGGAAGAACAAGAAAAGATTTTTACATCCTGAGCGCGAGAAGGAGCAAAACTGATGCTGCTTTTTTTTTGTTCTTAAAAAACTTTTTTTTTCAGGTGTGTAGTTTTTTTGTTTTAACTATTTTATCTTTTTTTTTTTTATCAGAATAGGATTTAAAAAAAATCCATTTATTTTTAGGCCAGGTTTTTTTTTTCGTCTGATTGGATTTTTATTTTAAAAAGATTAAGTGTTTTTTTTTTCATTTCAAAAGTTTTCTTTATTTTTGTGATAAAGTGTCTTTTTTAAAAAATATCTGTTTTAACTTTTGTTTTTTAAGATCAATTTTTTTTTTTTAATTTGAACTTTTTCTTTTCTTTTTTAAGAGCAACGGTTTAAAAAATATTCAAACCTTTTTGTTTGTTTTTTTCAAGATTTTTTTTTTTTTTAAATAAAAAACAATTTCATATGTTTTTTAAACTCAGGTTTTTTTTTATTATTTATTATTATTTTTTAAGAACATTTTTTCTTCATTTATTTTATTAATAATATTTTTTAATTAGGTGGGGTTTTTTTACCCGTTTTTATTTTCCTTTTTAATCAGATTTTTTTTTATGCAAATTTTTTCTTTTTTATAAAGACCATTTTTTTATGTAATTTTTTTTAAATACCTTTTTTTTTTTAAATCAGGTGTTTTTTTTATGTAATTTTTTTTTTTTTAAAGACCAGTTTTTTTTTTTTGATCAGGTGTGTTGTGTTCCCAGGATGACGTGCTGACGTCATGACGCAGGAGGAGGACAGGTGCCGCTGAAGTTTTCCTCGCTGCTGTTTCTTCAGGAGAAAACGCGTGGAGTTCTGTTTGTTTTCTCTGATTTTTCGTGGATTTTCCCGCGTCACTAAGTAGCTAAACCCCCCAAATATCGAGTATTTGACTGCGCTGTGACGCAGCAGCAGCATGGATGGAGGAACAGACTGAGTGAACTTGGTGGAAGCTCCTCTAAGCATCATGTCGAAGAGCCTGAAGAAGAAGAAGCACTGGTGCGGGAAGGTGCAGGAGTGCACGGTGGCGTGCGGAGGCACCGGAGACCTGCTGCGGGTTCTGGAGGTACGTGGTGGTGCAGAGCTCGGAGAGTTCCCGCAGCTGGGCCACATAGAGGCGGAGTGTGTGCAGTCCGGCAGGCTGCCCTGCAGTGGAGATGTCCTGTTGGAGGTGAACGGAACACCGGTCAGTGGACTCACACACAGAGACACTCTGGCTGTCATCAGACACTTCAGAGATCAGGTCAGGATCAAGACTGTCAGACCAGGTGAGGACCTCATGCTCTAGCTGGGTGTTTGTTTGGGTCTCTAAGTGTGTATTTGTGGTACTGTGTATGTGTGTCTGTCTGTGCATGAGTCTGTATGCATGTCTGTTGGTTGAAACCAACCTGCTGAATTATTTAAAGAAAAAAATACAAACAAATTGATCAAATTAACAAATGATGTAGAACACAAACCCGTGGCAAAGAACATAGCAGACAGTAAACAGTGTGGCACACTGTGCGATGCACACATCCTTACACTGTCTCTTACATAATTACACACACACTAGCGTAGTTGCTCACACAGATACACACACCATTCAGATGAAGGGTCTGTGTTCTACATGTTTATGTGAGAGTTTTACACTGAGCTTTTGATTTTTGGGTTTTTGATTTTCATTTTGTAGTTTCAAATTAAGCTTATCTAAATGTTCCTGTCTCTACACCTGGAACATGTTGTACATCCCGCTGAGAGATTTGGTCCATCTGTCTTTGGAGATGTAGTCCTTCTGTCTTGGGAGATGTAGTCCTTCTGTCTTGGGAGATGTAGTCCTTCGGTCTTGGAATATGTAGTCCTTCTGTCTTGGAATATGTAGTCCTTCTGTCTTGGAATATGTAGTCCTTCTGTCTTGGAATATGTAGTCCTTCTGTCTTGGAAGATGTAGTCCTTCTGTCTTGGGAGATGTAGTCCTTATGTCATAAAGATGTAGTCCTTATGTCATAAAGATGTAGTCCTTCTGTCATAAAGATGTAGTCCTTCTGTCTTGGGAGATGTAGTCCTTCTGTCATAAAGATGTAGTCCTTCTGTCATAAAGATGTAGTCCTTCTGTCTTGGGAGATGTAGTTCTTCTGTTTGGGAGATGTAGTCTTTCTGTCTTGGGAGATGTAGTCCTTCTGTCTTGGGAGATGTAGTCCTTCTGTTTGGGAAGTGTAGTTCTCTTTGTGGGTTCACGTAGCCCTCCCCACAGAGGAAACTTGTTTGGGCTTTTTGGATTGTGGAAACACCATTTGCCAGATTTGTAAAATGTATCTGTTTTTACAGAAAGTAAAAGATTTCACTTCTATTGTTTACACAGCAAACAGTCTTTACTTTGCGGTCTGGAGCCTTTAGTTGATTTCTATTTTGATCCATGGCTCATTACACTCCGAGTGCCACTTTCCTTCCATGAAAACATAAATGATCATTTGAACTCCTTTAAGAATAAATTACAATATAAAAATGTTTCCAAAAAACTAGTAAATTAAACAAGTTTTTGGCTAAAAGGTGTTTGGAACAGTCTGAAAGATCTAGAAGAGGGTGGTAAACGTAACGGCGGTGGATCAACATGAGTACATTTACAGAAATCTGAAAAAAGTCTGGGAGACAAAAATGATAATAAAATGGACTGTTTTCTGATTGTTTTTTTTTGTTGTTGTTGTGGTTTATGTTCTTATACCTGTGCTCACTGACTGTTTCGGATGCACCTGTGGAGGGGTTTTAATAAAACTACCCAACTGTACTCAACACCAACTGTAGATGAACTGATAGATTGATGTCAAACAGGCAGAGTCAAATTATTTGATGCCTTAATGTTGTTAACCTTATATTTTAAAAAAAGTAATTAAAATTTATTTAGCTTCCCATGGAGTATTTTGTTAATCCAATTTTTTACTTCATTAATATTTCATTTCTTGGTTCTTATTGGTCCAAATGAGTTTTTTATGTGGCTCCAAAATGAATGTCCATCCCATCAGGTCAGATGCTGTGAATTTCTGAAAAAGAAAACCAAGGAGAATCCAAAAAAAAAACCGTGCTCCTTGTAACTGTTTTTTTGTGTTTTACTCTTGGAAAAAAAACCTGCTTCAAGTTGAAAAGTGCAGCAACTCATCCCAGTTTAATCACAGACACATTCAGGCCTAATCTGTGCTACTTTGGGATGGGAATGTGGGACAGACTCTAAAAGGTTACGAACTTGTCCTGAGTCAGGTTCAGGCTGATGCTCTGACGACTAAAACACATTTTATTTAAAACTGTTTAGATGATTTTTTTTCATGAATATTCATGTTGAAGTGACTCATTACTATGTTTTACATAATTTGTAAGATAACCGGCGTTTAGTGTCCCACCCGGGTGTTACGTCACTTTTAGATCTCTCTCCCTTTGCTCATGATTAATGCATCCTCCATCTATCATTGATGGCCGCCGCGTGCCAGGAGGCTGGTTGATCGCCGGCCAGCTGGAGGGCCGATAAACGGGTTTTTCTGGAGGGAATTAAACTGGAAGAGGAGCAAACTTTTAAGTCCTCTGTTCTGGTTAAACACCTCCCAAGAAGAAACAATTGTATGGAGTGTGAGAAACTCATAAGAAACTAAATATTCTCTGGATCAGACCAGAGTTCCAGATTAAGGAGGAATGTTAGCTTTCCTTCTACTAGATATCTTCTTCCATCAATCTTGAAGTTGTGTTCACATTGCACACGTTAAAACAGATCGATTGTATTCATTTTCAAATAAACTTCTTCCATCATCTCCCTTCAGGGGGCGCCACAGCAAGTCAGTTTCTTCCATCTAACCCTATCTCCTGCATCCTCTTCGGTCACACCAACTATCTTCATGTCTTCCTTCACTGTATCCATGAACCTCCTCTTTGGTCTTCCTCTAGTCCTCTTTCCTGGTGGTTCCAAATCCAGCATCCTTCTTCTGATGTACTCTCTCTCTCTCTCCTCTGCACATGTCCAAACCATCTCAGTCTGACCTCTCTGACTTTAAAACCTCTAACATGTGCTGTTCCTCTGATCCTGTCCATGCTGGTCACTCCCAGAAAGATCCTCAGCATCTTCATCTCTGCTACCTCCATCTCTGTTTCCTGTCTTTTTCTCAGTGCCACTGTCTCTAGACCAATCAGCATGGCCGCTCTCACCACACTGTCTCTAGACCAATCAGCATGGCCGCTCTCACCACACTGTCTCTAGACCAATAAGCATGGCCGCTCTCACCACACTGTCTCTAGACCAATCAGCATGGCTGCTCTCACCACACTGTCTCTAGACCAATCAGCATGGCCGCTCTCACCACGGTTTTGTACACTTTTTCTTTCATTTTAGCTGAAACTCTTCTATCACACATCACACCAGATACTTATCTCCACCCGTTCCAGCCTGCCTGCACACGCTTCTTCACCTCTTTTCCACACTCTCCCTGCATCCAGTTAACACAATTAACTGTATTGGGTTAAAATGTTTTACTTAATAGTATGTATCAACAAGGCAGCACGGTGGCGCAGTGGGTAGCACAGTGGCCTCGCAGCAAGAAGGTCGTGGGTTCGAGTCCCGGGTGGGGACGAGGCTTGGAACACTGTCCTTTCTGTGTGGAGTTTGCATGTTCTCCCCGTGTTTGCGTGGGTTTCCTCCGGGTCCTCCGGTTTCCTCCCACCCTCCAAAGACATGCATGCTAGGTTGATTGGCCGGTTCCAAATTCCCTCTAGGAATGAGTGAGTGTGTGTGTGGATGGTTGTATGTATGTGGCCACGCGATAGACTGGCGACCTGTTCGGGGTGTACCCTGCCCTTCGCCTTAAATTAGCCGGGATAGGCTCTGGCACCCACCGCAACCCCAAAAGGGACGGATAAGAAGATGACTGACTGACTTACTATGTATCAACATTATTAAAATTGATGACATATCGGTTTTTATTTTCCTAATATCGATCCTCCCACAAGCCGTTCGGAGCAGCACAGCTGAAACACGCTCTGTAAATGGACCTGCTTTACTATAAGCAGGTGGAAAAGGTTGTAAAAGTACGATGATGGTGCAAACTTTTGTTCTCACCTTCAGTCACACCATCCCAACTCGCTACATCAGTGAAGAAAGAAAGAAGTGACCAAAAAAAAGATGTAACAAAGTGAAAAAACGTAACAGATGGACTTGAACCAAAACAGTGTCTGATCAGAAACAGAACAGTAACAAAGATTATATAAAGATATCTTTGCTGTTATTTAATGGATTAAATTCAGATTTTCTGAGTCACTCCTGACCTCATAGACTCACTGAAAGGAATCCAGGAGATAAAAGCTGCAGTTAGCTGTACCTGTCCCCTTTAAACCATTCATCCTGGGTCTACTCTATAATGTTGGGTTGTTTTTTTTTTTTTTTTGTTTTTTTTTTGTCTCCAAGCCGCTTAAAGCAGTCCACTTTGATTTGTTTATAATTTTTTAGTCAATTTTTACCTGATCTTCTCCACACCAGAAATCATTCACACCCTCTTCCTTGCTAAACCCATTTTCTGTGCACAATAAGGACAGAAATCTGACGCTTCCAACCAGCTGATTCACTCAGTATGCAGCTCCCATTTCTGCCTGGGAAGCAAAGTGATAGGGAGTAACCTTCAGGGGACGATGGGGAGTAGAGGTAGAGTGATGACCGCTATGTTCAGAGGTGTGGATCCCTCCGCGCACTCGTGTGTGGGCAGACTATTGATCAATGTTTGCGGAAGATGCAGAGCTGCTTGTTTGGTTTTTCTGATAAAGCCTATGAATCATTTAGCTTGCTTAATATTCTAGAAGACAGTTAGTTTGTGGTGGGAACTGTAAGGTGTTTTTTAGCCCCAACATCTCAGTCAGTCTTAATATTTAGGCTGCTTTTGGTCAGTCTGTTGTTTTTGTCAACTCGTTTTTAAATGGATATTTACGACTTTTCTTTAAGGTTGAATCTCTTTGCAACACCAAGCTCATACCATACACCGGCCGTAGGATTAACATCTTGCGAAAAATGAACTTTTCTTATCAACTGATGAATTTAGGGCTATTTACATAACAGACAGCTGTAGCTTGAGAGCTGGGACGACCTAATCTTGGAGGTCAGGGTTAGTATCTGTTGATAGCCAGTAGCCATGGCTGTTACTGTCTGTGAGGTTTAGCTTTGGCTGTATTTAGCTTTTAATGTTTTCATTATTTATTTTATTTTAACGTACTATATTCATCCCTGACCAGATGCCCGAACCACCCCATCTGGCTCCTCTCGATCTGGCGGAGGAGCGGCTCGACACCGAGCTCCTCCCGGATGGCCGAGCTCCTCGCCCGATCTCTGAGTGAGAGCCCAGCCACCCTACGGCTCGCGGGCGAGGTGTTTCGGGCACATCCCACCGGGAGGAGACCAAGGGGCAGACCCCGGACCCGCTGGAGAGACTGTCTCACAGCTGGCCGGGGAAAGACTTGGGATCCTTCCGGGTGAGCTGGAGGATGCAGCCGGGGTGAGAGAGCCCTGGGCTGCCTGTTTGAGGCTGTTGCCCACGCGACCCGACCCCAGAACAAGCGAAAGATGACGGAACAGATATTCATCCCTCAACGTGGAATTTTCTGTGCTGCATTATACCTCAGCAGGCTGACAGGACGGCGTCAATGGTGGGAGAAACGGGGGGTTAGGTGTCTTCCCCAAGAACACCTTGACATGAGCTCAGTGGGATTCGAACTGGCTTCTCCCGGTACAAAGGCGAACAGTCTACCACTGAGCTATCGCCTCCTCCAGGCAATAGCCAGCTTTAATTTTCTGTTATTTAAATGCCATTAGCGTCAAAACGTTTGCTTGGTCACTGCTTATAGGATGTGAAATTAGAACAAAACTTAGTAGAAACAGTGGGACACCTGCTGGTGTCGGTGATGTAGAAACGTTACGTTCAAAAGTAACTTAGTTGTTTGAAGTACCAAGAAAAAAAACAACAACAAAAAAAAGCTGTAAAGACAAAACCTGGAAAAAAACACATAAATTATTGTCATGGGAATGTCAGGCATTTCTTTTTGGTCATTTAGAAAGTTTGCAAAATGTAAAAATCAACAATAAAATTTGGCAAATCTGGAGCAAATACAGAATGTAATAAAAAAATAAACGTCCAAGAACGATAGAGGTATTTAAATTAGGTTGACGTTCAATTTCACAACTAAATTACCAAGATTTTTCATGTGGGATTCTAGAATACGGTAGAAAATAATCCCAAAGACAAAACCTTCCAGAAGGAATTCTGCTGAAATGTGTCTAAATAATTGATGGGGTGATAATTGCAGAGAGCCTTTCCTCCACCTGTCAGAGCTTAATTGGCTCAGCTTTGGATCTTCTTACCTCTTTGTCCTGCTTGGCAGACCTGATGACCAGCAGGTTCATTAGAGAGTGGTCTTATTATCATCAGGAACACTTGAGAATGACTCTTTAATTTTGGATCCCATTTGGTAGCAAATAAACCAATCCAGCGGTTTTACTGTTTATTTTTTGTGCCGATGGGAGATAAAAACCTTTTGTTAATAAAAGATTAATATTTGTTTTATTTTATTCGGGATTTTACCAGAAGAATAATGACTTAAAGTGGATAAAGAATGTCAATGTGAAGTCTTTCTAGACCATTAAACCATCCGTGGTTACTCTCTGAATCCATCCCAGTGTTTTTATCTGGTTTAATTGAATAGAACTGAATATATATTATTTATCCCCGAAGGGAAATTTGTGTGCTGCAGTTTAAACACCGGGTGTTTAACAACTTGGTTCCCCCGTTGCCCCTATCCACTGGCATCCCAGTCCGATTGCACTGTCTCCTACCTGGCAACCCAAAAACTGGAGTCCAGAGTGGCTCACAAAGCCAGGCCGCAGTGAAGAACACCAAACCGGCCTCTCTGTATTTCACTTGGTCCGAGGGTGCGCCTCCAGTTCCTCAAGCGAGCAACCGGACGTTTCCATGGAAACCACAAAAACAGTGGGCCTAAAGCACCTCATCTAGATCGTCTCCATCTCTGCACCTCCTCTAGATCGTCTCCTTCTCCTCAGACTGAATCAACTTCTCCAGCCACGGTCGATGTGGCTCCAAGAGCCAGCAGCTGGTCGTGCATGTTAACATGCATGTCAACAGCAGAATGGCACCATAACCAGCTAGCCGTTGGGTACTAGCCAGACAATTAAACAAAATATATATTAACCCCCGCTGCCCAAAAACAGCTGTCCGACACAAAACAACAAACTTCCAAATGACGTCCAAAGTACGCTTAAAATGAAATTTCCAGAACGAGACAAAACATAGTCAGAAGAAAAGTTAGCGATTTAAGGCAAAAGTAACGGAGAGCACTGCAGCAGGCAGCCGCCCAGGGCAGCGCCTTAACCATAAACGGTTAAGAAACTTTATTTTATTTTATCTGAACTTTATTGTACTTTTCATGTTCAAATGAAACAAATAAATTTCTCCACGTCATCGTAGTTTTCACCCCAAACATTTTACCTCCATAGCTCGCATCTTCTTTTCAACAGGAAGATATTTTTGTCACTAGCGTTGCTATTTTAAGGATTAAAGATGCAACTTTTCATTTGAATCTGATCTCCCCTCCCCAAACTTTTCCCATGACAGAGACTGGGTTTCCATGGTAACGCTCAATCCGAACGGTATAATTCATCTGTTATATTTACCTTAAATAGAATCCATGTTGGCACTGCTGGATGAAATGTTGTTACATCATGTTTTAAAAGAGTTTGATTTACGTCAAATCAACTGTTAAAAAAATTCTACTTGATTGAACGTTGTTTACACATTAAAAACATACAAAAGTGTTTTTCTATTTTCTTAATACATGTTTGAGTAATTACGATTCTCCCATCTCTGGGAGTACTTTAACGCCAGGTTTTTTTAACCATAGAATTTGTTCAAACGCAAACGTGAAGAGTTTACCGTAATTTCACAACCATTAGGCGCACCGTACGAAAAGGCGCAGCCTCAGTCACACACTGCCTTACAACAACACACACGCAAGCATGCAAATGTGGGTACTAAAAAATAGATCAGGAGCAAAACTGAGTTTGGTTGTGTTTTATTTAAGTAATAACGATACTAAACAAACACATTACCGGTAATACTGTAGTCTTTATTCAAATCCGTCAAAGTCCTCATCCTCTGTTTTGGAATCGAGCAGCTGCGCAAAATCCAACAGAGCAGGTCCACTTCGCTCCTCGCTGTCAAAGTCCCTGTCTGTACAGTGCGGCTCCTCAGAAAGGATACCAGCTTTTGCGAAAGCTCGGATAACAGTACCAGCAGACACGTTAGTCCAAGCATCTACAATCCATTGGCAAACTGTAGCGTAACTCGCCGACCCTTCGTGAAACTGTGGTCTCCTTCGGTCATCCATCGCTCCCACGCCGCTCACACTTCACTCTTTAACGTTCTCATGTGTTTTCTTTCAGGTCCGCCTCGCGGGCACCGCGTTTTCTTTTAGGTCCGCCTTTTCTCACACACAAGGCGCACCGCACGAAAAGGCACACCGCTCATTTTGGAGAAAATCTAAGACTTTTATATGCGCCTTATAGCTGTGAAATTATGGTAATTGCATGTTCTCTGCTTGTGCTCAGTCCCTGTTGTAAACACAGAGTTGCCATTTTTATATAAATGCACCAAAATAACATAAAAAATAAGCGCTGTCTTGATGCGGTTCATACCAATGCGAGGGGGCTCAAGCCGGTTTTACGCTTTGTCGTATACATGCTACAGAAACCCTTCAAATTAAAGAGCAAGTCCAGCAGGAGTTAGTGACTACAAATAAAAATAGAAAATACTACATCTTTTTTTGGTACAAATACCAGCTTTCTTTCCCCGAGTCGCTCTCATGCATGTGAATCTACAATGTTTGGCCAACATTACTGCTTGCATTATGGCGCACTTTCCGCAGGCATGTAAATAATTTAAAAATTATACATTTTTTTTTGGATTCATGGCACAGCCGTACTGGTTCTGGACACTGTGAGGGGTTTAAACCCATGGGTTCATGGAACCAGGACCAACTACATTTCCAAAAATGGTCTGGAACACCTTTAAAAAGATCAAGAAGACTATTTCTATCTAATTTAACCGTACTTCCATTTCTCGATGAATCGCTAATCCCAGTATTGTGCATTCAGATGCCCAAACAACCCCATCTAGCTCCTTTCTAAGTGTAGGAACAAAGATCAACTGGTAAATCGAGAGCTTTGCTTTTTGGCTCAACCTTCTCTTCACCAAGATGATTGGATGCAGAGTCCTAACCACCATCCGTTGATATTCTAATGGGTTATAAGTTTAATCATAGATGCTTCTGAAGATTTTTTAAATGATAAATCACATTTCTAATAATTCTTTCATTTTAGACAATCCCAAACTATACATGTCATCCCCTCATGGAAAAAGTGACCCAATTTTTAAAGAGCTCCCTACAAACTAAAATGAGAATAGTCAAAAGAACCGTCGATGCTTCCAACTACCTCTTCAGATTCCCTTAAAGTACTTCTACATATTTTATAATCCTCCAAAAACAGAATCTCTATCTCCCTCTTTGTGTGGTATCCATTTCTTTGTTTTTGGAAACTTCTGTACATTTTCTGATAATAATTGGAGCAACTTTAAACTGGTACTTTTTTTGGTTATTTATTTAAAAGAAATAAAGAATTTAAGTAAGTTTGACTGAAAGAGCTTTTATAACATTTTTTCCTAATTTTTAAAAACAAAAACTAAGAATTATTTTTACAAACTAGGACTAGGACGCTGCATCGATCCGTCCTGGTAAAGAAAGAGCTGAGCCAGAAAGTAAAGCCATTGATTTACAAGTTGATCTACGTTCCTACCCTCGCCATGGTAACCAGGATCTACGTTCCTACCCTCACCATGGGAACCAGGATTATGTTCCTACCCTCACCATGGTAACCAGGATCTATGTTCCTACCCTCGCCATGGTAACCAGGATCTACGTTCCTACCTTCACCATGGTAACCAGGATCTACGTTCCTACCCTCACCATGGTAACCAGGATCTACGTTCCTACCCTCACCGTGGTAACCAGGATCTACGTTCCTACCCTCACCGTGGTAACCAGGATCTACGTTCCTACCCTCACCGTGGTAACCAGGATCTATGTTCCTACCCTCACCATGGTAACCAGGATCTACGTTCCTACCCTCACCATGGTAACCAGGATCTACGTTCCTACCTTCACCATGGTAACCAGGATCTACGTTCCTACCCTCACCTATGGTTTCCTTCTAAGGGTGATGACCGAAAGAACGAAATTGCGGAAATAAGCGGTCGAAATGAGCTTCCTCCAGAGGGTGGCTGGGCTCTCACTCAGAGATCGGGTGAGGAGTTCTGCCACCCAGAAGGAGGTTGGTATCGAGCTGCTCCTCCTCCAGGTTGAGAGGAGCCAGATGGGGTGGTTTGGGCATTTGGTCAGGATGCCTTCCAAGCGCCTCGCTTGTCAGGCGTCCCACAGATAGGAGACCAAGTTCGCAGGATCGAATCATCGCAGGATCAAATCCCACTGAGATCATCTCTAGGTGTCCTGGGGGGAGACACCTAACCCCCTGTTTCTTCCACCATTGGCGCCACCTTGGCAGCCGCAGCAGACAAATTTCCCTGTTAAGGGATGAATATCGTATATTTCTTTCTTTCTTTCTAAATACTCATTAAGCTCACAATTTTCTCAAAACAAGATGATTTTTTTTTTTTCTTGACGCAGCAGTTTAACCTCCTCACCCGCTAACCCGGTCTGTACTGTATATATACATGTATGTGCTGTAACTATTAGAGCTCTTACCGGTAGATAACAGTTCCGTGCTGCACTCTGTGTGAGCAGACGGTGAGAAGATGAAAGTGCTGGTGATGATACTTTTTGTTTTGTAGCTTCTGGCCTACTTTTTTCCTCCCGTTATCCATTAACATTTTCTCTGCTTTGCTGCACCGAGCAGCTGATAAGAAACCCCCTGCACGGTTCAAACAGCCGCCTGGAACGAGAAGCTGTTACACAATAAGAGATTAGAAGAGATTTTTTTTTCTTCTGGTACAGAAATCACAACCTGACTCTTGGTATTTGGAGAAAAAATAAGAACAAAGCAGTTTTTTTTTCTTCTTCTTGGTTAACTTCAAACTGCAGAGTGAGTTTAAACTAGTGAACTAGCCAGTTACCTCAAGGCTTCACCGATTCAATTTTTTTCAGACTGATTTTGTTTTAAATGATCCAAGAAAGGTTGACTTTGGATTAACAGTGATTTCCTGATTTTTTTTTTTTATGTGCATAAATAATTTTAAATTTTCATTATTATTTGTCAGAATGAATGCTGAAATAAAAAAGTATTAAATTGGATTGTTTGGGATTAAAAACTGTCATAGTTTAGTCTTTTACAAGCATGAATACCCGTTCCGTCCTGTCATCTTCCGCTTGTTCTGGGGTCGGGTCGCGGGGGCAACGGCCTCAAACGGGCAGCCCAGGCCTCTCTCTCCCCGGCTGCATCCTCCAGCTCACCTGGCCAGCTGTGAGACATAGCCTCTCCAGCGGGTCCGGGGTCTGCCCCTTGGTCTCCTCCCGGTGAGACGTGCCCAAAACACCACGCCCGCGAGGCACTCGGGAGGCATCCTGACCAGATGCACGTACCACCCCATCTGGCTCCTCTCGATCTGGAGGAGGAGCGGCTCGACACCGAGCTCCTCCCGGATGGCAGAGCTCCTCACCCGATCTCTGAGTGAGAGCCCGGCCACCCTGCGGAGGAAGCTCATTTTGGCCGCTTGTACCCGCAATCTCATTCTTTTGGTCACCACCCACAGCGGGTGACCAAAGGTGAGGGTAGGAACGTAGATCGACTTGTAAATCGAGAGCTTTGCTTTTCGGCACAGCTCTCTCTTTACCACGACGGACCGATGCAGCGTCCTAGTTATTGCTGATGCCGCACCGATCCGCCTGTCGATCTCCCGCTCCATCTTTCCCCCACTCGGGAACAAGACCCCGAGATACTTAAACTCCTCCACAAGCATGAATATATTTTTATATATTTTCAATGCAGAGCATAGCTTGTTGAGCTAGCTGCTGTAATCTGATCTCCCTTTACGCACATAGAATATAATGACCGTTGGCAGTCCTCGGTCTGACTGCTCGATTCACTGTCCTCTCCTGCTGCTGCTGGTGTGTGGAGGCGATGAGCCAGCTGGCACAAACCAGTGAGAAAAGAAATTCTGTTTAAAGACGTGTTGGATTTAAACAGAAGAGATGAAATGGGGTCATGTAAGTGAGAGAGAGTGAAGCGTGTGCTCTAAGCTGGAAAAGATGGAGGTTACACACCAGATTGGAGAGGCAGGGAAAATACCAGTTGGAAAAAAAAAGAAAGGAATTAAAACCATTGAAACATGGAGTGTAAAAGCATGGATTCTTCTACATGTAGTAGCTGTTCATCCTGTTCCAGGCTGGGTCTGGTTTCATATCTGCAAACTTTCTCCTCATTAGGATTCATGGTCTGAAGAATTCTTCCAATTTAGTTTGCTTTGCCTCTCCGCTGCACTAACAGGTTATCGATCGGGTCCAATCTCATCCCTGCTAACACTGAGCGTCATGAAAAGAAGAGAACACGAGCGGGACAATTTCCCCACAATGCCATCGGCTCATAAACCCGATTCACGAAGGATAAAACGCTTTAAAACAAAATAAACCTGCAAGCACGATTTGGATTGTCTTCTTTTTTTTTTTTTTTTTTTTTTTTTTTTTTACCTGTCCTGTCCGGCGTTGTGACAAGCAGAATAATGATCTGTATGTCAAGTATTGCTGGGCAGTTTTGTTCTACCAGGGTCAGCACAATGTGCCGACCCTGACAAGCTTTATTTGTTTATTTTAAATGCTTTACAATCAAAATATATATGCTTTCTGCGCTGGACCTGACAGAAATTACTAAGGAGAGGGGCGTGGGTAGGTGGGGTGAAAAAGAGGAGGGATAGGGTACAGAAGAAGAAGAAGAGAGGGGGAGAAAGTAAAAAGAAAATCTGAAGTTGTAGTATTCTGCATCACAACCAACCTGCTGGATTATCTGAGGGAAAAAAAAAAAAAGTACAAACAAGAGTTTAAACCAGTGATAAAACTGACACATACAACAAAACCTTCTATAGCAAATGATGTACAACACAAACACATGTTACTAGAGTTATAATAATATTGGTTGAAAGCAAGGACCATAGCGGACAGTAAACAGAGTGATATAGTGTGCGAGTGTGAGTGAAAGTACATGCATGCTGCCGATGTGAACCATGTGCTTATTAGGACCAACGGATTGTCCCCAGCCCCAAAGGATTGGAACGAGGGAGGCAGAGACACACGCTACCCGGGCCCACGCCCATCCAGATCCCGGGACCCCGAAGCCGGGGTCCCGGGATTGTCTTCTAAGCAGCATGTGTAGCATGTGTCGCTCAGTTTTTAGAAAGTTTGGAGGCTTTTCGAGGTTGTGTTAAATCAAGAGGGTCGTAATCCAGGGATTAGAGACGACTTTGTGATTCTCTTAAACCAGATGTTGCACAGCTCAGATGTTCGGAAATAAAACGTGACAAATTTGGAATAAATTTATTACAATGCAATAGAATCTTAATACATTTCAGAAGAAAGATTATTACAGTGCAAATAAATTTGGAAAAATTCAGAATAAACAAGCAAAAAATTCAGAATGAAGTTAGTAATGGTTGTAAAATTCAGACAAAACGTGTAAAAAAATCAAGAATGGATGATTTATATCTAAAAATAAAAGAGTAAAATTCAAAATAATGTGATTAAAATTGTCAAAATAGATGATATTTAGAGGTTATAGATGATAGTTTCCATATTCCAGGGGTTCATAAAAACATTGTGCACGTCTTGTAACTTCTTTCCTCTTGTGATAAACCGGTGGGATCCGTCTGAGACGGGGCTGTGAATAGAAACGACTTGGGACTTTATGTGCCTTTTTTTCTTCTGCCTGCGGGCAGCGAGTGTGTGAACAAACAAAACACACACATTCCTCTGTGTGTAAAAGAAGCAGGAGGACAAGTCTCTCTGCAATCCTCACATAGCAGTGATGCAAACATATCCCACACCCCGCTGCTCACGCGTGGAGCTGGAAAGACCTGTAGGATGGATGAGTGTGTTCACACCTCCGGCACATTCCTTCCACAACCTCCAGAACCTCCAGAACCGGGGGTTAAAGACACGAGTAGGGTACTTAGAATAATCCCAATACCAACCAATCAAAATTTAATCCATTCATTTTTTAAACGTCGGTACGTAGAATGTAGGTATATTTTGCTGAATTCAGTCGTGACTCAAAAGCCATCCATAAAAACCTCGTAAACTTTAATAATAAGAATATTACATCATAGTAGAAAAAGTTTCAAAAAAGTCTTCTGGACAGTTTAATTCTTCAACGAGACGTTTCGACTTCCAAACGGAAATCATTTTCAATCTGAAAAGCCCTCTCGGTCTATGGATACCCCAAATGGGCCCTGAATAGGGTGAGAACGTCCAAGAAACGTGAGAAGAGGGAAACAGAAACTGAGAAGAGAAAAAATGGAGTCTCTATTCCCTACGTGTCAGGACTGTCCGAAAAGGTACAGAGAATCTTCAGACAACATGACATCCCGGTTTTCTTTAAACCGGTCAACACATTACGGCAGAAACTAGTACATCCTAAAGACAAGATGCCCACAGAAAAACAGAGCAATGTAGTTTATTCGATCCGGTGCAGTGAAGGGAGCTGCAAAGAACACTACATTGGGGAAACAAAGCAGCCACTCCACAAAAGACTTTACCAACACAGAAGAGAAGCCTCAAGTGGTCCACAGTCTGCTGTACATCTGCATCTTAAATCCACCAAACACACGTTTGAGGACAGTGAGGTGAAGATTCTAAGTAGAGAGAAAGGATGGTTTGAAAGAGGGGTGAAGGAAGCCATCTTTGTGATGAAAGAGAGTCCCTCACTGAATCGGAGTGGAGGCGTTAGAGGGGAGACAGTGGCCGCGTGGTTAGAGCGTTCGCCCGCGGACCGGGAGGTCGCGGGTTCACGTCCCACGGAGAGCACGTCTGGGGTCCTTGGAGAAGACTCCTAACCCCCACTTCTCCCACCATTGGCGCCGTTGAAGGGCAGCCTGCTGCGGTGTAAGGAGTGCAGCAAACAAATTTCCCCGGTGAGGGATGAATAGAGTAATTCTTTCTTTCTTTCTTTATTTATTTAGATACGTTTTGCCCGGTATCTATGGCAGCCTTTTGAAGCCATGGACTAAAGATGACACCTTGTGACCCAGTTTCACGCCTCTCGTTAGCAGGAATTTCTATTCACTAGGCTTTTAGCATTTTTATAATAGGGTCGTTTACTGGTCTGTGGCTACAATAGGAGCCATTCACGGCCATCATAGGTAACACAGGCTCATTGGTCGAGCCCTTCTTACTTTTTTTTACCTTTTACTCAGGTTAGTATAAATAGATCCAGTTTTCAGTCCATTTCATTCATATTGAAAATGATTTCCGGATGGAAGTCGAAATGTCTCGTTGAAGAATTAAACTGTCCAGAAGACTTTTTTGAAACATTTTCTACTATGGATCACTCCTGGATGAATGAGGGACTACACGGATTTGTTGCTAAGAATATTACATCATCAAATATTTAAACGAACCAATCATCTTTTTTGTTTTTAATATTTTTTCTTGCAAAGGTTTTTTTTTATTTTTTATTTTTCTAAAAATGATCCAAATAAACATGACGATTCCTGACGGTATTCACGTTTTCTTTTCACAATAAAAGTGGTCACTCTTTGCTGTTTAAATATCAGACATTTTGTTGTGTGTTTTATGTAAAACTCGAGGTTCGGTTGGATTTGTATCCAGACGAGGTGCAGAATCCCAGAGAACAGATGTTTAGTTAGGATTCAAATTGTAATGAAATGCTTTTAAATGACGTTTGTTTCAGTTTGGATGCATTTTGGGTGTTTTTTCATTCAAATACATATTATTTGTAAAGTCCAGTTTTACAATACAGCTCTCTCAACGGACTTCAGTCAGTAAAATAACAAATAATATTAAAAAAAAATAGAGTTTTAATAAGATGCAGCCGGGATGAGAGAAGCCCGGGCTTCCCGTATGAGGCTGTTGCCACCATGACCCGGCCCCGAATGAGCAGAAGATGATGGAACGGAAAGAGTTTTAATAAAACTAAATGGCTGTAGTTTCACACAACTATTAAAGGAAAGAGAAACCAGAGATGGATGAAGGCTACTGGACAGGAGAGGCAGGAATCACCCACAGGAGATGTGGATATATCAAGCAACAATGCCCCCACAGTCTGGCAACACTGATGATCAGACGTCATGCGAATCACACTGCACCAAGTAGTGAAGATTCTTCTTCTTCTTTTGGCATTACCCTTCAGGGGTCTCCACAGCAAGTCAGTTTCTTCCATCTAACCCTATCTCCTGCATCCTCTTCGGTCACACCAACTATCTTCATGTCTTCCTTCACTGTATCCATGAACCTCCTCTTTGGTCTTCCTCTAGTCCTCTTTCCTGGTGGTTCCAAATCCAGCATCCTCTCTCTCCTCTGCACATGTCCAAACCATCTCAGTCTGACCTCTCTGACTTTAAAACCTCTAACATGTGCTGTTCCTCTGATCCTGTCCATCCTGGTCACTCCCAGAGAGATCCTCAGCATCTTCATGTCATGGTGCAGATTAGTCATTAAAAAGAGAATAGTGAGGGATAGAAAAGTAGATGGAATTAGAGGACAGAACTCCAGTGCATCAAACTTTACCCACATTCTAGTTCCTAAGAACTTTTTAAAAAAAACTTTTCTGTTTTTCAGCCAAAAAGGAATGATTTAATCTTTCCCTGTGTTCATAAAACACTGCATCTTTTAGATGTGATGTGTGTGTAAAAGCACTTAATATTCCTGTGTGTGTGTGGGACGGCCCTACCCTGAACAGGAATCTGGTCCAGCTGGATGGGTGGAGAAAATGGAACATAGAGCAGAAATGTCACAGCTCATGCAGGAAACTTTGGATTCTGATATTTGATGCCACTGAGGTGGCATCACCATGGCAACTTGACGTGAAACTCGATCCGCTCTAGAACAGGTTTGGTTTCGAGATGGAAAGATGCAAGAGCACTCCCCCATCCTCACAGATAAAAGGCATCTTTTTTTAGGAAAAAAATTATGCACTTTACACGTTTTCTTTTTCAAACCAAATGAACTGAACAGATTTAAGCCTCATCACACTGAGCACAGACATCATCCACTTGAACTTTAAAACGATCAAAGACATTTCAAACAACAATGAAAAAGATCTTTTTAATACATTTTATGCTCAGACATTTTTTAGCTTGAAATATTATGTAAGTTGGGTTACAGACTGGTGACCTGTTCGGGGTGTACTCTGCCTCTCGCCTTAGCCTTTTGGACAGAAATAAATTTCTTGCATTTGTTTTAACCTTTTCATTTTAAGCATAGTGCGGGTGAGGCAATAGCTAAGTGGTAGAATGTTCACCCTTGGACCCGAAGTTGTCCGGAAGTTCGTGGGATCGAATTCCACTAAACTCATGTTTAGGTGTTCTTGAGGAAGACACCCAGAAGGTGTCCACCCCCATTTCTCCCACCATTGGCGCCATCGTGGCAGCCTGCAGCGGTTTAATGCAGCACACAAATTTCCCCATGACGGATGACTAAAGTATGTTTGTTCTTCTTAAGTTCATGAACTGTTTTTCTGACACATGCTTTGCATCTGCTCCTGGTTTGGCCCTTTGGTCTCCACTAGTGGTGTCCACTAGTGGAACCGTGTAGACACCCCTTGTTTTAGAATGTTTTATTCCCGAGCATACGTTTTTTTTCATCCTTTCGTCTCTTACTGATCAGTTTCTTTGTTGCCAGGTTAAGTATTCATGATGTGATGTCACAGTTAAAAGCAAGCGTTCCTCTTTGTTGGTGTGATCAAAGACTCTTCAGCATCAGAGATTTGAGTTCTCCACCGAGCGAAGAAGCAGCTCCGAAAGCTGCAGCATGTTTTCCAGCGTGATCTAAGACACCTTCTATCTTCTATTAAAAAGTTTCCCTCCGGACTCGTTTAAAACGCGGTGATTACCACTTGCAATGCGGCAAAAAGAGGAATAATTACTATTCGGTTTGGCTTTCCACCAGTTTATCTACAGAAGCCGATGATGCGAAGCCAAGTGGCTGCTCGTAACATCGATCAGACCGCAAACACATCTTAGTGTGAACTGATTGTAGTTAATGATGCAAACATGGGAAAAACAAGCCTGTAGTTCTTCTAATGATGCTGGAGATGCTTAGCATCATCGTCGTACCTGTGCTTCCTCTCTGTTCCCGGCCCTTCTGTTCTCTGGATGCTCTGTTTGCTGCAGCCATCTGTTTGTTTACTCTGATTTATTGTTCACTTTTATCTCCACGCAGCGCAGAGCGCCACGACAACGCTATGTAAATACAACACTAGCCTCCTTCCCGGCATATAACAAGTGATGTGGGAATAAATGAAGATAAAAAGAGTGAGATTGAGGTTGGAGGGAAAAGAAAGAAAGGAGGTGCAGGATTTTTGAGGTCTTGAGGATTTGACTTACTGTATGAGAGGGACGTTTGTCACAGCAGTCTGTCCAGAGAAGAACTGAGGTGTTAAATGAGGAAGTTTGGGGTGATAAATAAGTATGATAGAGGAGTGCAGGACATGTATGAGGATAGTTAGACCGGGTGGAGGTGGGATTACATCAGTATTTTTGTTTGAGTCCATTCTTGTTGCTATGGTGATGGACAAAGCTAACCGATGAGGTAAGACAGGAATCTCCATGTTTGCAGATGACATTTTGGGTTCAACCAATACAATGGAATTGAATTGAAACAGTTGAGGTGGTGGGACACAGTTGCAGGGTTTGGCTGATTTTGATTGTGAAATACTGGATGGATTGAAATGTAGAGAGAGCAAGGAACAACTGGAGGTTTGACATGGAAGGAAGAGGAATGCATTAATACTGATTACATATGTTTTTGCATTTTATTTGTGGCCTTAAAGGAGATTTACGCTGTGTGGTGCATATACAGGACGCTGCATCGGTCCGTTGTGGTAAAGAGAGAGCTGAGCCGAAAAGCAAAGCTCTCGATTTACAAGTCTATCTACGTTCCAACCCTCACCATGGTCACCAGCTGTGGGTGGTGACCGAAAGAATGAGATCGCAGGTACAAGCGGCCGAAATGAGCTTCCTCCGCAGGATGGCTGGGCTCTCACTCAGAGATCGGGTGAGGAGCTCTGCCATCCGGGAGGAGCTCGGTGTCGAGCCGCTCCTCCTCCAGGTTGAGAGGAGCCAGATGGGGTGGTTCGGGCATCTGGTCAGAATGCTCCCCGAGCGCCTGGCGGGCGAGGTGTTTCGGGCACGTTCCACCGGGAGGAGACCAAGGGGCAGACCCCAGACCCGCTGGAGAGACTATGTCTCACAGCTGGCCGGGGAACGACTTGGGATCCTTCTGGGTGAGCTAGAGGATGCAGCTGGGGAGAGAGAGGCCTGTGCTGTCCGTTTGAGGCTGTTCCCCCCCCGACCCGACCCCGAAACAAGCGGAAGATGACGGAACGGAACGGTGCATATGCTAAAGAACTAGGACTAAGCCAGAAGCGAGATTAGTTTTTTTTTAAGTGTCAAAAACTATAAGTTAAAGTGTAAATAAGGGAGGCGTTGGCGAAGTGGTTAAAATATCAGACGATGATGACCGAGAGATCCCGGTTTGAATCCACCAAGACCCAAGCCGAGGAATCCCACAGACAGAAAGAAACTTGAAAACAAAATAAAAAAAAACCCTGGTACCGTGGGGCGTTGGCCTAGTGGTACAATTACCATCTATTGACCAGGAGAACCGGATACGAATCGCACTGGGCCAAAGCTTTCCCTGGGACTATTGAAGCACGCACTGAAAGAGACAAAGTGAAAAATAAAACAATAAAGCCAAAAAAAGAAAATAAATGTACAAAATCTTTTTAAAATTTTTTTATTTTAAATTGTATTACCGCGTTGACAAACGGTACATGTTATGAAATGAGTTTGATTTCCTAAATCAATCCTAAAGCAATTCCTCCTTTTTGGGCGAGACGGTGGATCAGCTCTAGAGCGCTCGCCCGCGGACCGGAAGGTCGCGGGTTCGATTCCCGCTGAGACCACCGTCTAGGGTCTTTGGAGAAGACGCCTAACCCCCGCTTCTCCCACCATTGGTGCCATCGAAGGGCAGCCTGCTGCAGTGTGAGGAGTGCAGCACACAAATTTCCCTGGTGAGGGATGGATAGGGTAATTAATTTAATTTAAAAAAAAACCTGGTGAATGTAGCCATGTTTTTAGTTTAGATACAGTAGCGCTGATGGAGAGACAAGAAGCAGACCTAACAGTAGCAGAGCTGATAAACCCTGCTCTCAGTTCGTCCATCTGGGATTGTTTGTTCCTGCTAGTTGGTTCACTTCAGACTCCATCGTGACTATTGAAGTCTTTCTGAATCAGCTCCACGTGTGTGAAAATGGGTAAAACCCAAATCTTCTTTGATTATAAAAGGTACATGAGCTACTTTCTCTGACTGCTTTGTGCTTCATCCATCACTGGCTGTCCGCTGTGAATAAGCAGCCTTCTTCCAGCCCCTTTCTTCATTTTTTTTTTTATCTCCGCTGTCCTTCTGTCTTGCTGGTTTATGAGTGAAACAGGCTGAAGTGGAGCAGGCTTTATTCTGCTCCTTTGTGTGTGATGGAAGACGTTCCTCAAAGGAACAGACGACCCGCTAATGTGACGGGAACAATGATGTTCATGGAAACGTCAACCAAAGCCCAGGTTTTATTATCCTGACCTCCTGTTTGAATCACGTCGACCTGCTTCTGCCATGTTGTCTTTGTTGCGGGCGACTTGCAGAACATGTCTGGGAATAGAACCAGCAGCACTTGTTTGTTGGTTTCGGGGGAGTTCCTGGGCACTATTATGTTTCCGACTGAGCCAGTTTTTCCAGGTGAAAGGTGATGATGTTTGTCATTTTAAACTCAAAGATAAACATCCACACCAGCAGCCCTGAATGCACCGGACAACCCTGCATTATCCCGTTGTCCTTGGCAACCGCTGGCCAGGCAGATGAAAGTTTGGAGCCGCTTTGGCAAAAGACCAAGCGGTGTGTGTTCCACCAGCTGACAGCTGAGCTTAAGAGGGAGGGTATTCTCTTTCTTTCTCTTTAAAGATTTAAAGGATCGTCGGTGAGTGCTCGGTGTAACACGACACCTCACCTGAGCACAGGTAAACAGCATCCTCACTTTACACATGAAAAGATGAGGGATGTTGGACTTGCACGTGGGAGTTTTAAGAATGAAAGAGTAAGGAATAGTAACCAATTAGCTCGCTCCCTGATCCCTGCTCAGTTCCTCCAGCTGCACATCAGTGGTGGATGAAGTACTCACGTTTGTACTTAAGTAAAAGTACAGATAATTAGGCAAAAAAAATACTTAAGTAAAAGTAAAAGTACCAATAAAAAAATCTACGTAAGTAAAAGTACAAAAGTAATTGGTGTAAATTTAAGTAAAAAGTAAAAGTATTCAATCATAATTCAAATGTTATTTTTTGTGCTGTAGGGTCACAAATAAATACTCTGCAGGGGCGTGACCCCCCCTCTCCAGCCGCTTTTGGTCCACAAAAAAAAGAGAAGAAAGGAAAGGGGGCAAAAACCTGTGTATTTTTCAAATTCCTGAACGAAAATGTAACAAAAAATGTAAAATACACTTTTAAAAAGTAGCGAAGTAAAAGTTCAGATATTTGCTCTAAAAATGTAGTGAAGTAAAAGTAAAAGTACCGGTCTTAAATTTTACTGAAGTAAAGTACAGATACACAATTTTTTTACTTAAGTACAGTAATGAAGTACATTTACTTCGTTACGTTCCACCACTGCTGCACATGCACACTGACACACTAACTGCAGGATGGCGATCTTCTGACTCAGCATTTAGTAGAACTACAAAATATATTGATATCAAATTGATATCGACATCGCCTGCCATTAGCTTTTAGTGCAAAGAGCTGCGATCTTTTTTGCTGTCAAACACTGTCTCAGTGCAAATGCCGAGCAGCCACTTGATTGGTCAGGCTGTAGAGTTTGGAAGTAGTTTGCGTTGTCACATGGGCTTTTAAAACTGAAAAAAGCTCAATAAATTGGAGCGTTTCAGGATTTAACTTTCACTTTTAATTGATTTTTTTTTTTTTTTTTTTTAGCAAGTAATTGTTAAATTACAAAAAACACCTGAAAAAATGTCTATTATTTGAAGTCCGTTCATTTTGGATAATGAACAATTGTGTTTAGTTTCAGACCTCCAAACCTGAAAAAGTCTAATGTGCTTCTTTCAAAGTTTATCTTCAGTCTTTTGGCACATGTAATCATCGAGTTTAATAAATAATTAACGTGTTGAGTTAATCACCTGAGCTGATAAGTCAGAAAACACACCTGAAAGAGTTAAAAACAACTTGTTCCGTTCCGTCATCTTCCGCTTGTTCCAGGGTCGGGTCGCGGGGGCAACAGCCTCAAACGGGCAGCCCAGGCCTCTCTCTCCCCGGCTGCATCCTCCAGCTCACCCGGAAGGATCCCAAGTCGTTCCCCGGCCAGCTGTGAGACATAGTCTCTCCAGCGGGTCCGGGGTCTGCCCCTTGGTCTCCTCCCGGTGAGACGTGCCCAAAACACCTTGCCTGCGAGGCGCTCGGGGGGGCATCCTGACCAGATGCCCGAACCACCCCATCTGGCTCCTCTCGACCTGGAGGAGGAGCGGCTCGACACCGAGCTCCTCCCGAACGGCAGAGCTCCTCACCGATCTCTGAGTGAGAGCCCAGCCACCCTGCGGAGGAAGCTCATTTCGCCCGCTTGTACCCGCGATCTCATTCTTTCGGTCACCACCCACAGCTGGTGACCATAGGCGAGGGTAGGAACGTAGATCCTGGTTACCATGGTGAGGGTTGGAACGTAGATCGACTTGTAAATCGAGAGCTTTGCTTTTCGGCTCAGCTCTCTCTTTACCACGATGGACCGATGCAGCGTCCTAGTTATTGCTGATGCCGCACCGATCCGCCTGTCGGTCTCCCGCTCCATCCTTCCCCCACTCGTGAACAAGACCCCAGATACTTAAACTCCTCGTCTTGGGGAAGGACCCTGTCCCTGACCTGCAGGGGGCATTCCACCCTTTTCCGGGCGAGGACCATGGTCTCGGATTTGGAGGCGCTAATTCCCATCCCGGCCGCTTCACACTCGGCAGCAAATCGATCCAGCGAGAGCTGGAGATCACGATCCAATGAAGCTAACGACTTGTTTTAGGAAGAAAATTTGTCGATGTTCAACTCTGTGTTGCAGGATGAACGCATAAAAATTGAGGCCAGGTGTGTGTGTGAGTCTGAGTTGCTAATTTTTTTTTTTGTCTCTAACTGCCTGCGTTTAGAGAGAGAAGAAATATGGAGTCAGAAAGAAGATGGCGAAGAATAAGGAGGATTAGTTTGGAAAAAAAAAAGGTCTGAATTAAATCTAAGACTTCATCTGGGATGGGATCAACCATGCCGGCTGGTAGTTTGTGGGGTTAGTCTGGTGGTGGTCTATGTGTGTGTGTGTGTGTTTCAAGGGGAGTAGGGTTATTAAACCCTCAGCAACTCCATTGAATTACAGCCAATTGCAGATAATGACGGGTTGGAAATGTCACAACAATCATGTCCTGATTAGCGACTCTTCAGCGACACAGCGGAGTGTGAGCGTGTGTGTGTGTGTGTGTGCGTGTGTATGTTCTGCCAGACCCAGAAGGCCTCTGGACTGAACTTCGGCATGCAGCTCTGGTGAATCACCTGTACACACGCAGATAAATACACTGATGTGCAATAAAATCATGCTGACCTGCATTTCAGGATATAAATCTGTGTCCTGAAGAAGAGATTATAATAGGTGAATTCCACGTATGTGTATGTGTGTGTGTTTGCAGCTTTAATCTGTTGGGTCTGTGTGTGAGGGGTCTGAACATGTGGACAATTTAATTAACTTCTCAATCTTATCTGCACCCGTAAACTGACTATCATGGAGGGATGAGCATTAACTTTGGCTGAATGAACACAACGGTATTAATATTTCACCCATCAGCGGTTTAATCAAGGCACACCAGAAATGTGTGAAAAAAGCCAGGGTTTTTGCATCATTCTAACATCCCATTTGTCAATTTTAATAGTAGCTTTTAATAAATGTGTCTGCAAGTTCGATTTCTTCCTTTTTAACAGTCCTTCTAACCAAAGACATGACTGTACCTCTGTCACAGCTGCTGTTTCTATTTGATGCATTTATAGTTCGGTTCTTTCTGTTCCGTCGTCTTCCGCTTATCCGGGGCCGGGTTGTGGGGGCAACAGCCTCAGACGGGAAGCCCAGGCTTCTCTCACCTCAGCTGCATCCTCCAGTTCACCCGGAAGGATCCTGAGTCGTTCCCTAGCCAGCTGTGAGTCATATTCTCTCCAGCGGGTCCGGGGTCTGCCTCTTGGTCTCCTCACAGTGGGACGTGCCTGAAACACCTCACCAGCGAGGCGCTCGAGGATGCCCGAACCCATCAAATCTGGCTTCTCTCGCCCTGAAGGAGGAGTGGCTCAACACCTAGCTCCTCCCGGATGGCAGAACTCCTCACTCGATCTCTGAGTGAGAGCTCAGCCACCCTGCGAAGAAAGCTCATTTAGGCCGCTTGTATCTCATTCTTTCAGTCACCACCTACATTAGTAAACAAGGTGAGGGAAGGAACGTAGAACCCGGTTACCAAAGTGAGGGCAGGAACATAGATCTTGGTTACCATGGTGAGGGTAGGAACATAGATCCTGGTTACCATGGTGAGGGTAGGAACGTAGAACCTGGTTACCATGGTGAGGGTAGGAACGTAGATCCCGGTTACCATGGTGAGGGTAGGAACGTAGATCCCGGTTACCATGGTGAGGGTAGGAACGTAGATCCCGGTTACCATGGTGAGGGTAGGAACATAGATCCTGGTTACCATGGTGAGGGTAGGAACGTAGATCCTGGTTACCATGGTAAGGGTAGGAACATAGATCCTGGTTACCATGGTGAGGGTAGGAACATAGATACTGGTAACCATGGTGAGGGTAGGAACGTAGATCCTGGTTACCATGGTGAGGGTAGGAATGTAGATCCTGGTTACCATGGTGAGGGTAGGAACGTAGATCCTGGTTACCATGGTGAGGGTAGGAACGTAGATCCTGGTTACCATGGTGAGGGTAGGAACGTAGATACTGGTTACCATGGTGAGGGTAGGAAGAAGATCCTGGTTACCATGGTGAGGGTAGGAACGTAGATCCTGGTTACTATGGTGAGGGTAGGAAGAAGATCCTGGTTACCATTGTGAGGGTAGGAACGTAGATACTGGTTACCATGGTGAGGGTAGGAAGAAGATACTGGTTACCATGGTGAGGGTAGGAACGTAGATTCTGGTTACCATGGTGAGGGTACGAACGTAGATACTGGTTACCATGGTGAGGGTAGGAACGTAGATCCTGGTTACCATGGTGAGGGTAGGAATGTAGATCCTGGTTACCACGGTGAGGGTAGGAACGTAGATCCTGGTTACCACGGTGAGGGTAGGAACGTAGATCCTGGTTACCACGGTGAGGGTAGGAACGTAGATCCTGGTTACCACGGTGAGGGTAGGAACGTAGATCCTGGTTACCATGGTGAGGGTAGGAACGTAGATCCTGGTTACTATGGTGAGGGTAGGAAGAAGATCCTGGTTACCATTGTGAGGGTAGGAACGTAGATACTGGTTACCATGGTGAGGGTAGGAAGAAGATACTGGTTACCATGGTGAGGGTAGGAACGTAGATTCTGGTTACCATGGTGAGGGTAGGAACGTAGATACTGGTTACCATGGTGAGGGTAGGAACGTAGATCCTGGTTACCATGGTGAGGGTAGGAATGTAGATCCTGGTTACCACGGTGAGGGTAGGAACGTAGATCCTGGTTACCACGGTGAGGGTAGGAACGTAGATCCTGGTTACCATGGTGAAGGTAGGAACGTAGATTGACTTGTAAATAGAGAGCTCTGCTTTTCGGCTCACCTCTTTCTTTACTATGACAGACCGATGCAGCATCTTAGTTTTTGCTGACGCTGCACCGATACACCTGTCGATCTCCTGCTCCATTCTTCCCCCACTCGTGAGATACTAAAAAGTTTGTTTCTTATCCGTGACAGTTCAATTAAACATGTCCTAAACATTCCATCGAGTATACGAGTAGACGTCTCCACTTCCTCTTCTTTTCATCGCTTAAGCATTAGCCTGAGCTATGCTGCACTGCGCCACGCTGACCTGCGCCACACTGCACTGCAGCATCTATTGAGCGATCAAATTACACATTGTGATTAATCTGCGTTAATCTATTAATAATGAACTCATTTTGTATGATTAACCACATGATTAACATGTTAACTCTGACAGCAGTGCCTAATGTTGAATATTGATCCACTGGGTATTTGAGTTTGGCACTGCCATCCTACCTCACAGTGGTTCTGCCTCATGAAGCAGGGATCTTAATAACTAGTCTTTAAGGATCAGCATTCTTCAGGTTCCTTTTTTGTTTTACTTGTAGTTATTCTTGTGGTGCTGGAACACCCAAAGGATCACACGTTTGACTCAACAAATACCAAAGGATTTAAATATTTATTTACCAGATTTATTTGTGGATCCATGCTTTAACTTTAAAGTAGAGAGAAATCCAGACAAGCAGATTATTAATAATCTTTAGGATCTTGGGATGGATTGGCTCATGTCATCCTGTATTTTTTCCTGGTTTTACGTTCTTTTGTGAACCTTTTATTCATTCCTGGGAGTTTGCTTTAGACTGTGGAGCCGTGTCTGACTGACAGGAGTGTGTCATATATTAGGGATTAACCGACGATGCAGCGGCATGCCATTCTAAAGCACGTCTCATTCTTCGGTCTGGCTGCCAGTCGTAGGTGAGGGGCTTAAAGTGAGGTCTCTTTGTGCCCACGATGGTCACATGCTGGGCACAAACATTAGGCTGCCGGTGCACAAACGTATCAGTATCAACACATGGTTCACAAGCAGATTCATGAGATGTTTTTGTGATACAATTATTTAGAATATTGTCCACATTACATAAAAATTCCACACCTTTAATCAGTTTGTTAATTACAGCATCGCTGTAGTTAGTATTTGCATGCTAAACTAGCAGCAAAAATAGAGACAAAAGTTTCAAAAGCTCTGTTATGTTCTGTCGTATTCTGTTTATCCGGGGCCGGGTCACGGGGCAACAGCCTCAGATGGAGAACCCAGGCTTCTCTCGCCCCAGCTGCATCCTCCAGCTCACAGGGAGGATCACAAGGTGTTCCGTGTCCAGCTGTGAGACATAGTCTCTGCAGCAGGTCCGGGTTCTGCTTCTTGGTCTCCTCCCGGTGGGACGTGACCGAACCACCCAATCTGGCTTCTTTAGACCTGGAGGAGGAGTGGCTCGACACCGAGCTCCTCCCAGATGGCGGAATTCCTCACCTGATCTATGAGTAAGAGCCCAGCCACCCTGCGGAGGAAGCTCATTTTGCCGCTTGTATCCATGATCTCGTTCTTTTGGTCACCACCCACAACTGGTAACCACGGTGAGGGTAGGAAAGTAGAATGTGGTTACCATGGTGAGGGCAGGAACATAGATCCTGGTTACCATGGTGGGGGCAGGAATGTAGATCCTGGTTACCATGGTGAGGGTAGGAACGTAGATCCTGGTTGCCATGGTGTGAGGGCAGGATCGTAGATCCTGGTTACCATGGTGAGGGCAGGAACGTAGATCCTGGTTGCCATGGTGAGGGTAGGAACGTAGATCCTGGTTACCATGGTGAGGGTAGGAATGTAGATCCTGGTTACCATGGTGAGGGTAGGAACGTAGATCCTGGTTACCATGTTGAGGGTAGGAACGCAGATCCTGGTTGCCATGGTGAGGGTAGGAACGCAGATCCTAGTTGCCATGGTGAGGGCAGGAACGTAGATCCTGGTTGCCATGGTGAGGGTAGGAACGTAGATCCTGGTTACCATGGTGAGGGTTGGAACGTAGATCCTGGTTACCCTGGTGAAGGCAGGAACGTAGATCCTGGTTACCACAGTGAGGGTAGGAATGTAGATCCTGGTTACCATGGTGAGGGTAGGAACATATATCCTGGTTACCATGATGAGGGTAGGAATATAGATCGACTTGTAAATTGAGAGCTTTGCTTTTCAGCCCAGCTCCTTCTTTACCATGACAGACTGGTGCAGCGTCCTAGTTATTGCTGACACTGCACCGATCCGCCTGCCCATCTCGTGCTTTAAAAACACATCCTCATCATAGTATTCTTGTTTGTGTTTCAGAGCACAGATCACCAGTTTCTATGAAAAGGATCCAACTTATGTAACTGGGTGTTTTTCTTGTTTCAAGCTGCTCTGCTCGCTTCAGAACTGTTTCTGTTTGAAACACGAAGAGTTAAAACTACGTTTTGCTGTCAGATTCTTGCCTGCCACTCGTGTGTCTGGTTTTCCGGGGTACGGAATGCTTCAACCTGATAAAAACCTTCCTTACAGGTTCAGCAGCAGCTTCGTCTGTCATTTCATCTTCGTAGTGTAAATATCCCTCTGTGGTGTCGGGATCAGCCCCGAGGGGAACTTTGACTTAATTCCACGCAGATTGGCTCACCATGCAGGCCACGAGGAGTGGCTTCCACACCATGGCAACCAAACAATCACTGCGGCTGCCTTCGGGCCAGCAGCTCATCTCTCAGTCAAGGTTACAGAGTCTCTAATGCGCCAGGGAGTTATTATTCATTCAGAGTAATTACACGGCTAAAGGAAACATCTCTCTGGAGAAAGGGAGGGTGGGCTATTGTTCTTCTGATTCATACTCAGAGTTTAGGGTGGGAGGACACACTTGTTTTTAGAGGGCTAGCATTTGTAAAACACTCAGAGTTGTGTCTTTTAAGCGGGGCTGCATAAACAATGGAAGTGATATGCTAAGTCTGGGCTGTACTTAAACACAGAAAAACACACACCACTGAGATGTTTTTGTCGTACAGTGAGGACAATTCCAAGCTATTGTGCACCAAACTAAAGGTTGTCGCATTTGTGTGCAGGAAAGATGAAAACATGTGCTGGTAGACTTGGATCTTTGAGCTCCTTATATTCAGGATCAATTCCTCATGCATCATTCATTTGACAGAAATACAAAATCATAAGGGGCAGACCCCGGACCCACTGGAGAGACTATGTCTCACAGCTGGCCGGGGAAAGACTTGGGATCCTTCCGGGTGAGCTGGAGGATGCAGCCGGGGTGAGAGAGGCCTGGGCTGCCCGTTTGAGGCTGTTGCCCCCGCAACCCGACCCCGGAACAAGCGGAAGATGACGGAACGGAACGAAGTCATAACAAGTGAAGCCAAAACTAACCAGAATCAGGACATTCTCAGACATCCTCAGATCCACACTGGCGTTCTTGGAGGAAGGATGGCTCTCTCGGTAAAGCAAGTTTCTTTTAGCTAAAGGGTTGAGGGTTTGATTCCCCTCTGGAAGCTCATCTGGAGGAGTCTATGAGCAAGACACTGAATCCCCTACTGCATCTGATGAGCTGAGGATGAGCGTCTCGGTAACTCCATCAGGTATGAATGTGAACTACATTGAGTGCTGTATAGGCAGAATTTGTTTACATTTACAATGGTATTATGTTTGTAGGACGTAGCAGATGGGCTTCATCCAGATGGAATTGGGGTAAAGTATATAAAGGAGGAGCTTAATGGCTCACTGGTCCTTAGTCTGTAAAGCATTGGGATCTCTGGGTTTCAGCTTGTCATCAATTCATAAAGCAAAGAGAGAATCACAGATCTGTGTGTGTGTGTGTGTGTGTGTCTGCACAAAGAATTTGTTATTGATTTGAAGCTCGGGTTGATTTCGTGCTGCTCCTGGTCTTTCTGCTGGAGCTGTAAAGTTTATAGCCGAGGCTTTATAGAGTTTACTAACCGGTGCTCTGAAGTTCATCCTGAACGTCCTCTTTCTTAGATGGAGAAGAGGACGTAGTAGATTTGGATTAAAGAGGTACAATAAACAGTTGAATTGTTTGATGGATGGATGAATGGGACATAAATGCGTATTCAGAGTTTTTAGGATGCACGCCTCCAGCATTTTGGGTTGTTTTGATCTCTAACCCAAAAACCTCTTTCATTACTTTGTGCCCCATATTCAGTAATCTGATACCACATCTTCTTACCCATCATTTCGTAGCCCAAAGTTACACGCTACTTATGTCAATGTCACCATTTCATACCCCAGTTTCCTATGTTCCCCCGATGCCCCATGTTCTCCACCACTTTTGCACAATGTTTCATACGTTGTTCCCTGCACAGGTTCCCTACTCTCAATGCCTACGTTTCATTACCCGATGCTCCTTGTTTCCACCCCAATGCCGCATGTTCTCTACTCTTTACAATTTACATTTAGTACCCCAATATCCCAGTTCTGTACTACAATGCTAGTCAGGCTGGTGCCACAAAGTTCCCCCACTCAATTCCATTTTATCCTGGCGCCTACATCAGGTATGGCGGGCATTAGCTTACAAATGCAGCGATTGTCAGACATCTGGCCAATCAGGGAACACAATCGTCTGTCCTCCATGTTTGTAGTTCTGTAGCTGAAAAAAGGAGATCGACCATGCTATACGGCCTGTGATGGCAACAGTTCACCCCCAGACTGTGGATTTAAAGATGGTGTTTAGAAAGTTTAATCATTGGAAAGTTTAGTTTTACGCTCTGTTTTTCTGGAAAACACTGATTGTTTGGGTGTCTTGCATTGTACGTCATGTCCCGACCCGACCAGAATAGAATTATGGGTTGAATAAATAATGTACCTGCCCAATGTAAACCAAGTGAACCCCAACGCGTCATGCTCATTGTGATGTATCAGGCGGCCACAGCGCCCCATGTTTGCTTAATTTGGAGCGGGCTCACTTGTGTCTGTCCTTAATGCCCCTCGGGTGCGTTCACACCTTTATTTAGAGCTGCCCACTGGTGAGAAAGTCATCAAAGATGCATTTTAATGACTCCAGTAAACAAGGTCACATCTTAATTTCATCTCTGTTATGTTTGCAGCTCTTCATTTCTTCTTTTCATTCCAAAAATACGTAGTGATTATTTCAACTCGTGTAAAGCTGCCGTCTTTCATCCAGCTTCTGTCAGCATGCATATGCAAACACTGATATCTTTATCTACCTCTGCCCAGAGCTTCCCAATGCTGTCAACACCCCCTTCAGCTTAGCCAACCTTCTCTTTTTCACCTCCTCCTGCACAACCAGATACGAGCAGTCAGGGCTGAGGCCTTAGCTCATTTTTCATTTTTAAAGCCGTGATAAGCTTGGATTTTAACTTTCAGAGGTTGTGGAACCTCCTGAGTTGAGAAAAACAATCGACAGCAGAGGACTCAAAGTGCGTGCCTCTAATGCTCGTACTCTGTTTTTGAAAGTTGGCTTTGCAGTCGCTTCACACAAGATTAGTTCCAACCTGATTTTGGACATCCGAAAGTTTGACTTATATTATTTCTAGGCTGTTAATTTTACTGACTTTTAAAATTTCTTTATGAATCACCAGCCAATTCTTCTTCGTCTTTTGGCGGTTCTCTTCAGGGGTCGCCAAAGCAAGTCCGTTTCTTCCATCTAATCCTATCTTCTGCATCCTCTTTGGTCACACCAACTATCTTCATGTCTTCCTTCACTGTATCCATGAACCTCCTCTTTGGTCTTCCTCTAGTCCTCTTTCCTGGTGGTTCCAAACCCAGCATCCTTCTTCTGATGTACTCTCTCTCTCTCCTCTGTACATGTACAAACCATCTCAGTCTGGCCTCTCTGACTTTAAAACCTCTAACATGTGCTGTTCCTCTGATCCTGTCCATCCTGGTCACTCCCAGAGAGATCCTCAGCATCTTTATCTCCGCTACCTTCATCTCTGTTTCCTGTCTTTTTCTCAGTGACACTGTCTCTAGACCAATCAGCTTGGCCGGTTTCAGCTCGGATCTGTTAAGGTCTCTTTTTTTAATATTGTGTGAATTGTCTTGTCTGTGTTTTGTGCTTCTAGTCTTTCATTTTCTAGTGATTTTCTTTCTCGTTAAGATCATTTTGCAGTCTTGTACTTGATTAAAGCTAAATTAGCAACAAAAATTCTTAATACTTTTTTTGAAGACCAATACAAACTGAAAAGAAACATGAATAAGTCTAGGCCAAGCCATCAGCGTGCATAGGCTTATTTAAAAAATTTGAGCCCTCGATCGTTGGTAAAATGACCCTTAAAACCTAATGAGTCAATCAAAAGTTAGTACTGCGTGAGTGTGGGTTGTTTTATCAAAATCCTTGCAATTGTTTTGGAGATGTCACGGAAGCACGAACGGATGCATGAATAGCCAAAGTGGTTCAATGCACAGGCATTATAAGTAACGAGAAAGTCATTTTGGTCTAACGTTGACGTTTTTTGAAGGAGGAGCATGTAGAAAACGGGCAGTAAGACTTTCAATCATTTGATAAACAACTGTATTAAAAGGACCTTGAGGTTTGCACGGTGTGATGTGACATTTCGAGGTGGAGTTCTCTGTGTCCTTTGTTTTGTCCTCTTTCTAATTTTGCTTCCCCTCTCTGTCCTTGCAAACCACAGGTGGTTTAAAGAAGCTCCAGAAATTTAGATGGAGCGGAAATATGGCTCAAACACCATGCTGTGAGGTTTAGAATAAACTCAGAAAGAATCAGAGACACTGAGTTCTTTTGAATGCTGGGCTGAGAAAACATCATGCAGTCAGTTATGCAGGAGTGCAGTTAGAAACAGTTTAGAGCTTTCTACCATGTCTGAACATTAGTCCCACATTTTATTCAATTCAATTTTATTTGTATAGCCCAAAATCACAGAATTTTTGTCTCAATGGGCTTCACAAGAAAAAAGAGGAATGTATAAACACAAATATACAGCAAGAAAACTAACTAAAAAATGCTAGCTAGCCAATACTAGCACATTCCTGCCCTTAGACTTTCCTTCACAGTGAGGAAAAACTCCTAAAAAACCCATCAGTGGGGAAAAAAAAATAAGAAACCTCGTGGGGATCCACACGAAAGAGAGATCCCTCCCCCGGGATGAGCATCCATTGTGTCACAGATTATTGTTTAAATATTAGTTTATTCTACTCTACAGTTAAATATCTAAAGAAGTCAATAGATGTTCTTCATCCTGATGAAACACGGGGGGCTCCTCAGCCTGGAGATGTCCAGGATGGGGATAGATGGATTTCATCCTGATGGAAACACGAGGGGCTCCTCAGCTCGGCAAGAAGTCATTTGTGAGCCGTCCTATCAACTGTATTTTGTTCTCTACCACACCCACATTCGCTCATAAGAAAGAAGGGTTGTTGCCGTGTGCAAATGCTCTAGTGACACACAGTACTTCCCCTCGGGTATTGCTCTCCCTCCCCTTACGGGCCTGGGTGGCTAGACCAAGTGGGAAGCAAGAGGAGGGGGAATTCAAACTGTCAAAAATGAATGTGAAACTGAATGAATTAAGATTTTTCCAGCAAATACAGACACTTTTATAGCAAATTGAGTTTTTTGGCCCTTTATGTATTCGACTCTGAGACACCTTCTTCAGACCAACATCACAACAGATGTGAAAGCACTCTAGCATGGTTACACTACCAAGATTTGACACATCTTAAACGGTTGGTTGGACTCTGACAACCCCGTTTGGAAAGTACCTGAGACTTCCAAGATCGCTCAAAATTATTAATGATTTTATAAAAACCTCTCAAGACACGACTGAAGCAACAGATGGTCTGATCCCTAAAGAGCATTGAGACATAGCCAGCCCAGGATTATGTTAGTAGACGCTGAAGGAGACTAAACCGAGCCTGCTGAGTGAAAGATTGCTCCTCTTTCTAAAGGGAGTAGTCACCACCCAAAAATTACTTTAATTTTTCCAGTAAGAGTTAAAAACATGCAATGCATCAATGCAGCGCCACTGGTTTCACCAGTCAAACATCAGGCCGTTATTTTTACTGGCTTAACTTGTAGGTTTTATCTTCCACTGTCCCCCCGCTCATTCTGTCATCTTTACTTGTTTCCACTTCATGTGGCATCTCCTGGCTTTGCCTGCGGGAGTCTCCTGCAGTGCCAGAGGAGACGCCAGAACATATGTCCTGCTCCTGATCTCTTTATGTCACAAGTTTATGAGGAGTGGGTCACTTCTGGTGGGGGGTCATAAGCTGAAGCTAATTGGCGGCGAGTGGTTGGGACCCCTTTGTACGGAGGTAAGAGGTAAAGAACTCAGGCTGCCAACTGTATGCCCCAGGGAGTCATGAAATAAAGACACGTTTGTGAGCGTTGGAGCAGAACTCATCCTCCTCTAAGGTAGGAAAGATGAACCTTTTGCAGACTTTGTGACAAAGTTGGAGCCGAAGACGATGTTTTTATCCGCCTTAGCCCACAGAATGTGGAGAAGGCTGGAAGCATTCGTGCTGCCTCTGCAATCGTCCGTTCTTGCGAAACACTGTGATGTCTCCCAAACCACTGAAGGGATTTTAATTTAACTGACACAGTTACTCAGTACCAACTATAGCTAAAGTTTTCAGGGTCATGTAACCAAACGTCAAGGTCCTGATGGTGGAGGCCAAATTGTTTACTATTTAAAATATCTTTTTTTTTTTTTGTTCCTCCTTGTGATATATGTGAAGAGATATTTCAAGGCAGACTGAGGCCCCCCGAGCGCCTCGCAGGCGAGGTGTTTCGGGCACGTCCCACCGGGAGGAGACCAAGGGGCAGACCCCGGACCCGCTGGAGAGACTATGTCTCACAGCTGGCCGGGGAACGACTTGGGATCCTTCCAGGTGAGCTGGAGGATGCAGCCGGGCCGAGAGAGGCCTGGGCTGCCCGTTTGAGGCTGTTGCCCCCGCGACCCAACCCCGGAATAAGCGGAAGATGACGGAACGGAACTGAGGCAAAACAGAAAGTAACCTGATGGAGCCCCATTTGGAGTAGGGATCCTGTCCCCGGATGGACATATGATGCTGTTGCACAATAATAATGACATTAATTACTCATTTTACAATTAAATAATTGCTGAGGCAAAGGATCCAAACCATAATAAATACAAGTGAATGAAATGAGCTTCCTCCTTAAGATGACTGGGCTCTCACTCAGAGATCGGGTGAGGAGCTCTGCCATCCGGGGGGAGCTAGTTGTCAAGTCGCTCTTCCTCCAGGTTGAGAGAAGCCAGATGGGGTGGTTCGGACATCTGGTCTGGATGCCTCCTGGGCGCCTCGCTGGTGAGGTGTTTTAGGCACATCCCACCGAGAGGAGACCAAGAGGCAGACCCCGGACCCGCTGGAGAGACTATGTCTCACAACTGGCCGGGGAACAACTCGGGATCCTTTCGGGTGAGCTGGAGGATGCAGCCGGGGTGAGAGAAGCCTGGGCTTCCCGTCTGAGGCTGTTGCCCCCGCGACCCCACGACGGAATAGAATGGAAAGAAATTACAGCAGAATTTGTTTCTCTAAAAGGTTTTAAACTCATTTTGTTTCAAAAGGTCAGAAAATGTCCAAGTTCACAAAAACATTACCTTGAAAAATAAATAAAACCCTTCTTTTTTCTTTCTTTTCAAGAAATTTAAACTCATTAACTTTATTTAATAAAATACCTGTTTTGAATTTTATGGAATGCTTTACTATTAGTAATACTTATGATTAAATACATACTTTTTAAACTTTAGTTAGTCAGTCATTCAACTTCTGAACAGCTTACAGCCGGTGTGGCGTGGGATGCTGGATCCTATCCCAGCTGATTACAAGCAACAATCGTGGGTACACCCTGAGTAGGTTACCAGTCTGATGTGGGGCTTTGTTGCTTTTTTAACTTTATATTTATATAACTAACGATTATTTTGGTAATCGATTAATCTGTCGATTATTGGATCGATTACTCGATTAATCGGATAAAAATGACTATTTAATAAATATTACTTTTTCGGCAAATTACAGGATGTAATTGTGTAAACCAAAACTTATAACCACATAAACAACACATTGGGTTTATTACAGTAAAAGTAAATGTTACTCTTTCTGTCAAATAAAGAGGTAGAATATTATCATTTCTAGAAAATAATAAATCTACTTACTGTATACAGTAAAAGTAAATCATTGACAGCGGCCTCATATCGGACACGTTCATTTCCAAAATAAGAGTCCCTGAGAGAAGCGCGTTGCTGCTTCATGTTGGGTTGTTTTTGTTTGTTTTTTGCAGACAATAAAAAGTGTATTTAGCGACCTGTAAAATAGTTTTATTAGAAATAACATCGTGTATCGCTCTGGTTTGCCGTGTCCCGCTCCGAGTCCGACATGTTTTTTTTTTTTTTTTCAGATGTTCGTGCAGCGTCGTTATGCTTCCATGTCAAAACGTGTCCGTTTCGCAAACTTTGCATATTAACGCGAGTCCTTTTCAAATTTAGCGGAAAATGATCCAAACTTTGGTTAATTTGGATGTGTTTTTCTTTCCGCCATCTTGTTGAATCTACCTGATCACGTGAGGCGGGGTGAAATGAAGGCCAATGATTGGCTGCTATCTTCTTCTCCTCCTATTTTGGTAGCTGGCATTGTCATTTTGCTCTCTACCGCCCCACATGGAAACCAATTTAAGTGCAGCTGACAGTAAAAGCTCTTTAAACGATTAATCGATGACCAAATTAGTCGACAACTATTTTGATAATCGACTATAATCGATAAAATCGATTAACTGTTTCAGCCCTACTTTATATATATTCCTTTGGTCCCAGGGACGGCTTGGGCTCAGTGGGAATTGAACCAGGTTCTCCCAGTCGAAAGACGGAAACTCTACCACTGAGCCAACGCCTCCTGGATGTCTAGGACTCTAGACCTAGGCGGTGGTTCAGTGGTAGAGCATTCGCCCTCGGACCAGAAGTTCGCGGGTTCGCATCCCACTAAGCTCACGTCTGAGGGTCCTTGGAGGGTCTGTTTCTCCCACCATTGGCACTGTCATGGCAGCATGCTGCGGTGTAATGTAGCACACAAATTTCCCGTAAATTGGAAATGATCCAAGTTTAACCACACATTATTTTCACACGTCATTTATTTCTTTACAAATGTACAAACCGGACTCTCTCATTACCTGATGTTGGCCCTTCGGCTTCATACGTGACGTTCATATGAAGATAAAGATCCACAGTCGAGGACTCTGGAACATCTGCTTTGTTATTGGAACTTCAGAGACGACTCGTATTTCCCCCGAAGGCTCGATATCAGAACCCTTTTAATTATTATAAATCCTAGTTTAAATGAATCTGAAATGGATTTCTTATCTCACGTTTCGACGCCGTCTCGGTGTAATGAAGCTCAGTCCCAGGTGGCTAATAACGTCCGTTAGATTGATGTCTTCCTTGTGAAGAATGAGAATAAAAATTTATTTCTTTGAATGGAATAAAAATGGGTTATTCCACAGAAATAAAAAAACATATCCAGCTGGATTTATTTTGGATTAAAAAAAATAAATGACTGCAATTTGTCCAGATTTTCTTTCCCTTCAGTTCATCTTGTGTCCCCTTTCTTTTCCACCCGCTCAGTCTCTGTGGACCAATTCCCCGTTCATTTCTTTCTCCTTAATTTGGTGCTTTGTTTGACACAGAAGCTCGAATCGATCCCACGACTGTTCCCCTTTCAGCTTCCTGCACCCAGAACCCTTGTTCCATCTTAGATCAATACCACATTATATTCTTTTCCATTTTCTCTCCCTCTCAAACTGTTTCTGCACCACCTCTTTCTCACTTTGTCCTCAAGCGTCTATGTTCACCCCACATACCTTGCTTAGGCGCACGTGTGAGTCTCGTCTAACCAAGGCCACATCGATTTGTCCTGAGCGAGAACCAGTTCTGGGAGCATCGATCAATTCAGGATTGACTCTGTGCTTCTTATTGAGACGTTATCCTGTTCCCAACGGGACCTCCAAGAATGGACTGTTTGAGTTGTGTTGAATTGCTGATTCAGTTGGAGGTGTTGGTCAGATTGGTTGGACAAGTGAGCAGAGGTGAGATCGGGCCTAAAAAATCCGACCCGACCCGAGCCTGCGGATATTAAACCTGACCCGGCCCAAGCCCGACCAATCAACAGCGTTGACCCGAAAGTCGGGTCGGGTTCGGGCTTAAGATCTTACCTCTGCAAGTGAGTGGAGAAGGAGAGTAAATGAAGTAGCTTTGTTGATCAGATAAACCAAATGGGTGTGGGTCACTGGAACACTTTACTAAGGGGGTTCAGGATTTGTCTCAACAGGATGCCCAATCTACCCCTCTTTTATTTGGGGAACCAGCAGCTACATTCTGATCTCCTGCTCATTCTGATGTAGATCTGCTGATCTACATGAGAGATCCCCTCCCTCCCCTGCAGAAGGAACTCATTTGGGATTCTTAGATTCATGTCCTATTTTTTTCCAGTCATCTCTTCACAGATGATTTGGAACAAACACATTTTTATTTTTGGATTATGTATTTCAAAGGTTTTATTTTCAGCATGTACGGAATTATTCTCTGAAACTATTTTCAAATCTCGTTTTTTATTCACTTTAGTTTAAAGAAACATTGTGTAGTGCAGAAAAAAAAAATATATCAAACAAAAACTCCGAACGGATGTCTATTGATATATGACCAAGGTATGAACGTTGATCCTGATGATCATAGGTGGCTTTGCTGTTGCTGATCAGGCCACCATTAGTTTTGTGAGATGAACCAGAATCCATCCCTCTGATGACTTCAGAGGAAAAAAAAGATGTAGGAATAATTTCTCTGCTTTTCATACTCGCCTCTGCAATTTGATTTTCGTATCTTTTTATCTCGACACCATGTGGATTTTCTTGTCTCACGAGGTTCAGAAGCTTATGTTCAGCGATGCAGGCGACTTCCTCCTCCACTTTCATATTCAATTTTTTTCTTCTAATTTTTACTTAGTCATCCCTCAACGGAGAAATGTGTGTGATTCATTACACCGCAGCAGGCTGCCACGACGGCACCAACAGTGGGAGAAACGGGGGGTTATGTGTCTTCTCCAAGGATCCTAGACGTCAACTCGGTGGGAATTGAACCTGCGAACTTTTGGTCCGCGGGCGTACGCTCTACCCCTTAGCCACCGTCTCCGTCTCCCCACCGTCTCTAGAACCCACCTGCTGAAACGATTTGGGAGAAGTTGAATAGTCGAGTGAAATAGATTTTCTGGCTGATTGGGAGTTGAGTAAACTTTTGCCTGCCTGACAGAGATTCTCTTTAGCCAATGACAACAAAACTTAAGGGCGTTTCCAAAATATGTTTGAAAGGTGTTTGGGGATTGGCTGTTTACTTGCTGGACTCCGGACCCGCTGGCCAATGAATTCTAAAGAGTATTAGTTCTCAAATATCAGAAAATGTATCCAACTGGCCAGGTTAGTGACATGAATGAAGAACGACTGATTCAGTCCAGATGTTATTTAACACGTAGTGTTTTCTGATCCTTCCAGCACAGCGAGCGATCCAAGTCAAGTTTGATGTCATTAGTGTTGTACACGTGTTTTTCAGTAACCAAGGAGCCCACATCCAGGTGCCTTAAAGCTGTTCAGTCTTTTCCTTCCTGGCTTTGTAAAGAACTGTTTTCTTCTCTCAGAGGAACAGGGCCTGTTCACCGCTGGTTCCCACTAAGGAGGGGCCGCGTTTCTTCCTGTTAGCTCACGAGTTGTTGCCTGTCATTTTCACAATTGCTTCTGGATTGTTGATAGCTTCAGCAGAGCCAGATGGGATTTACTCTGCAATGTAACCAGCTGGACTCTGATCTGGATCAGGTGTGGGCAAACTTTGGAACTAGTGGGGCACGAAAGGTCCTGTCATCTGACCAAAATGCCAAACTCAGAGCACATACGTTAAAACCCTCATTGTGCCGACTGTGTCCCTTCTACGAATGCATACTAATGCTAACAACTCTACTGTTATTTGTTATACGAGTAAGAAATGCAGTGTGTAAAATGGAAAAAAAATCAACCAGTGTAGGATAATATTATCTGTAAATGTGTTTCAACGACCATCTAAACTGATACACCATGAGGTATCAGTAAAATTATAAAATTATAAAAAAAAAGAACAATAACTAATGTAATAAATCAAGCTATGATGCGATGTTATAGACCAGGCATGGGCAAACTACGGCCCACGGGCCACATGCGGCCTGTCAAACGTTTTAATCCGGCCCGCCGAACTTAAAGAAATTAAATAAATAAACCTTTTTAGTTTTATTTCTCCTGCAATTCTGATGTTTCATCACTAGATGGGAGGAGATGGCAGCTTAGTGGTTAGAGCGTTCACGCGCGGACCGGAAGTTCGCGGGTTCACGTCCCACAGAGAGCACGTCTAGGGTCCTTGGAGAAGACACCTAACCCTCGTTTTTCCCACCATTGGCGCCGTAGAAGGGCAGCCTGCTGCGGTGTAAGGAGTGCAGCAAACAAATTTCCCCGGTGAGGGATGAATGGAGTAATTCTTTTATTTATTTTATTTAGATGGCGCACTCTAGATATTTTGGCTTTGTTGAGAAAACAACAACACTGTTCCCATTAAAATAAGAGCGTCTCCGTGATGTGCACGCTATAAAAATAGTGTGCACTGATATGGAAAGCCATCGGGCCCAATCCACGCACGTAAACAAGCGTGTTAGATGCTAAAACAAGCAAAATGTTACATCAAGCTCTTAGATTTTTAACATAGCACCGCTAAATGCAAGTTTTGAGCGCTAGCGCACTAGATTTCAGACCGAACGTGCGCAAGAACGCTCGTAATGTAACATCTAGCGCGCTTGTTTAAAAGCTAGTGCATCATTCCATCGGTCTAATCGAGCGGTTACCAAAGCATGCCATCCATCTGATCCTGTTCCGGCCCGCCGGTCAAATGTTAGAACTCAATGTGGTCCAGAAACCAAAAAGTTTGCCCACCCCTGGTTTAGACATTTATGAAAAAAAATTACTATTTAAATTTAATGACAATTTCACTTGTAAAAAGACTTTTCTCTAAATGATAGAATTTTATCTAAAAAGTGTATTTTCATGCCTTTAAATGGGTAAATCCCAAGTTATCCAACTTATTAAAGTATTTATTTTGAACATTTTGAACCCAGAATGATGAAAGTGTTTTTTTTTTTCATGATTTACAAACAGATTTTAAACGGAATTGGTTTTTCAAATGAAAATTGGGCTTTTAATTTGTATTGATATTGTCTTAAAGCCCTAATTGGTCTGGTCTAATTCCTCCTGACCTCCTGATGAGAACCATCTTAAACCTACAGCACCACATCACCCTGTTATTTTGCTCTTCAGCTAAATTAACATAACTTATTTTACTCTGCTTTGCTCGTCCACCCGACGGAGCGGAACATTAATTACAAGCCGAGTGGTCAGGCTTATCTCACCGTGGCACCACGAGTCGTCTGACACTTGTGACATTTTAGGGAAGGTCGTTTCTCAAAGAGCGAAACTAAAGATGGTGGCTCCCTTTGAAAGGCCACCGGGATGTGAAACAAAGCCACTCCACCTAAATTACACGCAGCTCTGTGGGGCTTTGTGCGATGGATGTTCTCCTACAGAGGGAACAAAGACAGTTCTACTCCGTGGGCCTGACTTCTGACTCCTGCCGTGTCTGACCGAGCATATCTGGCACCTAAACATGCACTTTAATACAAACAAAGAGACACCCACCTGACCAGCTTCTAACGGACTCATTAGATAGTTAGCATGTGTACTTTGTTTTCTTCTGATCTGAATTGGTTTGGATTTGATGGCCTGTAGAGAACCTCGTGATGACTCAGTCGTGAGTCAGCTCCGTATAAATAAAGCCACACTGAATTAAGTGCAGGTTATTAAGCCGAAGCGAGTTTAAGATAATCGGAACCATCTTCATCACAACAATCTATTCACATCTTATTTCTACAAACAGCTTTAAATGAACTTGGTTGTCGGAGATCATTCCCTGTTGGGAATAACATCTCTCTTCTTTGTGATGAATAAAAATGGCCTGTGGAGGCATGAGATGCTAAAAAAGATGTTTTGTAAAAAATTTGACTGAGTTTTTCATCCTCTGATGTTTCTCTGTCTCTGTTTTTACTTCTATGTCAGACGTGGAGTTTACTTGTTTTCTATTTTTATGCCTCCATAAACATGTTCCGTATTTTCACGACCAAAAAGCGCACCGTATTAAAAGACGCAGTCCCAGTTTTGTGTGTTCTGTATTTAACACACACATAAGGCGCACCTGATGATATGGCTAGGGTTTTATATACATATCCTCTACTACGTACATCCGCCTCACAACAACACACAGACAAGTGTGTGTATTTAAAAATAGATCAGGAGTAAAACTGAGTTTGGTTGGTTTTATTTAAATATTATTTACAGTCGTCATAAAGTCATTTATCAAATCCATCAAAGTCCTCATCCTCTGTTTCAGAATCTAACAGCTGCCCTAAATCCAACCTCGCAGGTTCACTTTCCATGCTGTCGGAGTCACTTTCTGTACTGTGCAGCTCCTCGGAAATGATGCCGGCTTTTGCGAAAGCTCGGACAACAGTGCCAGCTGACACGTTAGCCCAAGCATGTACAATCCACTGGCAAACTGTGGCATTACTCGCCCGGCTATGCGTTCCACCCTTCGTGAAGCTGTGGTCTTCTCCTCTGGTCATCCATCGCTCCCACGCCGCTTGCAGGCTTACTTTGAACGGCCGATTCACACCGATGTCCAGCGGTTAGAGTTCCTTTGTCAGACCTCCCGGAATCACAGCAAGTCACTTGTTTTTACACAACACACATAGGACGCTCTGCACGATAGGGCGCGCCGCTCAGACTTTTATATGCGCCTTATGGTCGTGATTATCCTTCCTTAATTACTCGTTATAGTTATTTTTGGCTGAAAACGTTTTAGTATAAAATGGATTTAAAAAAAATCTGCTGTACATGTGTGGTTTTTAAATTCTTTACTCTTTAGGAAGCCTTCTGTTTACCACCGAGGCAGAGGATGGTAAACCAGCTCAATGTGATTCTTATCAGGCAGTATCAGGTCAGACTCTAAGCTCGCTTGTTTCCTTCCAGGTTGTGTAAGAGGCATTGTAAGACACGCCCACTTTTAGAGTAGGTGGGACACAATGGGAACATTGTGTGACCTCTTACCTCTGTTAACAGCTCAGATTGTTAATAAGTATAAAAAGCAGTGCCTTGGTACCTTTTTGTGTTGCTTTGGAAGTTGAGAAGAAAACAGGAGGAGGTGGTCGTCACGTTTCCACCTCAGAGAATTAGTCGATTTAATTTAAGCTGTGCAACCTTGAAAACAGCATTCATCTTCCCTCCCGTATGGATTTTTTCTGACTTCACTGCTTTCTGATGCACCCTGCTTCCCTTCGTTTGTCTTTTTTTCTCTCTTTCATTTCTCCTCTGATACAGCAGCCGGTAACGGTGAATTACAGAGTGGTGTTGGATGGACTGTAGAGTCCGTAGAGTGGATAGGGAACCCCGTGCCAGCCAGTCTCCCTGATAATGGAATGTGGCCGCTCGACAACATTCATAAATATTCAGATGAGGCAAAAGAGGCTGTCGGAGAGATAGTGTGGAGCAAGCTGTGAGGGGGCGAGAAGCAACAACAGCACCACCGCTGTGTTTACGTTCAGGAGAAAAGAAGCCAGAGTCTCATTCTGCCAGTCAGCAATGCAGGGTCAATATGGCGGCCCGGTCCTCACACACACTCCCTCTTTATTTTTACATGCCTATCCCGTCGAGATGTTTTCTCACATCAAAGTCTGTCAAATATTTTACTGACTATAAAGAGGAGTTTTTTTTACGAGTCAGTTTCCTGTCGAGTTGTGCCACCTATGCCGAGTCATACTGGTGTTTTCTGGGATTTCATAACAAAAGGAGCATCGATTGATAAATAAATTTGGAGGTGGTGTTCTCACCTCTACAGGTGCATCAGATACACACCTCGGCATTTCGGCCATTGTTAAAAATATGTGAAAAAAAGCTAGTATTTGACTTTAGGACGTTCTGTAAATTCCACTGGAACAATGATGGATTTTACGTACACGTAAAAAACGTAAAATGGTAAATAGACTCTACTTATGTAGTGCTTTTCCACCTGCGTTGGTTCTCTAAGCGCTTTACAGTGCAGCTCACATTCACCCTTTCACATTCATACCTGATGGTGGAAGCTACCATGCACGGTACAAACCACCATCAGTCCTGTCCTGGGCATGGCCACACCGAGGAGACCTCCGCGCTTCATCATCCCCGCTCCATCAGGATGAAATCCATCTACTCATCCCCGTCCAGGGCATCACTGGGCTGAGGAGTCCCCTGTGTTTCCATAAGGATGAAGAACATCTACTCATCCCCGTACTTGACATCTCCGGGCTGAGGAGTCCCCCAGTGTTTCCATCAGGATGAACAACATCTACTATATTGACTTCTTTAGATATTTAGCTGTAGAGTAGAATAAGATCATATTTAAACAATAATCTTTGACACATTGGTTGCTCGTCCCGGGGGAGGGATCTCTCTTTCATGTGGATCCCCACGAGGTTTCTTATTTTTTCCCCACTGATGGGTTTTTAAGGAGTTTTTCCTCACTGAGAAGGAGAGTCTAAGTGCATAAATGTGCTAGTCTTGTTTAGTTAGCATTTGTTAGTTACTTTTCTTTCTGTGTATTTGTGTTTATACAGTACATTCCTCTTTTTCTTGTGAACCCATTGAGACGGAAATTCTGTGATTTTGGAATATACAAATAAAATTGAATTGAATCAGGAGCAATTGGGGGTTCGGTGTCTTGCTCAAGGACACCTCGGCATGAACTCCTGGTGGGGGATCGAACCGGCAACCCTCCGGTTACAGGACGGTCGCCCTACTCACTGAGCCATCCTTCTCTCTAACGTGATTAAGCATGGTCAGTGGAGGATGGGGAGAACGGGGATACTTTGTCATCACAGACCTTTAAACTTGATGTGGTTTTCAGATTTGTTTAAGAACAGATTCTAGGCTTACGTTTCCTTTGGAACCAGCAGTGGAGACACCTTCCCCAATCTGGTCTCTCTGTCTCATGGTCGAGCCTCAGTTTGGCTCTTGACATGAAAGCGGTTCTTGTTTGACTGCATTTTACCAAGTATAATGTATGGTTAAGGAAGTATGATGTTACCTTGTCCTTAAGGAGCTGACCTCTGAGAAATAAACTGCAGCTTAGGCACAAAATGTTTTAGAAAATTTTAGAACCCGCGAACTTCCGGTTACCTTCTGGTCTGCGGGCGCTCAGTGGTTAGAGTGTTCGCCCGCGCACTGCAAGTCAACCGGAAGTTTGCGGGTTTGCATCCCACTGAGTGCACGTCTAGAGTCCTTGGAGAAGACACCTAACCCCTCGCCCCCAAGTCTCCACCCATTGGCACCGTCGTGGCAGCCTGCTGAGGTGTAGGAGTGCAGTCACATCTGCAAAAATCTCAGACGTAAGCCAACTCGATCTTCATCTCGCCGTAACCATGCCTCTAGAACTCCATACTGCAAATAACATGTTGCATATGGAAAGGTCCTGAAAATACTCCTAAACAATGATGAGGCGTTGCCATTCTGTAGCCATGGTGATGCCCTCACAAGCGAAGCGAAAGAAAGTCGCAGACGGTCTGCAGTGAAATAAAAAAAGGAATCGCTCAACTTTAAATTAGCAAAAAGAAAGTAGCTGCACATCAGGAATCCATGTCCGCTTCGTACAACGAGGCCCCTGGTGGACATAGTCTGTTGATAAAAAAGAAGCCCGATAATATTTGTACATAAATAATAAAAATCACTGCTTTTCTCTGCAGTTTTATTCACAGCTCAGTTTGCTTTTTTTTCAGTGCAAACATCATCTGAAAGCATCGCAGCAGCTTCGCTCCACTATCAAACAAACTAGCCGCCGTGTTTGTTGATTTTTTTGTTTCACCAGAGGTATTTTAGGAAATGAACAAAAGTAAAATGGGCTTTTATGGCAAAAAAACCCCCCTTCTTTGTATTTGTTTAAATTTGTTCTTTTCAGATGTAAAAGAAGTACACAACATCAGAAAGATATAGACCAGTGGTGGGCAAACTTTTTGATTCGTGGACCACATTGGATTCTAATATTTGACCAGAGGGCTGGAACAGGAGCAGATGGATGGCATGCTTTGGTGAACAAGCGTGCTAGTTATTGAAAGCCATTTGGGCCGCTACACCCACGTAATCCAGCGCACTTAAGTTTGAAACAAAAACACACATTTTAATGGGAGCATTGTTGTTGCTTTCTGAACAAGGCCAATATATCTAGAGTGCACCATCTAGTGAGGAAACATTAGAATTGCAGGGGAAGTAAAACATTAAAATGTTTATTTATTTTTATGTTTCAAATGTCGGTTCAAAAATAGAAATGAACCAACACGCCAACTAGAAAAACGGAAAAAACCTCAGAAGCAGCTTCATGCCAGGTAACAAGCTGCAAATCACGTCTTTCTGCAGAAATGGAAATAAAATTGGGGCCGAATTAAAACGTTTAACAGGCCACATATGGCCTGCGGGCCGGAGTTTGCCCATACCTGATCTAGACTAATAGTCCAGCAAAGTCTTTCTTTTCCTGCTTGTTGGAGCGTTGTGGATGGAGAAGTTTGATTTTATGCAGAGTTTGTTGTTGAAATGATTGCACCGCCGAGCACCTCTTATTTCTTTTTATATCTGGACAAGGACAGATTGCTGCCCTCAGGCTATCAGCAGAAACAAGAGAGTAAAAATATGTGACACGTTGAACTTGGCCACCGTGTCTTAATGAGTCTGTGATCACAGAAAAATGTCTCATTGTTTGATTCTCTGGTTGAAAATACTATCAGGTCTTCATCTGCAAAACCTGATTACAGTTTGTTTTATTTTTAATAAGAGTTACTGGTTACAAGGACTGGTTTTGGGTACCAGCTGCCCTGGTTTGATGAAATAAATGCCAGGAATAAAAGTAATGAAAGCAGACATTTTTTTTTTTTTCTCCTCTATAACCGAGGTGGGAGGTCAGTACTAATTATCTGTTCTGTGTACTTTAGGTGAGGAAAAGATCAGGTAGAAGGAAAGGGAGAGGGGAATGACATGAAGAGGGAGAATCTGTGAAGGATACAGAACATCAGGTCACTACTCTGTGGTTATTTTTAGATCCCGGACACTTAAAACCAGGCAAATCCAAACCATCAGGGATCTTCTTTTAGGAAAGGAGGTGAGCAGGAAAAGGATCGGAGTGATGGTGGTCATCAGAACTCAGACATGTGCAGAGCAGCTCACTGACCTGGAGGCGCACCAAAAGCAGTATCGAGGTCAGACTTCGTATTGGATGTTGATGGGGCGGCATCGCCGTTCGAAACATGTTGCACCAAATTACTTTGTGATTATAGTAAAAATCTGACGGTGATTCAAAGCATCGGATTATATTATTAGAGGTAAAACAGTGACCGGGTGCACGAGGTGGAGGTTTACATAAGGGCAAGAATGTTCCACAGTTCCTTTGAGCAAAGTGCTGTTACAGTGGAACTCTGAGGAAAGAACGCTGAGCCATTCTGGAAGGTTTAGGAGATCAAATGAGAAAAATAAGCATCACAAATCTGAGGGTTCACATCCAGATTATTTTTATCAGTTTGTCAGGAAATCAGAATGTAAATTTAGAATAATTCATGATGTTACAGAATAAAGGCTCATTATGTAATCATCTGTTTCTGGTTATTTTGGGCTGTCGGATCTTTAAATAGTCAGATGCAGCGATCGCGGACCGATGAAGCCAACAGGACAACATCATCCGCAAAAAGCAAAGATTCGATCATGAGGTCACCAAACTGGATCCCTCCGACGCCTCGGCTGCGCCTAGATATTCTGTCCATAAAGGTGGTGAACAGAACTGGTGATAAAGGGCAGCCTTGGCGGAGGGTGAGTGAGGGTGAGGAGTGAGAGCTGCGGGTGGCTAAGGAGCTCTGCCATCTGGGAGGAGCTCGGTGTCGAGCCGCTCCTTCTCCAGGTCAAGAGGAGCCAGATTGGGTGGTTCGGGCATCTGGTCAGGATGGTGCACGTCCCAATGGGAGGAGACTAAGAGGCAGACCCCAGACCCTCTGGAGAGACTGTCTCACAGCTGGCTGGGGAACGACTCGGGACCCTTCCGGGTGAGCTGGAGGATGCAGCCGGGGTGAGAGAAGCCTGGGCTTCCCATCTGAGGCTGTTGCCCCCGCAACGCGGCCCCAGATGAGCGGAAGATGACGATCAATACGGTCTTATTGGAATTAGATTTCTGATGTATTAAGTTGCAGAAAGAATCAAGTTAAAAATATCTTCATGTCGTCTCAGTGAATTTTAAAAATATTCTCTTCACACTCAATAGAACATCATCGGATTCTCTAAATCAGATTATTTATTGATCTAAAAATCCATCGATTTATTTTGCTTGGCGTCAGGCATCTATGCAACAGGCATCCAGCTGAAAAATACGTCTCATCTCTCTCCACTCCTGTTTGGTATCTTTACATTTCCACCTTCCTCTCCTCTTCTATTTGTCTGCCCTGGTCACTCGCAACCCCCCCCCCCCCCGCCCCCCCCCCTCCCCCTACACACACACCGCTGGCTGAGCTGTAAGAAACAATCTGGTGGTAGAATTCCAAAATGGCTTCCATAATTAAATCTGATCTTGACACTAATTAGTCGGAGCTGTCGGTGATTTAGCCGGCCCAAATTATTTAATGTTTTTTTTCTATTTAATTAAGCAAATGTAGGAATAATAGCGGAGGTTTTTTCTTGTGATGTGTTTCTGGTTACCTTGGTTACAGAGGAATCACTTCTTAGAAATATTCACTTTGAATTCTAACTCACTTTAGTTTGTTTTAGACTGATTATGATTATTTTTTTTGGGGTTGATTTCATTTTATGGGTCACACAAACGCTGGTTTCCAAAGAATTGGACTAATTTGAAACATTTTAATTTGATTTTTATGAGTAATGAAAAGTTTTAAAAAGCCAAACTCTCGATTTACAAGTCGATCTATGTTGGGTGTGGGTGGTGACCGAAAGAAAGAGATCGTGGTTACAACCGGCCGAAATGAGCTTCCTCCACAGGGTGGCTGGGCTCTCACTTCGAGATGCTCCTCCTCTAGGTCGAGAAAAGCCAGATGGGGTAGTACAGGCATCTGGTCAGGATGCCTCCCGAGCGCCCGCCTGGTGAAGTGTTTCAGGCACGTTCCACCGGGAGGAGACCAAGAGGCAGACCCCGGACCTGCTGGAGAGACTACACTAAATTGCCAAAAGTATTCGCTCACCCATTCAAATGATCGGAATCAGGTGTTCTAATCACTTGGCCTGGCCCCAGGTATATAGATTCAAGCACTCAGGCATGCAGACTGTGAAACAAGACATTTGTGAAAGAATGGGCCGCTCTCAGGACCTCAGTGAATTCCAACGTGGAACTGTCATAGGATGCCACTTGTGCAACAAATCCAGTCGTGAAATTTCCTCGCTCCTAAATATTCCACAGTCAACTGTCAGCTCTATTATAACAAAATGGAAGCGTTTGGGAACAACAGCAACTCAGCCACGAAGTGGTAGGTCACGTAAAGTGACGGAGAGGGGTCAGCGGATGCTGAAGCGCATAGTGCAAAGAGGTCGCCGACTTTCTGCACAGAGCTACAAACTTCATGTGACCTTCAGATTAGCCCAAGTACAGTATGCAGAGAGCTTCATGGAACGGGTTTCCATGGCCGAGCAGCTGCAGCCAAGCCACACATCACCAAGTGCAGTGCAAGGCGTCGGATGCAATGGTGTAAAGCACACCGCTACTGGCCTCTAGAGCAGTGGAGACGAGTTCTCTGGAGTGATGAATCACGCTTTTCCATCTGGCAATCTGATGGACGAGTCTGGGTTTGGAGGTTGCCAGGAGAACGGTACATTTCAGATTGCATTGTGCCAACTGTGAAATTTGGTGGATGAGGAATTATGGTATGGGGTTGTTTTTCAGGAGCTGGGGTTGGCCCCTCAGTTCCAGTGAAAGGAACATTTAAAGCTTGAGGATACCAAAACATTTTGGACAATTCCATGCTCCCAACCTTGTAGGAACAGTTTGGAGCGGGCCCCTTCCTCTTCCAACATGACTGTGCACCAGTGCACAAAGCAAGGTCCATAAAGACGTGGATGACAGAGTCTGGTGTGGATGAACTTGACTGGCCTGCACAAAGTCCTGACCTGAACCCGATAGAACACCTTTGGGATGAATCAGAGCGGAGACTGAGAGCCAGGCCTTCTTGACCAACAACAGTGTGTGACCTCACCAATGCGCTTTTGGAAGAATGGTCAAAAATTCCTATAAACACTCTCCTCAACCTTGTGGTCAGTCTTCCCAGAAGAGTTGAAGCTGTAATAGCTGCAAAAGGTGGACCGACATCATGTTGAATTCTATGAGTTAGGAATGGGAGGCACTTCAGTTCATAGAATGAGTAAAGGCAGGTGAGACAATACTTTTGGCAATATAGTGTATGTCTCACAGCTGGCTGGGGAACGACTCGGGATCCTTCCGGGTGAGCTGGAAGATGCAGCTGGGATGAGAGAAGCCTGGGCTTCCCGTCTGAGGCTGTTGCTCCCGCTACCCGGCCCCGGATAAGTGGAAGACGACAGAACTTAATGGAAAAGTTTTAAGATTTGAATTTAGAACCAACTTTAGTTGTTTTAAATTCAAATTAAACAAAATGCATGCTCTTTACTTCTTAGGAGAAATAAACTATTCAGAGGTTAAAACATTGGTACCTTTTTACCTGTAAAACCATTCTGGGTTTGAACCTTCTGTACATTCAACAGCTTATACAAGTGTAAAAAGTACCTATTGTCTGCGCTCTCAGGATTTGCTTCTGCTCTCTGGGCTGAGAGTTCTTACCAATTTAGGGAAAAAGGGCTTTTAGACATTGTGCTGCTCAATCCTGGACCAATCTGCAGAAAGACTTTACAGGAAATTATTTCATTAAAACTCATTTAAGAAACTTTTTAATTAGGCCTGATATTTTATTTTAACCGCCCGTCTCTAACAAGCTTGCGAAGGTGCTAAAGTATATCCTGGTTGATTTCAGGTGAGAGGTAAGGTACACCCGAGACAGGTCACCTGTTGATTATGCAGGCTTATGGAAGGCGGAAAGAAACTAAAATACCCAGAGAAAATCCATACATATACAGGGAGAACATGCAAACTCCACACAGAAAGACCAGTGTTACAAGACCCGTTCCCCCTGGGATTTGAACCCTGACCTTCTTGCTGTAGAGCCACGGTGCTAACCACAGTACCACCGTGCCACCCTCACAATATTGGGATGTCGTTAATGTTACTCCGTTCCTAAAATAAAACTAAAATGATTGAAAATTAGTCGTAATATTGAGAATTTAGTTGAATTACTGTAACAAAAAGGATCAAGAATGAAATATGAACTGTGTTTAATCAACTACTAGGTCAGGGATCGATGAGATTCTGACAAGATCTAAAGTTAAAGTTACCAATTTTAAAAAAAAGTCCTAAAGTTCTGGAATATTTTTGTAGTTTTTCTTTATATCTTAAGACGAGCTTCATTTGGTTTCTTTGTTTCATTTTCTTTTCAAACCTTCCACTTTTTCTTTTTCTTTCTTTGGTCTTTTTCTGACCAAAAATTGAACTCGGTCGGTCACTGAAGAAAGCTCTGCTTTTAAAAATGGATGTAAATGTCATTTAGTTTTTGAAAGCGTGTGTGTTTTCAGCCACCTGGTTTCACAGCTGGCTTGCATTGATAAATCCTCCTCTGTGCGACTATGAATCATTCTCTTTCTTTTCTGCTAATAAAGCAACGTCAATTTTCTGCTTGTCTCTGCAGCAGTGGAATGAAGTCATTTGTATTGTTTTATTTCATTGTTTTTTTATTTGACGTGGAGTAAACTATGACACACGTGCAGTGGGAGTGTTTGCTGCGAGGCTCTGATACGACACAACTGATTTAGAAATCTGTGCTTTTTAAAAAAAAAAAAAAGTTTGCTGTTCTTGTGTGAAGGTTTCCTCAGGCTTTCGGTGATTTGCACCAAACATCCCCCTCTCTAACACAGTGCCTCCTGATGGATTGATTTTGACAGGTGTTTGGAACGTGGGATCAGATGTCTCACCCACATAACAAACGTACAAGCTGTTTATGGACACAGGGCTGTAAAGATTGGGCCTTTTGTTCTGGCCTCTGACTAGCTCTTATGTAAGGCTTTCCCGCTTGGTAATTACAGGCTTTGGTGGGTATGTGAAATTCCAACCCTGGTCAATCTTGTTGGGGTAGCTTGGATAAAGAGGAAGGTTTTTAAACATGTTGGATTGTTATTAGTGGCCAAAAAGAAGTTAAGCTGTTGCAAATGATAACTACTGTTTGGAGTCTTTATTCTCAGATTAAGTTCACTGTGAGTGTGTAATCTGAGATTTAGATGCACCAATAGTAATAAATTAAAACCGCTAGCGGCGATATTGGCACGTAGCAGCGCAGCACCAACCTGACTCATGTCGACACTTTAGACCAGGCATGGGCAAACTACGGCCCGCGGGCCACATGCGGCCAGTCAAACGTTTTAATCCGGCCCGCTAAACTAGAAAAAAATTAAATAAATAGACATTGTTTATGTTTTATTTTCCGTGCAATTCTGATGTTTTGTCACTAGGTGACGCCAAAGATACAACAACACTGGTCCCATTAAAATGTTTGTGTCTTCGTGATGCACATGCTGTCAAAATAAACAGTGTAAACAGATATGAAAGGCCGTCGGGCCCCAAAACACGCACGTAAACAAGTGTGTTAGATGTTAAAACAAGTAAAATGTTGCATCAAGCGCTTAAATTTCAGACTTAGCGCCACTAAATTTGAAGTTTAATGCTCTTAATGTAACATTTATCAGAATCAGAATATACTTTAATGATCCCACACATGGGAAATTTGTGTGTCACAGCAACAACTTCCTATCTGCTAAGTGAGTCATTGTAGAGTCCGATCACGTACGGAAAGAAAGACCTCCGGTAACGAGATGTTCTCGAGCGGAGCTGTCTGAGCCTCTTGGAGAAGGAGCTCCGTTGTTCGTCCAGGAGTGGGTAGAGAGGATGGTCATGATTGTCCATGATGGATAAAAGTTTGTTCAGTGACCTCCTCTCTACCACTGCCTCAAGTGAGTCCTGTTTGCTGCCAATGACAGAGCCAGCCAGTCTGATTAGTTTATTCAGTCTGTTGGCGTCACTGGCTGCGATGCTGCTCCCCCAGCAGATGACAGAGAAGAACAAGGAGCTGGCTCCTTGTTTAGCGCGCTTGTGTAAAATCTAGCGCCATTCTATCTAATCTAGCGGTTACCAAAGCATGCCACCCATCTGCTCCTGTTCCCAGGGGCGAATCCAGGATGTTCTAATGGGGGGAGGCGCCCCACCGACCCTCTGGATCCGCCCCTGGTTCCGGCCGCTTGTCAAATGTTAAAACTCAATGAACATTGAGGCAAAAAGTCTGCCCACCTTTAGACGAAGGTCTTCCGATGGCGCTCTCGTCCTGGTCTTTTTTAACTACTTGCTTCAATGAACTGAAGCCAGCCTTCCGATCCCATGTCCTCAGTTCAATAGTCTTTTTTTTCTAATGGCTGTTTAATTGTTACTTTGTGTGAAAAAAAATTTAAAATGTGAAAAATGTTGTTTTCCAATTGAATAAATAATTTTATCTATAATTTATGAGACTATCATCTTTAAAAGGGGTGGACCTTTTTGTGTGGCTTTAGCTCTGACCAATCAAAACCAATGCAATCCTTATTTTTTACCCATATGAGCTGCGCCATGTTGAGTCCACAAGGGCGGAACTATGCTGCCATTTGACCAGATTGTGTTGGCTCGGCAACCATCTTGCCAACTAGGAGTGAGCTTTTTGAGGCGACACACCCCGTTACTTGAAACTAACCGCAACCAATTCAGTCCGGCTTCCTACCAATTAAAAAAAGAATCAGGACTGTTGAGAATCTAACGAAGATAAAAGACTCACAGGAGTTATCATGACAAGATTAGGGACTGATGGCTGTTCATTTTTCAGTAGGAAGTCTGCGGGTGGTGGATTTAATGAAGCCACTGGAGACTTCTTATTTGGCACGGAGGGTCATTTCGACTCGCTATGTCTGGTTCATATATGCAGTCATTAAAAGAGATCATCTACAAGTGCTCATGTGAGAAGCCATGTTTTATTTCGGGTTAGCTTTTCCTCTGAACATCTGGTTTACGAAGTCATGGACATCATTTCTGTTTCCTCTTTAGATTATTTATGTTCCCCTCCTTGGAATGCTAAGCACCCGGCACTCCCTACTTCAGACCTTTATCTTGTTTAGACCAGTTTAGGATGTGATGGTCTGTGGAGGTGCGATGTGTATACTTCACACCCTCGGATCCCTGCTGAGAAAGATGTCACAGTGAGAAGGGTCAGGGACGGCCGTGTAATAATGAAATACGGTCTGCTCAGACTGCACCTGGGAAATCTCTCTGCTGTCACTGAAGAACATTCCACATGGCAGCGCCACATGGCAGCACCGTGGTACATGACTTCACAGAGATTCCACAGTAGCTAGATAAAAAGTTTGTTGCGGGTTTTCTCACCGCCTTGAAGAAATAAATTAGAACTGCTATCAAGCTGCTCAGGAGGTCTCCTTACACTTTAAGACTCATTGTCTTCAACAAAAACCATCACTAATTGACCGGATTTGTACATTTGCATATGTTTCAGTATAAAAAACACTTTATTGAAGTTAACGTGCAAAGTAGCAATCTGCCTAATTTCTGATCTGCCTCTTTAATATTTTATCTTCATAAAGAACCAAACTTCTGTTAAACTTCTACTTAACACTAGAACCGCAAGAGTCGTCAATATGCACATCACTTTAATATTCTGACCTTTTATGAGTTTTAATATAGGTTTTCTATTTTATCAGGTATTCTTTGTGTTCTAAAAATGAACATGTCAAAATTTATAAGCATTTTATCTCCTCTAACCTGCTGCGCCCCGCAGCAGCTGAGAGGAAGCGAGCATTGGCACCATAGCAATATACTATAGTATTGTATTTACTGACACATTGCTACACATAAGTGTGTGTGTGTGTTTGTGGAGAGAGACAAGGAGGACTCTGACGCCACTACAGAAACATTTTAGAAAGTTTGAGTGATATCATATTCAAGAGACACCATGAAAAGAGGAACAAAATTGTTCCGTTCCATCATCTTCTGCTTGTTCCGGGGTCGGGTCGCAGGGGCAACAGCCTCAAGCGGGCAGCCTAGTCCTCTCTCTCCCCGGCTGCATCCTCCAGCTCACCTGAAAGGATCCCAAGTCGTTCCCCGGCCAGCTGTGAGACATAGTCTCTCCAGCGGGTCTGGGGTCTGCCCCTTGGTCTCCCGGTGAGACGTGCCCGAAACATGAAACAGAAAATTGTTGTCTGAATAAAGTATGCCATGTTTTCTAGATAAGTCTTTAAAGTTCAGGTTAACATATTGGAATAAAGCCAATTTATAACACGGACATTTTTGAAGCAGCAGCGCAAAATGCAAAAAAAAAGTAGGCTATTGATGAATTGGATCATTTCACTTTTTTCTCGGTCTCACAAACGATCAAATTTAAACCAATTTTAAAAAAAAAAAAATTATGGATGGAAGGATGGAGCTGAGATCGACAGGCGGATCGGTGCGGCATGAGCAATAACTAGGACGCTGCATCGGTCCGTCATGGTAAAGAGAGAGCTGAGCCGAAAAGCAAAGCTTTCGATTTACAAGTCGATCAACGTTCCAACCCTCACCATGGTAACCAGCTGTGGGTGGTGACCGAAAGAATGAGATCACGGGTACAAGCGGCCGAAATGAGCTTCCTCTGCAGAGTGGTTGGGCTCTCACTCAGAGATCGGGTGAGGAGCTCTGCCATCGGGGGGAGCTCGGTGTCGAGCCGCTCCTCCTCCAGGTCGAGAGGAGCCAGATGGGGTGGTTCGGGCATCTGGTCAGGATGCCCCCCGAGCGCCTCGCGGGCGACGTGTTTTGGGCATGTCCCATCGGGAGGAGACCAAGGGGCAGACCCCGGACCCGCTGGAGAGACTATGTCTCACAGCTGGACAGAGAACGACTTGGGATCCTTCCAGGTGAGCTAGAGCAGCGGTCGGCAACCTTTTACACCGAAAGAGCCATTTGAACCCGGTTTCCACGGAAAAGAAAACGCTGGGAGCCGCACATCTAAAATGAAAAAAAAAAAAAAAACTTCTACTACTTTACCGCAGCATGTTTTCTTATGAAATCCACGCGCTACAGAGAAAATTATATTTTATTCATTTAATGAACACATTTTGAACATTTTGAATTCTTGAAAAATAATAACAATGAATGTCTCTTTCAAATAAATTAAAAAGCTGAATTTAAATTGTGCATGCAGCAAACAAAAGGGAAAAATCCGTGAGCCGTCATCCTTATATCGCCTTGGCCCAAGGCCCTTGGGCTTTCAAAGTATGCAGCGGAGCCTTGACTTGAATATATAAAATAAATTGGGGGAAAAAAGCACTGTGTCACTAAACAATGAAAATTAAATATTTGCAAAATATCTGCATAAATATTTATTTTACCTGGTTAATGGGACTTCTGCTCCTGAACCTCTGCGCACAGCTTCTGCAAATCGGGGCTGTACGAAGTCACTTTAATCTTTACGCAGGACTGTAAGCTGTCATCTGTGAGCCGTAAGCGGTGTTTGTTTTTAATGCAGTTCATGGTGGAGAATAGCTGCTCACATACATATGTGGATCCGAAGATCGACAGGACTCCAAAGGCATATTTCTTCATGTTCGTGTAGGTGTCGGGGATGGCATTCCATGTTTCAAATATGAGTTTGTCCGGTCTCGGGAGGTTCTCAATATCACTCCATTTGTGATTCTGAGCAAGAGTGGCCTTCTGACGGGCAACATCTTCAAGGTCCTCTGTCAAGCGTTTGAATTTGGACACCCAAATGTCTTTGTCAGCTATGTCAGCCAGCTCCAGCTCCAGAGCAGGTTGACTTACACCTGCAAATGCAGTCACGTTTAGCAGGGATGGATCAATGGTCAGGAGAGTGACGGGGAAGGACAATGTGGTTTTTTCCTCTCTGAACTCACGGAATCGTTTACCAAACGACGCTTGCATTGTGGTGATTGTAGACTGCAAATACTCTGAATTGATCACTCCGTGAGCTTGTTTGAACTCCCTTAAAGAGGGGAAGTGAGACAGTGTGCCTCTCTGTAAATCTCTGGCTAAAACTGTCAGTTTGCGCTCAAACGCCAACACCTCCTCCAGCATGTGCAGCGCTGTGCCTCCTCTCCCCTGAAGCGTTGTGTTCAGCGTGTTTAGTTTCGCTGTCATGTCCACCATGAAGTGGAGTTTTTCCAGCCACTCTGGCTGTTCCAGCTCAGGAAAGGTGAGCCCTTTGCTGCTCATGAAAGTTTTCACCTCTCCCAGACATGCAGCAAAACGTTGAAGCACCTCTCCTCTGGACAGCCACCGGACTCTGTTATGCAGCAGGAGATCAGAGTATGCGCTCTCCACCTCATCCAGTAATGAACGGAACTGGCGGTGATTTAAACCTTTTGCCATTATTTCATTGACAATCTGAATAACAACATTCATGACCTCTGTGCATTCTGGAGGAAAACTTTGCGCGCACAATGCCTCTTGGTGCAGGATGCAATGAAAAGTCAGCAGCTTTCTATCCAGTGATTTCTGCAGCAAAGCCACAAAGCCCCTGTGCGCTCCAGTCATACTCGGTGCCCCATCGGTAGCCACCGACACGAGGTGGGTTGTTTTTATTTCTTTGGCTCGTAAACAATCAAGCACAGCCTCACAGATGTCCTCCCCCCGTGTCTGGCATTTTAGTGGTATCAGCTCAACCATTTCTTCCTGTGGTCCAGCAGAATTCACATATCGGAAGAACAGCGCTATTTGTTCAATGTCCGTTTTGTCTTTGGACTCATCACAGGCGATTGAGTATGCTGCTGCTGAATTGATGTCTTTGATTTGCTGTTTTGTGATATTTTCTGCCATTTTTATGGTTCTGTCTTTGACAGTTTTCGCAGAGAGAGGCATCTCTCTGATTTTCTGCACAATTTCGTCTTTGTTTTTAAAGTCCGCAAATAAGTGTTCTGAAATCTTAAGGAATGATTCTTTCATATATTCTCCATCTGTGAACGGTTTCCCATGCCTGCCTATTTCCTGAGCGGCCACAAAGCTTGCATATATAGTTGTATTTGCAGACTTCACCCACTTCTTGAATTGATTTTTCGTCCGGTCATCCTTCTGCATAAGTTCCGAAACAGCTTTTTTCCTCTCTTCTCCCTCTGGATATTTTTCAGCAAAGGCTCTGTGTGTATTGTTAAAATGTCTTGCGACATTTGACCGTTTATTGTTAGCCAGTTTTTCTCCACAAATTAGGCATACTGGTAGGCCAGTCTCGCCCGAGGTAAATGCAAATGAATCTGCCCAGGCATCATTGAATGTTCTATTTTCTTGAGATATTTTTCTTTTCTTACATTTCTCCATTGGTTTTGCCGGGATTGAAAGTCGCTCAAAATAGACGGCGTTTCAGCGGGTATACCAGCTTCCGCAGTGTGACGTCTATTTTGAGCGACGAAAAAATAATATCAAATAATTTAATTAATATTTTAATATTTCAAGATCACAATAATCTTCAAATTTAGAACTAAAATAATATAAAAACTAACACAAATAAAACACACTTCAATTAAATACAAAAAAAAAAATTTTTTAGTAATTTATTTTCCCAAGCGGCTTGGGAAAATAAATTACTAAAAAATTTTTTTAGTAATTTTTTTTAGATGGGCCAAGAGCCGCATTATAAGGATGAAAGAGCCGCATGCGGCTCCGGAGCCGCGGGTTGCCGACCGCTGAGCTAGAGGATGCAGCCGGGGAGAGAGAGGCCTGAGCTGCCCGTTTGAGGCTGTTGCCCCAGCGACCCGACCCCGGAACAAGCGGAAGATGACGGAACGAATGGAACTTCTTCTTGAAGTTGAACTTGAAAATTGACAAAGTAACTGAAGTAAAATTCTATTGAGTGGAAACACTCTGAAATCTTTTTATTGTTATTAAACCATTCAGGTTGTTTGTTTGACCTGAGTGATTGTATGAAATAAGAGAGGACATCCTTGCCCCTTCATTGTGGCAACTTTTACATGAAAACATTCTCTACTTCAGTTTGCATCGACTTTAATCGCTCCCCGATGAAGAAAGAGCCATCTAAACTTCTTATGCATGATTGCAAAGAAGTAAAGAGATGTTGCGCCTGCTGAAATTGGGTGCCTTTATTCTGCTCAGCAAGCACTTCCACAGATGGCACAGAGAGACATAGCTAAACATAATGCATGCTTCAAAAGAAAAGACCCAACTGGAGATGAGCATTTTCATGCTGTTAACTCTGAGTAGGTGGCAGGATGTTTTGATGATCGACCGAAACACTCTGTAGTCTAAATTTACAATCCTTGCTCTGATTGTTTCTCAGAAAGTAATGTTGCTCATCTATGACTTCATCAACGCTGCTTCTTGAGGGTAAAACAAAGTTCAGACCAAACCTCTTTAAATATTGTTTTCACAGTAGCACAAGTATCAATAAGATTTTAATCTTACCTCAATCTGACCTGAAACATGACATCCCGGTTTTCTTTAAACCGGTCAACACATTACGGCAGAAACTAGTACATCCTAAAGACAAGATGCCCACAGAAAAACAGAGCAATGTAGTTTATTCGATCCGGTGCAGTGAAGGTAGCTGCAAAGAACACTACATTGGGGAAACTAAGCAACCACTCCACAAAAGACTTTACCAACACAGAAGAGAAGCCTCAAGTGGTCCACAGTCTGCTGTACATCTGCATCTTAAATCCACCAAACACACTTTTGAGGACAGTGAGGTGAAAATTCAAAGTAGAGAGAAAGGATGGTTTGAAAGAGGGGTGAAGGAAGCCATCTTTGTGATGAAAGAAAATCCCTCACTGAATCGGAGTGGAGGCGTTAGATACATTTTGCCCGGGATTTACAGCAGCCTTTTGAAGCCATGGACTAAAGATGACACCTCGTGACCCAGTTTCACGCCTCTCGTTAGCAGGAATTTCTATTCACTAGGCTTTTAGCATTTTTATATAATAGGGTCGTTTACTGGTCTGTGGCTACAATAGGAGCCATTCACGGCCATCATAGGTAACACAGGCTCATTGGTCGAGCCCTGCCTTACTATTTTTTTTTACCTTTTACACAGGTTAGTATAAATAGATCCAGTTTTTTGTCCATTTCATTCAGATTGAAAATGATTTCCGGATGGAAGTCGAAACGTCTCGATTAAGAATTAAACTGTCCAGAAGACTTTTTTGAAACTTTTTCTACAATGGATCACTCCTGGATGAATGAGGGACTACACGGAATTCTTACCTCAATGTTGCTAACAAAGACAAGTTCATTATAAAACCCTCCTTTTCTTCTGAAGCACTATGTACACAGTGAGCGGGCCGATTGATTCGCTAGAGTCTCCTGCAATAAGTCAGCTTGGATGTAGCGTTTAGAGTCGACTCAAGTTGACTCGGTCAGCAGGTTTATCTGCAGGAGCAACAGCCTCAGACGGGAAGCCCTCGGCTTCTCTCACCCCACCTGCATCCTTCAGCTCACCCAGATGGATCCCGAGTCGTTCCCCAGCCAGCTGTGAGACATAGTCTATGCAGCGGGTCCGGGGTCTGCATCTTAGTCTCCTCACAGTGGGACGTGCCCGAAACACCTCACCAGCGAGGCGTTTGGGAGGCATCCTGAGCAGATGCCTGAATCACCCCATCTGGCTTCTCTCAACCTAGAGGAGGAGCGGCTCTACTCCGAGCTCCTCCCAGCTAGCAGAACTCCTCACCTGATCTCTGAGTAAGAGCCCATCCACCCTGCAGGGGAAGCTCATTTTAGCCGCTTGTAAAAAATACAATAAGATTTTTTTGTTGGTATTGCAGAGCAGTGATGAGCACAATCAACCTTTATTCTTTTGGATTAATTGTTTGCTTTTGTTTGTCAGTTAATTACTGCTACAGTTGACCATATTTCTACAATGTCTTTTAAAAAAATATCTTGGGCCAAGTATGCGTCAAATTTTGTGTCCAAACTTCAAACTTCCACATCAGTGCGTAAGAGTGGCGAACATGTTTGTTCTAAAATGAGTGCACTTGTAAAATGATGGGGAATGGGATGATGAAAGGGTACGCAGCAGTGAGGAAATGTGTTTTTATAGAGCAGCAGTGATTGTTCTTAATGCCTCTTTCTACCTCATACGGACACCGATCGTTGGTTTGATCGCAGTTTCTCACAAGAGTGGAAATAACAGAAAAAAAATGTTGGGAGGAGACAGTGATGAAATGTTCTAACTAGGATCCATCTTTAGAAACAAACACTCCTTCACCTTCTTAACCGTCTATTTTTTACCGGATTGCAGGGGGTGGCGGAGCCCATCCTGGCTGATTCGAGGCGAGGGCATAGTCTGTCACGGGGCCACACACACATACAACCATACACACACAACAACTCATTCCTAGGGGCAATCACGTAGTGGCCAATCAACCTAGAATGCATGTTTTTGGGGAGTGGGATGAAACGGGAGTACAGGGAGGAAACCGACGCACACCTGGGGAGAACATGCGAACTCCACACAGAAAGGCCAGTGTTCCAAGCCTCATCCCCATGTAGGACTCAAACCCACATTCTTCTTGCTGTGAGGCCACAGTGCTACCCACTGCATCACCGTGCCGCCCCACTTCTTCACTTACCACATTTTTTTTCCCGTCTCATCCTTCTCATCCAAGAGATCAGATCTAGTTTTCTGACTCCATAACCAAACCAAGGCTGATTGTGCTGGTTCTATCTGGTCTGCGTGCACCTGTGTACTCCTAACAGGGCTCCCGGCATGTATCAGTAAAACCTCCAGAGGATCCAAAATGAACAAGTCTTATTTTCAATCGATCTAAAGACAGATGTCCTTCCCTGATTTCTATTTTGTCATTGTTTCCTCCATCAGATTCAAGGGTCTTTGATCCCTCTATCGTACGGCCTCCTAGTCCATCCAGTCCCAAACACAGGAACATCAACAAAAGTTTGGATTTTGATGGTCTTTATGGGATTAAAATGACAGCTGAAAATGAACATCTATCCAATCAAACTGGTTTGTTTGTGTTTTTAGTCGTGGTTGAGCCGTCAGCTGGACCAACAAGCAGCGACTCAGTCTGAAACCTGCCACCAGATGGCTCTTACAGACGCCATGTACAAGACCTTTCTTTGCCAAAATTTTATGCAACACTTTGTAGATTTTCCAGCAATCTGAGGCTCCTCATCTGATGTGGAATACACAGACATGTGGATGTTTAACCTCTAGTAAAAGGAGAGGAGAAATTCAACGTCCAATAGATGTGTCATAACGTCCCCATCGTGTATCAGTTTTAAAGATTATAAAGTCTGATCGACACAAAACCAGAGCTTAAGAGGAAATAAGAAAATAAAGTCAGAGTAAAAACAGAAGAGGTGATTACTCACTATTTTTCCTGCTGTTTCAGGTTTTCGGTACCAGCCGCTGTTATTAATAGACTGATTGAAAAGTGCAGTGTGTGTGTACACAGCGTGGAACAACACAATCTGTGATCCAGGCGAAGTGTCTCTGGTTCTCTGCTGGAATCCAGAATAAAACTAAAGAGAAGTTTAATGGGAACTGATGCTGAAGCCCGGCACAGAGATAATGGCCGACTCGAAAACTAACTGCAGATTGTACGAGTGAAAATAAACGACGGTGTCAAACATACACACGAAGTGGTGAACGAAACCTCAGCTTGTATTTTTGAATAAACTCTGGTATTCTTTCTTAATGTGTGTCTGTATTCTGATCACAGGAACGATACCTGAAAGTAGAAAAAAGGATCTGAATAAAAAAACATTAAGTAGTTAAACATTTCAGGGGCAAAAACAGACAATGTTTCACTTAAAAAACTTCATTTGTTTGCTTTTTTCTTACGTTTAATGGAATCTAATTAGAAATATAAGGTAAATTGTTAATTTTTCAAACCAACTGATCTCTTTTTTTTCTTTTTTTCATGTCTGATCTCTTCATCGTTTAATCATCATCAGGTAAGACATGGTTTTCTCTTTATTTTCACTCCTCAGACACCTTTGGTTTAACTGTAAACTGTAGAAGAAGAAATATTTAATTCATCCCTCAACGGGAAAATTTGTGTGCTGCATTCCACCGCAGCAGGCTGCCACGATGGCACCAATTGTGGAAGAAATAGGGGGTTGGGTGTCTTCTCCAAGGACACCTTGTCAGGAGCTCAGTGGGATTCGATCTTGCGAACTTCAGGTCAAAGAATGAACATTCTACCACTGAAGTAGAAAAAGTTTCAAAAAAGTCTTCTGGACAGTTTAATTCTTGATCGAGACGTTTCAACTTCCATCCGGAAATCATTTTCAATCTGAATGAAATGGACTGAAAACTGGATCTATTTATACTAACCTGAGTAAAAGGTAAAAAAAAATAGTAAGAAGGGCTCGACCAATGAGCCTGTGTTACCTATGATGGTCGTGAATGGCTCCTATTGTAACCTAAAGCTGTTCACCCTCACAGCTAAAGCTGCAAAGAACACTACATTGGGGAAACAAAGCAACCACTCCATAAAAGACTTTACCAACACAGAAGAGAAGCCTCTAGTGGTCCACAGTCTGCTGTACATCTGCATCTTAAATCCACCAAACACACTTTTGAGGACAGCGAGGTGAAGATTCTAAGTAGAGAGAAAGGTTGGTTTGAAAGAGGGGTGAAGGAAGCCATCTTTGTGATGAAAGAAAATCCCTCACTGAATCGGAGTGGAGGCGTTAGATACATTCTGCCCGGGATTTACAGCAACATTCGGAAGCCATGGACCAAAGAGGACACCTCGTGACGCAGTTTCACGCCTCTCGTTAGCAGGAATTTCTATTCACTAGGCTTTTAGCACTATTACAATAGGGATCGTCTTTTGGTCTGAGGTTACAATAGGAGCCATTCACGGCCATCATAGGTAACACAGGCTCATTGGTCGAGCCCTGCCTTACTATTTTTTACCTTTTACTCAGGTTACTATAAATAGATCCAGTTTTCAGTCCATTTCTATCAGATTTAAAATGATTTCCGGATGGAAGTTGAAACGTCTCGATTAAGAATTAAACTGTCCAGAAGACTTTTTTGAAACTTTTTCTACTATGGATCATTCCTGGATGAATGAGGGACTACACGGACTTAATTCCACCACTGAGTTATCGCGATCGCCACTAGAGCTATCGATATTGTAGGTATGAAAACTATAAAAATTTCTCCATGTCCTTCAAACCTCACTGTACAACGGATACAGTCGTTTGTGGAGAGGCTAACAATAAAAAAAAAATCTTTAATTTCTGTGTGTTCATAATAACAAGACTGGAAATGTTATATATTTTGGTTTATTAATTATTAGGCTTTTATTGTTTTGGTTTTTTTTTTACATCAATAGTGACAGAAACGACTGGTCATATTTAACAGTCAGTCAGTCTCCTTCTTGTCCGTCCATCCCTTAAGGGTTGCGGGGGGTGGCGGAGCCCATCCCGGCTGATTTAAGGCGAGGGGCAGGGTACACCCCGAACAGGTCGCCAGTCTGTCGCAGGGTCGCACACATACAACCATCCACACACACACACTCATTCCTAGGGGCAATCAACCTAGCATGCATGTCTTTAGAGGGTGGGAGGAAACCCAAGTACCCGGATGAAACCTACACAGACACGGGGAGAACATGCAAACTCCACACAGAGAGGACAGTGTTCCAAACCTCATCCCCATCCAGGTCTCGAACCCATGACCTTCTTGCTGTGAGGCCACTGCGCTACCCACTGCGCCACCGTGCCGTCCCATATTTAACAGCTTTTTCAAAATACAGGTATTATGAAAAATTCCGTTCTGTCATCTTCCGCTTGTTCCGGGGCCGGGTCGCGGGGGCAACAGCCTCAAACGGGCAGCCCAGTTCTCTCTCTCCCCGGCTGCATCCTCCAGCTCACCCGGAAGGATCCCAAGTCGTTCCCCGGCCAGCCGTGAGACATAGTCTCTCCAGCGGGTCCGGGGTCTGCCCCCTGGTCTCCTCCCGGTGAAACGTGCCCCAAAACACGTCGCCCGTGAGGCGCTCGGGAGGCATCCTGACCAGATGCCCGAACCACCCCATCTGGCTCCTCTCGACCTGGAGGAGGAGCGGCTCAACACCGAGCTCCTCCCGGATGGCAGCTCTCCTCACCCGATCTCAGAGTGAGAGCCCAGCCACCCTGCGGAGGAAGCTCATTTCGGCCGCTTGTACCCACGATCTCCTTCTTTCGGTCACCACCCACAGCTGGTGACCATAGGTGAGGGTAGGAACGTAGATCGACTTGTAAATCAAGAGCTTTGCTTTTCGGCTCAGCTCTCTCATTACCACGACGAACCGATGCAGCGTCCTAGTTATTGCTGACGCCGCACCGATCCGCCTGTTGATCTCCTGCTCCATCCTTCTCCCACTCGTGAACAAGACCCCGAGATACTTAAACTCCTCCACTTGGGGCAGAACCCTGTCCCTGACCCGCAAGGGGCATTCCACCATTCCATTATGAAAAATGTTTATAAAATCATCCATTCTGACTTTGCTGATTGAACTGGTGCAAAAAAAAGTATATTAATAAACCGCGGATATTTGAAACCTCAGCCTATACATTTCACTTTTTACCCCGGTGTAAAAACTATTCGGTTCCTGCCGGAGAGGAAAAGTCCTTCTCTGTGTTTTCATGCTGGAACCCAAACAGGGTGTTCCTATTGGATGAGCCAGCAGAAATCATGTGCTGGACACTTGATCTGTGCTCCATCGATCCCAACACGCAGGACGTAGAACCTGCAGGGTTTTGTAAAACATCCAAAGAAAAGTGAGTTTAGAAACTAATCGTGGGAATTTAATATGATCATGAGTACGACCTGGTTCTGCTGAGGTTTCAGTCTCATGCAGACCACACAAACAACAGGACCTGACGGAGCACGCTGGGAAAGAAAACCCGCCATATAAAAAGTGAAAAAACACTTAACTAAACATAATGTTAAACTTTTGGGTTGCAAGAAAAAACAAATATGGCCTCCTCTCGGACATTTCTTCTTCTCACCAGGGAATCTTTTGCAAATTTATTTCTGTAACACCTAAGAAATCTGGTCCCCCGTTTATCTTAGATCTTCCGAGGGTCTCCTGGTTGGATGGAACACCTCACAACAAAAATTTGTCTGTTTTTTAGTGCCACCATTTAGCTTCTCCCTCTGGAACAAATCCAGAAATGCATAAACTCCTCCACTTGAGTATGTAACTCAACTAAAGGGGTCTTAGCCTGGAGGCAAGGGGTACGGTATGTCGTTTATGTTGAAGTCCAATTACATTAAATATATATATATTTTTCATCTCCACCTTAAAAACAACCCCAGGCTGCTTCTCTCTGGTGGTACATCAGCACCACGTTGACGTCACCATTCCAAAGATTCTTTTCCCTCGCTTACGTAGTCAGTTCTGACGTCTGGATTCACTCTCATTTTTCCTCTGCATTTCCCTGCGCTCCTGTGTGCCCTGCATCTAATATTTATGTTGCATGTGAAGGCGGACAGCATGCCAAGCAGCCAAATGCAACCAGTCTCATGTGTATTGGCAACACCTCCGTCTGAAGTCGTTTCATCATTCTCATTCTGGAGACCTCCGCAGCGAGCTCCTCGCTGACGTTCTCACATTCATCATCACACATTCCCTCTCTGGGTCTCACTTTCTCATTCATCCCAAAAACTCTGTACCAAGAAACGTCCTGATACGGCAAGATAGGGTTAAGTCTGCCAAGGATGTGACATCAGAGATGGATGGACCCATCAGCTGATCCAACACCAGACAAATAATCTCATTCCCTGCCCCTAGGGAGGAGTCCACTTCTCCCAGAAGGAAGAACCGGGGTCTCTCCTTTTACATGAGAGGAGAATCTTAAAAGGAAAACATGATAGAAAACCTTGTATATTATGGATTCTATAGATTAAAACAAAGAAACCCCTCATGGTTGGAATCATTGGTGTTTCACTCACTGGAAGAATAGATCATTACATAAAATATAAACTTATGTTATAAATTCAGAAGTTTCTTTTCAGAGGAGTTGTATCTACTTCAACATCTTAGCTACTCGGGGAGGTAGTACATTTAAAAGGATCAGAGACAGATAGTTAAAGACCCACAGGCTCCTACTGTAGATGGGAATGCAAGGGCTCCTATACGAGCTCCTCCCGAATTTAGAGCTACTCATTCTATCTCTGAGCGAGATCCCCGGCAACCTTGCAGATGAAGCTCATTTGAGCAATTTGTATTTGTGATCGTGCTCTCATCTTGGCCTCGTATACACTGCTTTCAAATTCTTAGAGGTGGAGACGGTGGATCAGCGCTAGACCGGAAGGTTGTGGGTTTGATTCCCACTGAGACCACCGTCTAAGGTCCTTGGAGAAGACACCTGAACCCCCGTTTCTCCCACCATTGGCACCGTCGAAGGGCAGCCTGCTGCGGTGTAAGGAGTGCAGCACACAAATTTTGCCAGTGAGGGATGAATGGAGTAATTCATTTATTTATTTATTATTCAAATTATTATTCGTTGCTCTCACCATAGGGACAGTCGTGGCTGCCTGCTGGGGTGCAATGCAGCAGAGTAATTTCCCCGTTTTTGGAACTAATGAAAATATTCTTCTTCAAAATCGCAAATAAAAAATTCAACCAATATAAAAATGTAGGATCCTCAGAAGGTTTGAAGCTCTGCAGAAAAAAATCACCTGCAAAATAATTTGGAACTTGGTGTATAGTCCTGACCGTACCGTATGTGACGATAAAACCTCTAAAAGGCGCTCTGTTATCGAAACGTGCTCACATTCTAAAGCCAAACATGGAGTTTTATTTTTACAATAATTCAGTTTCTGTAATGGTTCATGTTGTTTTAGACCCCGAACGTCAAACAGAGAGAGAGAGATAGAGAGAGAGAGTGAGGTTGAACAGCAGTGGAGACCAAAAAAAGTAATAAAAGTCGTTATCAGTGAATAATGCCTCAAACGATCCAGCTTCACAGTCACATCTCCTCCTCGTCTTTTCCAGCTAATTGAAAATGTATTTATTCCTCTGAATTAGTGCCCGTTCTGTCGCTCCATAAAAAGCAGATTAGCTTTGAGCCTTTAACTTTGTCCACTTATGAGTCAAATGATGTGAAACCAAGAAGCAAATTTATCCTGATTGGTCTGCCTTTGTGTTGATTAAACGGCCTTTAAAGCATCTGTGTGTGCCGAGCAGGCCGAGTCGTGCGGCGTCGCTTCACTTTAACACCTTGAATTCAGCTTAAAATGGTCTCTTGGTCTCTTATTCTTTGGAGATCGTTCCTCAAGCAAACAATCATCACATTAAGGAAGACTTTTTATTTAATGGATGTGACTGTGTCTGCTAAATCACAAACAAGGTGCACGACCTACCAAACCAATATCTCATTATTTTTGGAGTAGCGCCGCTCCTCCTCCAGGTTGAGAGAAGCCAGATGGAGCGGTTCAGCCATCTGGTCAGGATGCCTCCCGATCGCCTCACAGGTGAGGTGTTTCAGGCACGTCCCACCAGGAAGTGACCAAGAGGCAGACCCCGGACCAGCTGTGAAAACTATGTGTGACTGTGTCTCACAGCTGGCCGGGGAACGAATCGGGATCCTTCCAGGTGAGCTGGAGGATGCAGCCAGGGAGAGAGAAGCCTGGGCTTCCCGTCTGAGGCTGTTGCCCCCGCGACCCTGCCCCGGATAAGCGGAAGACGACGGAATGGAATAAGAAACAACACAACAATATGTATCGTCATATCACCTCATGTTCACCCTCACCATGGTAACCAGGATCTACGTTCCCACCCTCACCATGGTAACCAGGATCTATGTTCCTACCCTCACCATCGTAACCAGGATCTATGTTCCTACCCTCACCATGGTAACCAGGATCTACGTTCCTACCTTCACCATCGTAACCAGGATCTATGTTCCTACCCTCACCATCGTAACCAGGATCTACGTTCCTACCCTCACCATGGTAACCAGGATCTACGTTCCCACCCTCACCATGGTAACCAGGATCTACGTTCCTACCTTCACCATTGTAACTAGGATCTATGTTCCTACCCTCACCATGGTAACCAGGATCTATGTTCCTACCCTCACCATGGTAACCAGGATCTATGTTCCTACCCTCACCATGGTAACCAGGATCTACGTTCATATGTTCGTTGGAACGTTCAGTTTTTAGTTTCATTTTGATCCGTTTGTGTTCAAGACAAACGGGAGACGGTGGCCGCGTGGTTAGAGCGTTCGCGCGCGGACCGGAAGGTCGCGGGCTTGCGTCCCACGGAGAGCACGTCTAGGGTCCTTGGAGAAGACACCTAACCCCCGCTTCTCCCACCATTGGCGCCGTTGAAGGGCAGCCTGCTGTGGTGTAAGGAGTGCAGCAAACAAATTTCCCCGGTGAGGGATGAATAGAGTAATTCATTTATTTTATTTTTATTATTTTATTTGAAATGGAAGAGGCTTTTCGTGGTGCTTCTTAATGTTCGTCGTTATCTCCCAGCAGCTCGCCTGCTAATAGAAAACTGTCCCGCCACCGAACCCCTTCCTCATCCTCCCTGTAAAAATCCTGCTGAGACTTTCTCTCTGGAAAAGCAGATTAACACGCAGAGTGCAATGAATTCCCTGCAGTTGTATCGCAGAGTTAATTAAATTCATCATTGTCTTCGGAAATGGCCTGGATCCTCATCCGCTCTTGCTCTCGTCGGGATGACAAGTCTTCCTGTTTCAGACTTTGGGTAATTTAACCAAATGGTTTCAATCTAACTTAAAGATTGGAGTCACTAATCTCATTAACCACGTGTGGTCGACTGGTTGATCAGAGGTTTTTTTTTGTTCAACACAACTCGGTTTGTAACCAAAAACAATCAAAGAAATACTTTTCATTCAACTCCATTTGTGATACTTGGAGACATTGTGATCGTAATGTGCTGATTGTGAGTAGTGATACTCTGTCTTTAAAAAAAACCCAAACTGCTTCTAGATAGTCTTACAATAAAAGGTGCAAGTTAATGCATTTGAATAGTTTTATTATACTTGATGTTGGTCAAATCATGGTTATCAAAAAAAATCTTACTTTTCAATTTTTTATATATATATATATATTTTTTTTACACTTAAAGGCGTGTTCAGGCAGGCTGGAACGGGTAGAGGAAAGTATCAGGTGTGATGTGTGACAGAAGAGTTTCAGCTAGAATGAAAGGGAAAGTGTACAAAACCGTGGTGAGACCGGTCATGCTGATTGGCCTAGAAACATTAGCACTGAAGAAAAGACAGAGATGTTTGTAGCAGAGATGAAGATGCTGAGGATCTCTCTGGGAGTGACCAGGATGGACAGGATTAGAGGAACAGCACATGTTAGAGGTTTTGGGGATAAAGTTCGAGAGGCAAGACTGAGATGGTTTGGATATGTGCAGAGGAGAGAGAGAGAGTACATCGGAAGAAGGATGCTGGATTTGGAACCACCAGGAAAGAGGACTAGAGGAAGGCCAAAGAGGAGGTTCATGGATACAGTGAAGGAAGACATGAAGATAGTTGGTGTGACCAAAGAGGATGCAGCAGATAGGGTTAGATGGAAGAAACTGACTTGCTGTGGCGACCCCTAAAGGGAAAAGCCGAAAGAAGAAGAAGAAGAAAGGCAGTATGGCAGGGGTGTCCAAATCCGGTCCTCAAGGGCCGGTGACCTGAAGGTTTTCCATATGTTCTTGCACCTACACACCTAATCCAGTTAATCAAGCCATTGTGCCAAATTCTATTGGCTGTTATTTTTATTTTTTTGTGCATCAGCTGGATTGAACCAGGTATGTGTGGAAAACCATCAGGACACCGGCCCTCGAGGACCAGCTTGGACACCCCTGCAGTATGGGAAATCGTTCACCAACTCTTTGCAAATGCTGTGAAGGCTTCAAAGAGTACGTATTGCGCTTTCTGAGGCAAATAATTCTTATTTAATAGCAAATGTAGCTACATGTACATATTAATCGATTCAATCGATTAATTTCGCGCCAGGAGAATACAGCTACGTTAGTCAAACATTTAGATTGACCTGCATGAGAGCGCAAGAGAAGAAGCTGATGTTTGTACCAAAGAAAGATGTGGTGGTACAGTTACTGTTTTATTTTTTTACTTTCCGTTCCATTCTGTTTTCTTCTGCTCATCCGGGGATGGGTTGTGGGGGCAACAGCCTCAGACTGGAAGCCCAGGCTTCTCTCACCCCAGCTGCATTCTCCAGCTCACCCAGAAGGGTCCTGAATCGTTCCCGGCCAGTTGTGAGACATAATCTCTCCATCCTGACCAGATGCCCGAACCACCCCATCTGGCTCCTCTCGACCTGGAAGAGGAGCGGCTCGACACCAAGCTCCTCCCGGATGGCAGAGCTCCTCACCCGATCTCTGAGTGAGAGCCCAGTCGCCCTGCAGAGGAAGCTCATTTCGGCTCATTTACTGTTTTATTCTTTAGTTATGAAATCCTTATGTTTGTGTTTTACACCTAAGAAATCCACTTAGACTCGGGCGTTTTTTCTTCCTGCTGGCGGACAAAGTGTTCTAAAGTTCAAAGATTAAGGGTATTGTTGTTGAATTGAGACGATAAGTACAGGATGGGAGTGGATTTCTCCCTCTTGCTCTCTGCTTCCCATCGGTGCTGCCAGTATCAAACTTGTTTAGCACAGCACTCAGAACATAAGAGGAGGCCTGTTTGTTTCAACGGAAGACATGCCTCTCCACGCCAAGAGATGGCAAAGCTTTCAGCTGTCAAGAGCAACGCTCTGAGGAGTGTTTGAAGAGAGCACGAAACAGACAGGAGGCGCTTGTCTCTGAATTCATTGCAGCACACCTGCGACTCCTGTTGTGCAAGGGCGCCTTCAAGATGGACGCCCGAGTACGCCTGCTACATACCAAGTATGCATCAATCCGTTTCTATCATTCCGTTGCTTTTCTGTCCGAACCCTTTTTACCATACTAATATATTTATGGTGCCTCACCAGACGCCCAAGGGTGCTAAAACACATCAAACTACATTCATTTACATTAAAACCCAGACAAGGTTAAAAAAGCAACCATTAAAAACAGAAAACACTCTGATTGATTAGACAAATGGATGTTTAAAGAAATTTGTTCTTGATTCGTAATTGACTTGAGGAAATAAGTTGCTGTTGTAGACGTGAGGTGGTGAAAGAGTTTCTTTGAAGGGCTGGGGAGTGGGTGAACAGATGTGGAGAAAGACGATATGAGTGGACAAACATGTGCCAATGTCAACAGAATCAAAGACGGGGAATTGAAAGTTTAGATGGTGGTAAATGGCTAAGTGTTAAGAGCACAGTGTCATCTGCATAGAGGTTAAACCTTATGCGACCGTTTTAGGGTAAAATGTTTAATGCGGGTTTGATTGTTTCCCTAGTTCTATATATAAAACAAAAAATAAAACTCGTTCCGTACCGTCGTCTTCCGCTTATCCCAGTCGCGGGGGCAACAGCCTCAGACGGAAAACCCAGGCTTCTCTCACCCCGGCTGCATCCTCCAGCTCACCTGGAAGGATCCCGAGTTGTTCCCCAGCCAGCTGTGAGACATAGTCTCTCCAGCGGGTCCGGGGTTTGCCTCTTGGTCTCCTTCCGGTGGGACATGCCCGAAACACATCACCAGCGAGGTGCTCAGGGGGAATCCTGACCAGATGCCCGAACCACCCCAACCGGTTCCCCTCAACCTGGAGGAGGAGCGGCTTGACACCGAGCTCCTCCCGGATGGCAGAGCTCCTCACCCGATCTCTGAGTGAGAGCCCAGTTACCCTGCAGAGGAAGCTTATTTCGGCCGCTTGTATCTGCGATCTCATTCTTTCGGGTGGTGACCATCGGTGAGGTGACCATCTGGTGACTCAGGAGGGGAAGCAGTGCACCATCAACACTGTTTACGGTGGGGATGGGGAGCTGCTGACCTCGACTCGGGACATTTTGGATTGGGGTCAAGAGAGTTTTTGGACCTCCATGTCTAGAGGAGCCAGATGGGGTGGTTCTGGCATCTGTTCAGGATGCTACCCGATAAAACTACATCAAATAATAAAAAAAAAAATAAGTGGTGTGTAAATTTCCGTCCTTTGATCATAATGTTTACTTAAAGCTTTTCTTTGTGCTCCGTTAAAGAAGCGTTCAATCATCGATGAGGAGAGAAAGAGTTTTTTTTTTTTCTTGGCCAATTCTTCAAAGTTAAATGGTTTAGACATATTTAGTCAAACATGTTTTTACTCCAAATTTTAAAGTCTCCTTATTCTTTAATTTTTTTTTACGGATTGAGGTCGATTCTTTGGCTAGTTTGGTAATGTTTAAAATTTTTTTTTTTCTTAAACCCTTGAGCTGCTTTTCTTTGTTTTGTTTGGAAATTTTTGAGGAAAAAAATGAGAACGGCCAAAAGTAGCTCCTAAATTTTGGATGAGATCAAACTTCTTGAGTTAATTCTATATTTTTTCTACTATTAAGGTGGAGTTTTCTTAGTTTCTTGTTCATTGGCTTTCGTTCGTCTCATTTTCTGTCTTTGAATGGATATTTTTTTTTGTACTTTTATTCACAAAATTACAAGACAATCTTTTTATCTTTGCTTTTTGGCAAAAATAAAGTTCTCAATTTACAAGTCGATCCACGTTCCAACCCTCACCTATGGTCACCAGCTGTGTGTGGTGACTGAAAGAATGAGATTGCGGATACAAGCGGCCGAAATGAGCTTCCTCCGCAGGGTGGCTGGCTCTCACTCAGAGGTCGGGTGAGGAGTTCTGCCATCCGGGAGGAGCTTGGTGTCGAGCTGATCCTCCTCCAGGTCGAGAGGAGCCAGTTGGGGTGGTTCGGGCATCTGGTCAGGATGCCCCCCGAGCGTCTCGCTGGTGAGGTGTTTCGGGCACGTCCCACCAGGAGGAGACCAAGAGGCAGACCCTGGACCGGCTGGAGAGACTATGTCTCACAGCTGGCCGGGGAACGACTCAGGATCCTCCTGGGTGAGCTGGAGAATGCAGCTGGGGTGAGAGAAGCCTCGGCTTCCCGTCTGAGGCTGTTGCCCCCGCGACCCGGCCCCGGAAGACAACGGAACCGAAAGTATTTTTAATCCTACTCTCAAAAAGATTTGCCTCTCCAGTGAAGGTAAGAGTCTCTGACTGTGTTTCACCAAATACCATCCTTTTTAGTCAGTCAACCGGTCATCTGAAAAACCCCCAAATCTCTCCAGTGCTCTGGCAACCCATCAGTATGACATCACACTATTATCTAAGACCTAAAGGGAGACGATTCACCTCTATTAAATCATCACTGGATCTGTCCCCTTGCAACAGATCGCCATGACTCACTTAGCCGGCTGCTTGTCATCCCTCCTGATGTGCTGTGCATCACTGACAGAAGGCCTTTTTATTCTAAGGGTGCCGTTAAAACAGCACAGGTGTGGGATAGTGTGAGATTTACTTGTTTTGCTGCTCCTGAGCAGACCTCTGCTGGGAGTCGTAGACACACACGTTCACACTGAGACCCCGAATAGATTGTTTTATTAAATTTTGTAATTTGTAGGATTCACCAGTTTAAAAAGAGTAGCTCATTCTTCTGTGGATTGATTTTAAGTCTTAGTTTTTATTCTAATTCTGGTTACAGCGCCCCCTACCACAGCACAGACACCCCTTCACAGGGGCCTTAATCCGGTGTATAGGCTCGAAAATGTGGCAGTTAAAGACAACACCTGGGCACTCCTTGTGCCTGACCTTGCATCTGTCCGTGTTTCCATAACACTTTTGTTAAGCCAAAATCTCCCGAACCACTAAATAAACTGTCCTCAGTACCAACTATAGATGAGCTGGTAAGATTTCCAGGGCCATGCAACCAAAAAGTCAAAGTCACAAAGCGAAGGGTCACAAATGCTTGTGAACATAATTACTATAAAACCCCTGAAGGGGTTTTTAAATGAAGCTGCTAATGTTTATTCAGTACCAACTATAAACACAAAGAGGTTTCCATTCCGTTCCGTCGTCTTCCGCTCATCTAGGGCCGGGTCGCGGGGACGACAGGCTTCTCTTGCATCAGCTGCAGCCTCCAGCTCACCCAGGAGGATCCTGAGTCGTTCCCCGGCCAGCTGTGAGACATAGTCTCTCTAGCCGGTCCGGGGTCTGCCTCTTGGTCTCCTCCCAGTGGGACGTGCCCGAAACACCTCACCAGCGAGGCACTCGGGGGGCATCCTGACCAGATGCCCGTACCACCCCATCTGGCTTCTCTCGACCTGGAGGAGGAGCGGCTCGAGATCGAGCTCCTCCCGAATGGCAGAGCTTCTCACCTGATCTCTGAGTGAGAGCCCAGCCACCCTGGAGAAGAAGCTCATTTCGACCGCTATCATTCTTTCGGTCACCACCCACAGCTGGTGACCATATTTGTATATTTGTTTTGTGTTTTAAAATGACTATTTATTTTTTTTTTACATCCAACATGAGTCTTTTTTAATCCTGGTTTTAAAGCCGTAGGCAGTGATTTATGAACGTGTCTGTCTCTGATATTCACAGTGATGATAAACCTGTGATTGGTTGCTTCTACCTGGAACGGACTTGACTTTATTTGTATTGATTTTCTTGACTTTGTTTAGCTTTCTGGGGTCAATTTGTTCTTTTAGTCTCTCCATCCAAAACATATGTTGTCTTCCACTTTTTGAGAAACTTAGCCAATCTAAAAGCTAAAAAAATCAAAACTCTACACGATAAAAATACCCATTCATACAAACATCTGCTCCTGCTTTAAAAACAAAAGTCATTGTAACCATCAAAGAGAAGCTGAGGTAAATGTTAATATTCAGCTGATGCAGTGATTCTTTTCATATCTGCTGTGCGCCGCTCGTTCAAGTCTTTTCATCTGCTGGGAATGATTGATGCCATTGCCTTTCTCTCTCTCTGGGCATCTGCCCAGATTATTGAGCAGCCTCTTGTGTGTGCCTTCAAAGAGATACAGATAAATCACAGGCTAAGTGTCTGGATCCAGTGGCTGGGCAGCATGGCATGCCGGGCAGTGGCTTCCACTAAGCTAAAGTCACTCTCCTGACCTTGGACCATGTGTTGTAAGAGCGTGCACCAGAACGTTCTCCCTTTACTCACACACGCTCTGCTCTGATAAAGATTGCAATATGGAGTGGGAGCCGAGCTGGGAAAGTCATTTTTTAGCTGTGACAATCTGTTTCTGCAGCCAGAAGTTGTCCTTGATAGATGGATGTTTAATAGAGGAACATTTTTCTTCAAATACATCCTGCCAGTCGCTCAGGGAAGCGCTGACGTTATATATATCGTTAGCCAGTGTTACTTTTTTAATAATTATTACTAACCTGTACTAGCTTATGTTTACATGCTAACCTAAAGCAGCCTGTATTCTGTTTCTGCTTTCTTCCACTACGTTAGAGCAAAATCTGTGTTGCCTGAAATGTACGCGATGTCATATGGCGGTGCTTTCCGTTCCGTTCCCTCATCTTCCGCTTGTTCCGGGGTTGGGTTGCAGGGGCAACAGCCTCAAACAGGCAGCCCAGGCTTCTCTCACCCCGGCTGCATCCTGTAGCTCACCTGGAAGGATCCCAAGTCGTTCCCCGGCCAGCTGTGAGACATAGTCTCTCCAGTGGGTCCAGGGTCTGCCTCTTGGTCTCCTCCCGGTGGGACGTGCCCGAAACACCTCGCCCGCGAGGCGTTCGGGGGGCATCCTGACCAGATGCCCGAACCACCCCATCTGGCTCCTCTCGACCTGGAGGAGGAGCGGCTCAACACCGAGCTCCTCCCGGATGGCAGAGCTCCTCACCCGATCTCTGAGTGAGAGCCCAGCCACCCTGCGAAGGAAGCTCATTTCGGCCGCTTGTACCCGCGATCTCATTCTTTCGGTCACCACCCACAGCTGGTGACCATAGGTGAGGGTTGGTTTAATTAAAACCAATTAATTAAATATTAATTAAACAGAAAAATAAATAAGTCAAATAAATTGGGATGTCGGGTCAACCAAAATTGCACAGTGAACAATTGAGTGACTAACTTCACATTTGGGTTGTGCAGAGGTTATCACAGCTGCAATAAGGTTGGGGTTCAAGTCCCGGAGTGTGGGCGGAGCTTGGAACACTGTCCTTTCTGTGTGGAATTTGCATGTTCTCCTCGTGTATACGTGGGTTTTCTCCTGGTACTCCGGTTTCATACCGTAGATCCTGGTTACCATGGTGAGGGTAGGAACATAGATCCTGGTTACCATGGTGAGTGTTGGAACGTAGATCGACTTGTAAATCGAGAGCTTTGCTTTTCGGCTCAGCTCTCTCTTTACCACGACGGACCGATGCAGCGGTCTGTATATATGGCGTATGTATAATATGGCGGTGCGTTCATGGAAAATCTTAGTGTTTTGGGGATGGGTTAAGAAAGAAAAGTATTACAACTGATTACTGATGTCTTGCATGAGTGCGATATTACCTGGTTCAACAGGCTAACCGATAAATAAGTCAGACGTTGTAGGTTTTCTTCATTTATGAGCAACGAGGTATAAGGTGTCCTTATGGAGTCGTGAGCAGTGTTTTTATTGTGTTCAATTCACTAAACTTTAAAGCTAACTATGTATAAGTTTATTTTTTCATTGTTTTATTTTCCGTTCCGTCATCTTCCGCTTGTTTCGGGGTCGGGTTGCGGGGGCATCAGCATCAAACGGGTAGCCCAGGCCTCTCTCTCCCCAGCTGCATCCTCCAGCTCACCTGGAAAGATCCCAAGTCGTTCCCCGGCCAGCTGTGAGACATAGTCTCTCCAGCCGGTCTGGGGTCTGCCCCTTGGTCTCCTCCCGGTGGGACGTGCCCAAAACACCTCGCCCGCAAGGCGCTCGGTGGGAATTCTGACCAGATGCCCGAAGCACCCCATCTGGCTCCTCTCGACCTGGAGGAGGAGCGGCTCGACATGGATGGCAGAGTATTGTTTTATTGTGACTTATAAATATTTCGGATCTTATTCTGTGTATATAAATATATCTTAAAAAGAGGCAGAGGTACGAATCCTCATCTTTGGATAGTCAAAAGCAAGCTTCCGTGTTTGTGTTTCCTCTTGACTCCGTCCTGTTATAATTAGGTGAGTAATTGATTAATTAACAATGTGGTTCAGTTTAAATTATGCAAATGAAGCCCTCGTGTGAAGCCGTGTCAGCAGGATGAAATTTGAAGATGTGTGGGCGTCAAGAAGCAACACAGCATCTGGGTCATCTAATCAGCTTTCTCCTCAGGCTCTGCTTCTAAATACAAACCACTTTCTGCCTGCTTGTGCATTTTATCAGCAACTCTGTTTAAAACATCTCTGCTGACGAACATGGGCCTCGTTTGCAATCCAAAACAAAGATTAATTCATGTTGAAAGAAACCTTTACCGTTTACTCACAACCCCATCATCTTCACTCTTTGCTCTCATGTGTGACCGCTTTGCCGTAATGGGCTTTCCAGACCTTGTGGCGTTCCATTTTTGGGGTGAAAAATGTGTGTGTGTCCTTACGTGAGAAAAAGACAAAAGGAGATTAAAGAAGCTGAGGAAACTTCGATGCCCCTCGGAGATGCCCGTGATTCATCAGGCGACATATAGGCAGTGACAGCCCAAGTTATTGTGGCTAAAAGAGCATTTCTTTCAACGTGGGGTAAAACTAAAATCTGTTCAGCTGTATATGAGCCTTCAGCAGCTCTAAAGTGTTCTGGTGTAGAAATTTTAATGTCCAAAACTTGGCTTTGCCTCTTTTTTTGTTGGTGTTTTTTAGAATCTGTGAAAAAAAATATTTATCAGTTTAAGTCTAAGAATTCCGTCCAATCAGCTGCAGAGTTCCAGCATTTTAGATCACTTGTTTTTTTTGTTTTTTTTAGCATCTAACTGTTGATTATCTAAAAGCCCAGATATGCAGTGTTTTTGTCAACAATAACGACAACAAAATGATTTTGTTGACGAGGCTTTTTTTTTTATATGACGTAACGATAGCACAATAAATGCAGCTTTTTGGTGACTAAAATGTGACGAAACGTTTGCAAGTTTCTGTTGACGAGACGAAAATGTAACGAAATAAGCGTCAGACATTCACATTTCTGTCTGTGAAAAGAAAAAAACACAGCGGGTGCATTCTGTCTCTCACGGTGGCACGCCCCCCACAATGCTGCACGTGCACACCGTCTGCACTATGAAGCCATTCGGGCCGCTACACGTTCGTAGTCTAGCACTCTAAATTTTAAACCTACCGCGCCAAATGTTTGGATCTAGTGCTACACACCTACGGCCAGGAGAAAGTCACACACCATGGCGGCAACAGCAACAAAGGGGCTTGGTGGTCGGAAACAATGCGATGATCTATGAGCATGCTTTATATCTAACCAATCAGAGAATAAAACAGAATGCATTGTTTTGGGAGACGAATGTAAACGTGGACACAAAATAGGTGGAAAGAATATCACTGAGCTCAAGCGGCTTCTAGAAGTTCATCATCCTTATTCATGCCAATGTAAGTTATAAGTCCTTTTAGGGTTAGGACTAACCTGAACTCCTGTTTAAAGCTCAACAGGGTTTTTTCCAACAAATAACCTGCATCATTCTCAGTAATAAAGCCATGTAAGATAAGCTCAATTATGAAGTATTTGTGTGTTTTTCACATCAGACATAACCATGTGTTTAACTTCTGTTTTTAATTCTCGAATGTGCAAATCATCTAATAACCAACATTTCAGCGAGGTCTCCCACATACTGTTCACACGCTTGCTTATCATACTCCGGGACATTCAAGGCCACTTCTAGCTACTTCTGTTATCTTAATAAGGAGGGCAACAGAGAAGGGAGACCAGAGAGTTTGTGGGACCAGCAAGCGTAAGCACTCTGGCTCTGCTCCTCTCTCCTTTTTCGGCTGAAAAAGACAATTTGTCAATCTCTGTTTTGTGAATTTTTATTGTTGGGTTTGATTCTGAAACTTCTATTGAATAAAAGTCTTTTTTTGGACTTAACAGACTAACCCGAACTCCTGTTTAAAGCTCAACAGGGTTTTTTTCAACAATTAACCTGCACCATTCTCAGTAATAAAGCCACGTTTGTTAAAGTAAGAATATTTATTGTTCTTCACTTTTTTTTACAGTAAAAGTTTACTAAAACTAAAATATATAGAGATGACTAAAATATGATTAAAACTTCAATTGTCTTCTGTTCCAATGACTAAAACTCAGATGGCTGCCAAAAACAACATTGCACATATGTTGTTGTTTTGGTTTCATTCATAAATAATCACCTAAAATGACCTAGTTTAACGAACACAAACCAGCATCTTTCTGTTTAAGTGCTGTACGGTGCCGTTAGTGTCATAAATATATACATGGGAAAGAAAGAGCAGAGATTAAAATGGAAGGAATGCACCAGGCGATGCGTCTGTGGCAGTGTGACTACAGGATGACAAGGCCGCCCTTTTACTCCAGGATGATTTAAAGCTCCACGTTCAAAGTGGAAACAATGTTCACATTTAGGGTTTAAATCTACAAAATGATGGTAGTTTAAGACTGAAAGTGTTAAACTACTTCTGCTCATCCAGGGCCGGGTCGCCGGGCAACAGCCTCAGGCGGGAAGCCCAGACTTCTCTCACCTCGGCTGCATCTTCCAGCTCACCCAGAAGGATTCCAAGTCGTTCCCCAGCCAGCTGGGAGACATAATCTCTCCAGCGGGTCCGGGGTCTGCCTCTTGGTCTCCTCCCAGTGGGACGTGCCCGAAACACCTCACCAGCGAGGCGCTCAGGGGGCATCCTGACCAGATGTCCAAACTACCCTGATCCACAGAAACGATCCGTGCATTCCAATTGGACGAGATCCTCATCAACTATTCTTAAGACAAATGAAACGATTGGGTTGACGTGGGCGTGTAAGCAAACAGACTCTTTGAGATCTTAAAGTGAAAACAACTCTACGGCCGTAAAGAAAGCTCGTGTTGAAGCCGAGCTTTTGCCAAATGTGTAGCTTTTATTTTCTGTGTTGAAGCAAAAAGAACGTCAGACTTTGGCTCAACGCTTTGTGTTACAACATCTTCTGGTAACCCATCAGATAAGTGACAACAATGTTAGGAAGGGTGTCTTTGTGAATCCTTTAATCTGTTCTGCCAAATCCCTGAGTGTCGCTACTTCTCCCAATTCTATCACAATAGCGTGATTGGTGTCCCCTCGTGTTCTGTCCTCCATTCACACTGATCCAGAGATGACAGGAAAGCTATTGTCTCCGTGTCAATGCAGGAGGTGTAGAAGAGAAAAAAAAACACAACTGTCATGGAGATGAGGAGGAAAAAAAAAAAATGTTCAAGCTTCTCTTTGATGTTGCAGCTCTCGATCAACCGTTTTGAAAATCATTATTTCTGATTGAACCTGCACATGCAGGCTCACGTGGTGAGTGTGTGTGCGTAGGGTTGGCTGTATGTGCTCAGCAGGTGTGCAAAGACAGATGGAGGTTTAGAATAACAAAAAATGTCAAACGATGGAGGGTTTTTGATGATTCAGAGGGCCGAAGGAAGTGTGGCTTCTGTTCCGTTCCGTCATCTTCCGCTTGTTCTGGGGTCGGGTCACGGGGGCAACAGCCTCAAGCGGGCAGCCCAGGCCTCTCTCTCCCCGGCTGTATCCTCTAGCTCACCTGGAAGGATCCCAGGTCTGCCCCTTGGTTTCCTCCCGGTAGGACGTGCCCGAAACACCTCGCCCGCGAGGCGCTCGGGGGCATCCTGACCAGATGCCCGAACCATCCCATCTGGCTCCTCTCGACCTGGAGGAGGAGCGGCTCAGCACCAAGCTCCTCCCAGATGGCAGAGCTCCTCACCCGATCTCTGAGTGAGAGCCCAGCCACCCTGCGGAGGAAGCTCATTTCGGCCGCTTGTACCCGCGATCTCATTCTTTCGGTCACCACCCACAGCTGGTGACTATACATAGGTGAGGGTTGGTTTAATTAAAACCAATTAATTAAATATTAATTAAACAGAAAAATAAATAAGTCAAATAAATTGGGATGTCGGGTCAACCAAAATTGCACAGTGAAAAATTGAGTGACTAACTTCACACTTGGTGGGGGTTGGGGTTCAAGTCCCGGAGTGTGGGCGGAGCTTGGAACACTGTCCTTTCTTTGTGGAGTTTGCATGATCTCCTCATGTATACGTGGGTTTTCTCCAGGTCCTCCGGTTTCCTCCCACCCTCCAAAAACATGTATGTTAGGTTGATTGGCCGCTAGGAAATTACCCCTAGGAATGCATGTGTATGTGGATGGTTGTATGTGTGCAGTGGTGGAACGTAACAAAGTAAATGTACTTCGTTACTGTACTTAAGTAAAAAAATTGTGTATCTGTACTTTACTTAAGTAAAATTTAAGACCGGTACTTTTACTTTTACTTCACTACATTTTTAGAGTAAATATCTGTACTTTTACTTCACTACTTTTTAAAAGTGTGTTTTACATTTTTGTTACATTTTCGTTCAGAAATTTGAAAAATACAGTTTTTTTTTAAAGCGATTTTTAAGCCGCATCGCCAAAATCAAAAGAAGCAGTTGATCGGGAGAAGAAGTCATGAATCGAGAAACATTTTCCTCATTCATTCAAAAACCTAACATCAAATCTAGTACAAATTAAAAAGAGTCAGAAGATCGTTGTTCGTTGTGTTTACTTCTAAATAAAAAGTTGAGCCATCATTACACGGAGCAGGGGCGGATCTAGAATTTTCCAAAGGGGGCTGGGGCTTTGACAAAGCCAATATCTAGTGACTGGGGGCCTCCCCCCCCAAAACATTTTAAAAAATAAGTGTCATTTTCCTCCATTCTGGAGCCCATTCACTGGCCCTTCTAGGGGATAGCTTGACTTGTCCCCTTTTATTTTATTATTTTTTTTTTTTGTGGACCAAAAGAGGCGGGAGAGGGGGGTCACACCCCTGCAGAGTATTTATCCTGGTTACCATGGTGACACCCTATAGCACAAAAAACAACATTTGAATTATGGTCAAATACTTTTACTTTTTACTTAAAAAGTACAATTTATACCAATTACTTTTGTACTTTTATTTAAGTACAAAAAGTGAGTACTTCATCCACCACTGTCTGTGTGTGAGGCTCCACAACAGACTGGCGACCTTTTTGGGGTGTATCCTGCCTATCACCTGACAGAAGCAAGGCTAGGCTCTTGCATCCCTTGTGACCCTTTTGAGGATAAGCGGTTCAGAAGACTCAGTACTTTGATAGATGAAATTTTGGTTTGAATGTCCATAAATAATAAAAAGGTTTCCTTCTATCTGCTAATTAAAACGTTCGGCCCATTTGGCCACCGGATCATCCTGTTGTATTCTCTATGACAGGTAAAAAGGAGGCAAAGTTATTTCCCTTCTCAGCGGCCGAGACAGAAAAGTACCAATTTTGCTTCCAGTTTCTTTCAAATAGACACAGTTTTCTTATCCATCAAAACAAAATCTCATTTCAAGTGTTTAACGATGTTTTTCTGTGTGAAACAATACGTCTAACCAGAGTTTAGGTGGTGCACCATGTTCATCTGACAAGACGTAAGGATGATGTCAGGGAATGACTACCGAACCCATGAGATTAATTATCAAGAAGGTTTGGGATTAGAAAAATATTACTTGTAGGAAATCGATGTCCCCCGGTTGCCCTTTTTCTCCCTTCAGGTTGGACACATCCATCTTAAAATCCAATTAGAGGGGCTTATCAGAACATGACTGGAAAACCAGCAAAGATCAGATAGAAGACGAAAAAAAATCCACAAGTTGCACTTAAATTAAAACCAATGCAGAAAAAGTCATTTTTGCTTTACTAACATGGATGAACGTTTGCTGCGTCAAATGAAATGAATCAAATTAATCACGTTTCACCGGGGAGTACAGCGTCTGGTGATGGAACAAAATATCTTATTTTGTAAAAATATTTGCTGCGTATTTAACTACTGAATGTCAGGTTTTTGGCTTCTTTTCCGTTCCGTCGTCTTCCTTTCGGGGTCGGGTCGCGGGGGCGACAGTCTCAGACGGGAAGCCCAGGCTTCTCTCACCCCGGCTGCATCCTCCAGCTCACCCAGAAGGATCTTGAGGTTTTCCCCAGCCAGCTGTGAGACATAGTCTCTCCAGCGGGTCTGGGGTCTGCCTCTTGGTCTCTTCCCGGTGGGACGTGCCCGAAACACCTCACCAGCGAGGCGGTCGGGCGGCATCCTGATCGGATGCCCGAATCACCACATCTGGCTTCTCTTGGCCTGGAGGAGGAGCGGCTCAACACCGAGCTCCTCCCGGATGGCAGAGCTCCTCACCCGATCTCTGAGTGAGAGTCCAGCCACCCTGCGGAGGAACTCATTTTGGCCGCTTGTATCCGCGATCTAATTCTTTCGGTCACCACCCATGGTTACCATGGTGAGGGTTGGAACGTAGATCGACTTGTAAATCGAGACCTTTACTTTTCAGCTCAGCTCTCTCTTTACCACGACGGACCGATGCAGCGTCCTAGTTATTGCTGACGCCACACCGATCCGCCAGTCGATCTCCCACTCCATCTTCCCCCCACTCGTGAACAAGACCCCGAGTTACTTGAACTCCTCCACTATTTTTCTCCAAATAAAAACAGAATCAACAGACTCTTAAAAAAAAATAATAATTTAAACTTATATAAACAATATGTGAACAATTCTAAACTCAAAAGCTGCCAAAGCGACTTTTAAAACTAACTTCCCTTCAGAGCAGCTCACCTGCGGACTGGGATCAGGCATGAGGAACAGGTTGCAGTATAAGTAAAAAAAAAAAAAATGTCGTGAAGGTGATCCGGCTGCGACTTCTGTCACCCCATTGGTCGCTAGGGTTGATTCGGCTGATCTGGCTAGCTAGGCGGGTATCCCCTTCCTCCCTCACCGGTCCATGTGTGTCCCTCCCGAAGCTCTGCGCTCGGTGGCAGCAGACGATGTCCCCCTGCGGCGGACGACCATCCATCGGTAAAAACCTCAAGCAGCTGAGGTTCACTGTGGTTCATGAGTTCCCGCTAACAGGCTACCAAATAACACAATACCTACAATAACCCTGTGGGTGGGAAACAGGATATACCTAGAGTAAGACCAAAGAGGAGCTTTGTGGAGGTGGTGGAGGAGGTTAGACTTACTGTAACGCCTCCTGTAGGGGAAAGTTCAAAGAAGACGTCTTGAAATGGAATTGATGTCATGATTTCAGACAAAAAATATTGCAATTCAACATTTTGTCAATATTGTGCAGCTTCACCAAAAAGTTTGTCGTTAAAACACTGGAAGAGGACTGAAAGTGCAGAAGGGGATTTTAATGATGCAGCATTAAGCTGCAAGTGCCATAAGGTCCGTGGAATTATCCCTCCTCTCTGCAGAACCGTGCAACTCTTCTCTAATAGAAAGCACCAGTCTGCCTCCACACTGTGTGCAGATATGGGCTGTGGGAGCACTGTGGGAGCACTGTGGGAGCACTGTGGGCTTTTCTGCTAAACTATCTGATAACCGTCAGGACATTTGGCTGCTGACACTTACGCTGTCCAAAAGCACTCAGCAGATAAGAAATGTGCTACTACGTTGGAAGCCTGCTCCCTACTGAGCTGAATATTCATCCGCTCTTTGACACGTTTGAGCTCAAATTGGCTCATTTAAACAAGCCAAACATATTCCAAACATAAACCGATGAAATCCGGCCAAATGAGGGGAGTTTGCCATAATTAAAATCCTCCTGTTCTTCACAGATGGAGGGAACTACAAGAGGAGACCTTGAAACTGTCCTCTCTCTAATTCTCTTCAGGTTAAAGGAAGACATCTGGAAAAGAAAAAAGATTGTGTCCAGACTTTTTGTCTGTTTAGGATTCATGGCAGGGTCAGTAAGTAGGGGACACCTGATGGTCATCGTAAGCAGAGACAATCCACCTCCTGCCTGTAAAGTGCTGCAGATGGACTGATGATGACCCGTCCTTCACCCTGTATTCCTCTCACTTGGCTAAGCACTGCTTTTTGCCCTGCAGGCTTTAGGGTTCAGTAAATCTTGGTGGACGCTCTGGGAGTGGTGAGGATTTCCCACCTTGACAGAGTCTCAGCAGGAGATGAAAGGAGAAAAGAAAACGTGCCAAAACTTAGCTGGTTTTTAATATTTTAGCTGAAAATCTTCATCCTTTTATTTTTTAACCTGTTTGTTCATTATTGAGTCGTAGTGGGTACTAGAACCAATTCCGTCCAGAACAGGCACACCCTGATCAGGTCACCTGTGTTCTAGCAGTATAAGTAAAAACCAAGGCATTGCCTGATATGCACACACTGGTCCTGTAAATTTGTGTCTAGGTAGTTAAACTTAAATGCCTTCAGTGTTGAACGAGAAATATGAAATTCCGAGAGCAAATGAAGCCAACGTGCACATTTTTGTTGGATGGTAGAGCAGATGAATGCACGAGGAGAACATGAGAACTCCTCTCAAAAAAGACCAAGTGCCTCATTTCTAAAGACCCTGCCCCAATTATTTAATATTTAACTTACACCGCAGCAGGCTGCCCTTCGACGGCGCCAATGGTGGGAGAAGTGGGGCTTAGATGTCTTCTCCAAGGACCCTAGACGGTGTCTCATTGGGAATCAAACCCGCAACTTTCCGGTCCGCGGGCGAGCGCTCTAGCGTTGATCCACCGTCTCAATTATGCCTCTAAAACTCCTGAATCCTGCAAATGACGTGATGCATATACAAAGACCCTAAAATGAGTCTGTGCTGCCTGTCGTTGCTCATATAGAATTGTGTGAGGTGTTGGTGTTCTAGCGTTCATCCTGGCCCCCATCGATCTGTCACTGGAATAAAAAAAAAAGAAATGAAAACATGATAAACTTAAGTCTAGTTGACGAAGAAAGTAAATCATTAATGTACAATACAGAAAGGATTTGGGTTGAAGGACTGGAAACCCTCTCTGCTGAATGGGTCATCTTTACCTCGCTGACTAACATCCCCCTCGTTTGACAATAAAGACCACAAAGACTCCCATTGTGTCCTGCATGCCTTGCACAAGCGGCACGGCAGGCTAGTGATGCGCTGCCCTGCAAAGAAGCGCTAACACAACCTGACAGGCGGGCCACAAAGACCTCTCTGTGAGACCCGGTCGGTGGGAGCCGATTATCACGTGCTCTTGCGTTTGTACACCAGAGAAAGACAGAGATCAATTTTTCTGGCAGCAGCAGTGGGGGGTTTCCTACCTGTTGTTTTCAGAGCCTGGTGGTAATAATTAGCACCTTTTACGACCTGTAGTAAAACCAGATTATCCCACAGAGGAATATGGGAAATAGATTTGTAACAAACCTTCTTAGCCTGAGACGTAAAACATGTTTGTACTGAACAAACAAGCATGGCGTGTGAAAAGGCCACGGATTGGAATTTGGACTTTTTTAAATTTCTCACAGCTTCTGGGAAGATGAACCGCAAGCTTGTGGTTTTTCAATCGCTGCATAAGCAGACACAGCTTTTGTTCCTTTGACCTAAATTCCTCCCATTTGTTTTGCCACTTAAAAGTTCATACGGTTACATAATAAAGCACCATGCCCCCTGGTTCGCCTCGCACCCCCACCACCATTAAAACTGGTTATACAGTCAATGGAGGAGGTTGAACCGGGTTAAAAACATAAAACGAAACAATTAGAACGATTGCTGATCGCTAATGTGTCCGTTTTATTTATTTAATTTGGGCAAAAAAAAGACAATAATAAAAATGAAAAAGAGTAAATTTCTCTAAAGGAAAATAATCAAATTCTGAACATGAGCAAAATCTGAAATTAAGTAAAAATAAAAGTGGAATCTAGAATAAAGTTAATAAAATCTCTGTTAAAATGAGTCAAATTTACAAAAAAAATTATTTATACATAAGATTTAATTTGAAAAACTACAAATAAAAGTTACCGTAATTTCCGGCTTACAGAGCGCACCGGATTATAAGCCGCACCCACCACATTTTAAGAGGAAAACCAATTTTGTACATACACAAGCCGCACCTGTATATGAGCCGCATGTGCCCACATTAAAACATGTAACACAAACACAAAATGAACCCAAACCCGACTTCAAGTCCCGCGAATGAAACTAAATGTCCTTCATTAAAGTCCGCAGTCCAAAAATCATAGCCGGCAAAATGAACGGAAAATGATACTTAAGGTCTGATGCAGGCCTGCAGAGTCCGGGTCACGTTGAAAGTAATCCAAGGAAAAAAAAAGTGTATATTTCCAAAGGTAAGGGAGAGAAAAATATACATCCACCATTGTCCGCTGCGTCCACAAACAGGTGGCTGGTCGCCGCCTCGCCTCATCTATCACAGAGTTAGCGATATCTTTGATCTTTCGCAGAGAGTTCAGGTCAAACTCCTCCGTGCCAACGTGCAAAAAAAATCCACAGGGTCTGGTCGAGCCTCTGTCTCGTCTCACACACCGCCGCGGGTTTTTCTTTAACCAACTTTTTACCCCCTCTTCACCTTTTTTTTGTCTGTCCCTCACCTTTACCGGTCCCCACTTAAACCCGTCACCCCGCGTTTGTTCCGCCCCTCCTTTTTCACTCACACGAGCAAAACATATCAGAATAAGTGTCTAAAATAAATACAAATAAATACATTACAAAAGTATACAGTTGCAAATACATATTATACATGGGTTACACATATTTACAAAGAAAGACGGTACACCGAGAGAGTTTTCAAAGTTTTAATAATAATAATATAACTTTCATCCCAAACGGTGCCTGTGACAGGACAGTTAATGGTAGCAACACGCTCCCAACACAGTAAACAGGTCTGGTAAAAGAACATACCGTACTTGTAAAAATCACGGTAAGCCGTCCTCATCTTCCTCCTTAGAACTGAAGCCATCAAAGTCGTCTTCATCAGTGTCGGAACGAAACTTACCTTTTACTTACCTTTTCTACTCGAGCGCCGCTGGCGGCCGTTAGAAAAATTACATAAATTGGCCGCATCACTGAATAAGCCGCAGGGTTGAAAGTTTGGGAAAAAAAGTAGCGGCTTATTGTCCGGAATTTACGGTAAGTCATATTCCGAATTTATATGCTGCATTACACCGCAGCAGGCTGCCTCGACGGCGCCAATAGTGGGAGGAACAGACGGTTAGGTGTCTTCTCCAAGGACCCTAGATGTGAAATCTGTGTGAAATGAACCTACAAACATCTGGTTAACTTCCGGTTGAAGCGCTAACGCTTTACCCCTGAGCCACCGCCTCCCATGTTAATCTCATGCAAAAAAATGGCTGATTTAATAATCTGTGACCTTTATGAAGAAGGCTCTTGACAAATGATTTGTGTTTTTTTTTTTATTTATTGTGTGAAACTTGTTTGGACAAATGTGCTATAAAAATGAAAGGTATTAATACATATTCTTTTTTTTAAGTCTTTAGTTTTAACCTGCAGTGATCGTAAATCATTCTGCACTTGTTTCATATTGTTTTGCAGTGTTCGGTCTCGGTCCTGCTCCGCCTAGCCTCGTTGTTTTGGTTAGCTCCATCCACAAACACGTTACTTGACAGGAAGAGAACACAAACATTGAGTTGATAAACGATCCCATCTGATGCATTAAGAGGCTGATTGGTGTGTTTACTCCTTCTGGAAGGATTACTTTAAGTGGTGCTCTTCTTAAAAGCTTAATGCCGTTCTCGTATGCAGCGTGTCATCATTCGCTTTCATACTACTTTTCCTGATCGGTGACGATGTGAGGACCGTGCTTTGTGTTTAATATCAGTAACACTAACACCTTATATACCTTCAAAGAAATTCTAAAGAAAGTGCAGGAGTGGGAGTGGGCAAACGTATCTAGATTTGAATCACATACAACCCAAAATGCTCCAAGGTACCAGAAAGAGATGTACAAGCATTTCATTACACAGATAGATAGATAAAAACTTTATTAATATCCTGGAGGAGAAATTATGGTGTCCAGCAGCAACAGAAATCACACAAACTGTACATACAAAATAAATAAAACAACAAAAAAATAAATTGCCTGAGGGCTGAAGGGATGAACGACCTCCTAAAAGCGCTCAGTCCTGCAGTGCAGTGAGAGAAACCTGTTACTTCGGCTCGTTTTCTGGGTCGTGATAACATTGTGCAGAGGGCGATGGGAGTTATTCAGGATACCCTGCATTAGAGCCCTCATCCTCACCTCCAAAACAGCTCCCACAAAGTCCACACTTCTCCCCACCACAGAAGCACACTTCCTTATCAGTCTGTCCAGCCCATTGCTGTCCCTTGCGGTCAAGCTGCCTCCTCAGCAGACGGTCGCAAAGAACACTGCAGTTGCCACGACAGACTAATAAAAGACGTTCAGCATGTCACCATGTCAGACAGAGAGGATATAGAATTCTTCTTCTTTTTTCATCATTTCCCTTCAGGGGTCACCACATCAAGTCAGTTTCTTCCATCTAACCCTATCTGCTGCATCTTCTTCGGTCAGAGAGTGTATAGAATACATTGAAATGAGAAGCTTTATTTTCAGTTTCATTCCGGAAATTTCTGTGCTGCATTGCACGGCAGCAGGCAGCCAATGATGAGAGAAACTGGGGGTTAGGTCTCTTCTCCAGGGACTCCGAAGCATGAACTCAGCAGGATTTGAACTGGCAACTCTTTGGTCCAAACATGGCAATTTCACCACTGAGCCACGCATCCCTTCATTTTGTTTACAGAAGTAAAAATCAATTCAATCCAGAATAAAACACAATCGGTTCAAAGCGTTCAAAAGATAAATATAACCAAAATAATAAAACAAAAAATAACTTTTCAGCTAGAGATCCCTTCGTGTACGTGATGTCACACTGTGGTGCATTTAAGGGTATCCTGTAAACCTGAGCGTTTGGTAAATAAGCTTTCAGACATTCCACCTCTAGTGCCAATTGGCAATATTTTTTTCAGATTTCCGATGCCTCGTAAAATAACCAAATATAACGACTGCTCCTTACTTCATTTAAAGTTTGTCAGTAAAAGATTTCTATGTTTTTTTTTTCTTTTCCAGGGAAGGTGCTGAACAATGACTTGCGTCACTACCTCAGTCTGCAGTTTCAGAAAGGATCCGTGGACCATAAACTCCAGCAGGTGATCAGGGACAACCTGTACCTTCGCACCATTCCCTGTGAGTACACCCCGTTAAAGCTCTTTGCCCCTGCTTTCCTCCTCCGTGCTCTCTGACTGCTTTACTGGGTTTAGGGCTGCAACATATTGACCAAAAAAAAACCCAAAAATTAAATTGGGATTTATTTATTTTTTCTGTTCAGTTTCAAATCGCAATTTCAATTTAAGATATGTACAACTTTTTTTGGCCATTCTAACTGACCCTTTGATATTAAAATATTATTCATGTAAAAGGAATGAATGTATAAATCATCTTTATTGCTAATTAGGAATTATTCATTTTATAAAGACGCTTTAAATCATGACATAAAGAAAAGGATGTTTGTTATTAAATCTGTTTGTATTTCAGAAGGTATATGTGGGCCTCTCGTCACTGGTTGGGGGTTAAGAGATGCATAGGGATGAGCAGGTTGGGAGGGTTGGCAGGGCGATAGGTGACGGAGTGAAGAAGGATATTAGGTGTACTGAGGTGGGTTGTGTTTTGGGTTGTGGTGACAGCATACTGTATGGGGGGGGCCTGGACCTGCTAGGCCTCCGACTAAGCCCTGACTAGATGCAACGAAGCCCCTTGGCTTCTGGGCTGAGTGCTCCACTCTTGGTCTGGGCCTTGGCTTCCAACACCCCCTGGGCTCACCTGCGTCCGCGGGATACAGTTGGCACATCTGCCCCATAGCCTGGAGATCCTGGCTTTGGGGACGCCCGTGTCCTTTGGCGGTGGGGGAACTCCAGCAGGGGTATCTCTTATGCACCTGGCTGGGTGGGCGGCCTCTTTGGCTCGGCCTCGGGGTTCCAGGATGTGGATGAGCGCGGGCCCGGGTCGCGTGTATCTTTGCCTTCCTCGTTCTCGTCTTTTGGGGCTGGTGAGGATCTGTTGGTCCTAAAAAGCACATGGTTGACATCGGCAGCATGCATGTACTTTCATTCAGACTCGCACGCTATTCACACTGTTTACTGCCTGCTATGTTCCTTGCTCCCAACCAATATTATTATAGCTCTGGTAACGTGTGTGTGTTCTACATTATTTCTTCTAGAAGGTTTTTTTTTTGCCATCAGCTAATCGCAATTATTAAAATCTGTTAATCTTTTTTATATTGATAACTTTTTTTTTCTGTCTCTCGTTCCCGCTCCTGTTTTGCGCCGACCCTTCCCTTGCGTTTTAGAAAATCCCTCTGATCAGCACGGCGTCGCTTAGCAGAGCTGCTAATCGTTAAAGCAGCCGGTCTGTCAGCCAGGCTTACTGCAAATCTTCATGCTAATGTCCCACTCTGGGGAAACCTGAATAAATGCTGATATAAACGCTAAAAACATCCACAAATATAAAAAAAAAGTTGTAAAAGCTTCTCTGCAGGTGAGAAAATACTGCAATTACTCCTGGAACCTCTAAAACATGAAGCGTGGGTTGATTCACAGACTCAATACTCGTGGGTTGTCTTTTGTTTTGCTTTTCAAGAGTTTGCTCCAGTTTCCATTGATAACAGAGGAATTACAAACCAGGACAGACTTCATACCCGAGCGGGTTTTAAATGGCCAACGAGGCCAACAAGCCTAAATGAGAGCAGCTGCAGCTTTCCAGGTTGCACGGTCGAGTTAAAATGTTGTCTTTCTGCCATTTATCAGGGAACAAGACACAACTCATTATTTGTGTGACCCCCCCTCTTTCTCGCCCCCTGTTAGCATTTGGAAAGCTTTCAGTTTTGACATTTAGTTTGGAAGGGAAGGTGCCGCAGAGGGATTTCTTACTGTGGTGTTAAAATGAGCTCAGATTCACAGCAATGCAACAAATCTCACACTCTGTCAGTGTTTATTTAATAAGAAGCTAGATGAACACTGCTCAGACCAAGTGATGACTGCTCATACGCACTCATGATTTACTGATAATCATCCATCTAAGAACTTTAATAGTACATGCACTCAGCTTCAAAAGCATCCAAATTCAGTCTAAAGTCAGTGGTATTCACCTGTATCCATGTTAGCACAGCCGCAACCGTATCCACCCTGCGTACAAGTGCAGTTTGCTCCATGTTAACACAACGCACTGCATCCTGTGTCAGGTGCATAAATACAGAGTTATCAGTCGAGGAGGAGGTTTGCGCTAGTAAGAAGAGGAATGAAGATTAGTCAGAGTTAGACAGAGTACATGTGTGTGAATGAGAGGGATCCAAATGGAAAAGTGAGGTTACAGGGAGAAAGAGATAAAGAAGGTGGAAGATTTTAGGTATCTAGGATCAACAGTCCAGAGCAATGGAGAGTGTGGAAAAGAGGTGAAGAAGCGTGTGCAGGCAGGCTGGAACGGGTGGAGGAAAGTATCAGGTGTGATGTGTGACAGAAGAGTTTCAGCTAAAATGAAAGAGAAAGTGTACAAAACCGTGGTGAGAGCGGCCATGCTGTTTGGTCTAGAGACAGTGGCACTGAGGAAAAGACAGGAAGCAGAGATGGAGGTAGCAGAGATGAAGATGCTGAGGATCTCTCTGGGGGTGACCAGGATGGACAGGATCAGAGGAACAGCACATGTTAGAGGTTTTAAAGTCAGAGAGACCAGACTGAGATGGTTTGGACATGTGCAGAGGAGAGAGAGAGAGTACATCAGAAGAAGGATGCTGGGTTTGGAACCACCAGGAAAGAGGACTAGAGGAAGACCAAAGAGGAGGTTCATGGATACAGTGAAGGAAGACATGAAGATAGTTGGTGTGAACGAAAAAGATGCAGGAGATAGGGTTAGATGGAAGAAACTGACTTGATGTGGCGCCCCCTGAAGGGAAATGCCGAAAGGAGAAGAAGATCAGGCTTTAACCACCTTACAAGCCAGTAGCCCTTTTTATATTCCTTTTGATCGGACAAATGAAATTTTGTCCGTTTTTTTTTTTTTTTCACAGTTTAGTAAGATGTTAGTCAAAGCATCTGATTGGAAGATATTTGTATGGAGTTTGTTCAGTGATGCGTAAGGAGTCGTTTGTATTGCATGAAACCTGCTCAGTTAGGCATTAAATAAGCTAGAAACTCTGCTTTGTTTTGTTCAGGCTGTTATGGTGAAGTTTACTGAAGCACACCTTTAGTTTTTCTTGAAAGACGCTGCATCGGTCCGTCGTGGTAAAGAAAGAGCTGAGCCGAAAAGACAAGCTCTCGATTTACAAGTCGATCTACGTTCCAACCCTCACCATGGTAACCAGCTGTGGGTGGTGACCAGAAGAATGAGATCACAGATACAAGCGGCCGAAATGAGCTTCCCCGCAGGGTGGCTGGGCTCTCACTCAGAGATCGGGTGAGGAGCTCTGCCATCCGAGAGGAGCTCGGTGTCGAGCCGCTCCTCCTCCAGGTCAAGAAAAGCCAGATGAGGTCGTTCGGGCATCTGGTCAGGATGCCCCCGAGTGCCTCGCTGGTGACGTGTTTCGGGCACGTCCCACCATAAGTAGACCAAGAGGCAGACCCCGGACCCACTGGAGAGACTATGTTTCACAGCTGGCTGGGGAATGACTCGGGATCCTTCCGGGAGAGCTGGAGGATGCAGCCGGAGTGAGAGAGAGGCCTGGGCTTCCCGTCTGAGGCTGTTGCCCTTGCGACCCGGCCCCGGATTAGTGGAAGACGATGGAACAGAATTTTTTACGCACTTGGCTTGAAGCTTCATCTGTGTTCAGTCATGTTATTCCACTTATTTCTGTGTGGAATTGAGAGGTCTCACTTTGTGCCACAGCATAACAAGACCTGATTTTAAAGTAAGTAATGAGTCTTAATTGGGAGGAAAGGTCCAACCCTCAAACCTCAAAATCGGGCCCTAATTGCAGCCCATTTCTGCTGGACACAATTCCAAAGTTATTGTTCATGTTTCCCAGATTCATAACCAATGATAATGTGATAAATGACATGTGATAAAATCCCAGAAATCCCTGGTGGTTATTACAAATGACCAGAAGTCCTTGTCTGAAACTGGTCTCATAGGAACACACAGGACATGTTCGTTATGTTGTCCATATTGGATGTTACGGTTGGTCTTTTCTGGCTCTGCTTGTTCAGCTCGTGTCTGAGGCAGTTTATTGAGCGCCCCTGACCTTATGGCTGCATGAACTTCTGTAGCCTCCAAAGCTTCACGTCTGTGCTCATTACCGCTGCTTCCAGCCTGAGACGAGCATGGCTTCTTTCTTTCACTGCACCCTGAGGCTTCATTAAGCATTGCTCTTTTTACCCAGATAGCATCGGGGTTGCAGGTCCACACATATACTGGAAGCTCTGCTAAATCCTGATCTCCACACCATCGGCTTTCCAGCCCTAGTATAGTTTTGGGTGGTGCCTGACATCGGCTTTTTTTTTTTTACAAAGAGGAAAAGATTTCATGAGAAAAAGTCCCAGTTATCTGAGATGATTGGAAGAAAACTCGTTTTAGACATTCAGGCCAGAGAAACGGGATGAGGAAGCGTGGCATCGATTTAACATTTCATCCACAGAAGCCAATAAATTTCATAAATGCAGCCCAGCGAGCTTCAAGTAGGAAATGACAAAGCTAATCCCAGCGGGATGAGCAGAAACCGGCTCTTCAAACCGTTTATCTGCTCCTTCATTTTTTATATCCAAAGGAGAGAAAGAACGATGCTTTCTGCATCCAAATCCAGTCACTTTTCTTCTTAGCTCCATTAGGGTGTTGTTCACGATTTAATAAATAATCCTCGCCCTAGATTTATTTCAGGAAACATTTATCTCTGTGCATTAGTAAGAAGTTCATTAAATAAAAGGCTTTTAACCACAAAGCAGTGTTGTTTTCATTTGAGAAGCTCATTAATCCATAATCACTGTCTTAATTACACAATCAATTTAAATGGATTTAATGGGATTATTTTAGAGATTTTTTTGTCACCAAAATGTTTGTGACAAAAAGAACAAATAATTCAGTAAATAGCCTTTTTAAAAAAAAAAAAAAATTCTCGCTAGGAAATTTCTATCCATACTCCTGTCCTTAAACATTTCCATTCTTCCAGCCATCAGTCTATCCCAGGGGTGCGAAAACTTTTTGACTTGCAGGCCACATTAAGTTTTAACATTTGACAAGCAGGCCGGAACCAGGGGCGGATCCGGGAAGTAGGAGTTCAAGGGGCCTTTTTGTCCACAAAAAAAGAAAAAAGATTATTACTACTTTAATTATTATTATAAACTTTAGGCAAAATTTGCACCAAAATATGGAAAAAATACTTCAAAACATGTTCTGGGGGAGAGAGGAGATGGTGCTCGTTTTGTCTATGATCTCACACCCCGCTCCCGCTTTGGAAAATCCTGGATTCGGCCCTGGGATCAGGAGTGGATGGATGGCATGCTTTGGTAACCTCTAGATTAGACCGATAGAATGGCGCTAGATTTTAAACAAGTGCTAAATGTTACATCAAGAGTGTTAAATTTCAAACCCAGCGGCGCTAGGTCTGAAATCTAATGTGATAACGCTTAAAAACATTCATTTAGCGGCGCTAGGTTTGAAATCTAAGTGCATGATGTAACATTTTGCTTGTTTTAACATCTAACACGCTTGTTTTATGTGTGTGTATTGGGCCCTGATGGCTTTCCATATCTGTCCACATTGTTTATTTTGACGACGTGCGCATCACAGAGACACACGCATTTTAATGTGTGCAGTGTTGTTTTATCTTTGGCACCATCTAGTGACCAAACTTTAGACTTGCAGGGAAATAAAACCTTAATAAGGTTTATTTATTTAATTTTTTCAAGTTGGGCGGGCTGGATTAAAACGTTTAATGGGCCACATGTGGCCCGCGGGCTGTAGTTTGCCCATGCCTGGTCTATCAGTTCATTCATTCATCTTCCTGTGAACGTCACCTTGCTTTACTTAAAAATAAAAACAAACCCTGTATAACTCCACTAGAGGGCAGACCATTATCCCCAAATCAAAGATCTTTTTCTTTTCTGGTTAATCATGGACTTTGTTTACACTCTTTAGTTTTTCTGCATAATGGCGGTACGACACCCTCCCCGCCCATGACCCCTCAACGCACCATGTTTCCAACATTATTGATTTAGTCTGTGTATCAAACGTCAGTCAGCCAGTCACCTTCTTAACCATCTGTCCCTAACGGAGGGGTGACGGAGCCCATCCCGGCTGATTCGAGGCGAGGGTCGCCAGTCTGTCGCGGGGCGATACACATACAACCATACACACACTCATTCCAAGGGGCAATCATGTAGTGACCAATCAACCGAACATGCATGTTTTTGGAGGGTGGGAGGAAACCCACGCAGACATGGGAGAACATGCAAACTCCACACAGAAAGGCCAGTGATCCAAGCCTCGTCTCCACCCGGGACACAAACCCACGACCTTCTTGCTGTGAGGCCACCGTGCAGCCCAAACGTCACTCGCACCTGCAAATAAACATTTTGTGTTTTTTTTTTCCCCTCCGTTTGGAAACTCGTTAATTAGTTACGTTTTTCTCTACATATTCCAAAACATAAATCTCTCAAACCTAGCGGATTGGACAGTGACCAATGGTAGCCATTTTGGATCAATACTGCTGAGCTGTGAATTTGCTTAATGTTCGGGGAGCTGATCTGTGTTGATTAGCAAAGCAGAATTGATTCTCTGTTTCATTTTTGAGTAATTACTGCGTAAATCAAACCGAGAACCCCGAAGACCCGATGCCATCAGTGTGTTTGGCCGGTACTTAGATGTGGTTTTTTAAAAAAATTATACTTCCAGCCACACAATGTGGAGAATGCTATGGATCAGGGGAGGGAAGGGATCCAGATGCAGCTTCAATGATCACAAAAATATGGCTTATAAAATAACTAAAGGGTGTCCACATGGACGTGGAGACGAAGCAGGTAGGACTAGACGAATTCAGGAGCACTGGGGCTGAAGGGTTCTAGAAAATAGCAGGCAGAAGTTCGTAGGAATAGTGATGGTTCGTTCCGTTCCGTCATCTTCCGCTTGTTCCAGGGTCGGGTCGCGGGGGCAACAGCCTCAAACGAGCAGCCCAGGCCTCTCTCTCCCCGGCTGCATCCTCTAGCTCACCTGGAAGGATCCCAAGTCGTTCCCCGGCCAGCCGTGAGACATAGCTTCTCCAGCGGGTCCTGGGTCTGCCCCTTGGTCCTCTCCTGGTGGGACGTGCCCAAAACACCTCGCCCGCGAGGCGCTCGGGGGGCATCCTGACCAGATGCCCGAACGACCCCATCTGGCTCCTCTCGACCTGGAGGAGGAGCGGCTCGACACCGAGCTCCTCCAGGATGGCAGAGCTCCTCACCCGATCTCTGAGTGAGAGCCCAGCCACCCTGCGGAGGAAGCTCATTTCGGCCGCTTGTACCCGCGATCTCATTCTTTCGGTCACCACCCACAGCTGGTGACCATGGTGAGGGTTGGAACGTAGATCGACATGTAAATCGAGAGCTTTGCTTTTCAGCTCAGCTCTCTCTTTACCACGACGGACCGATGCAGCGTCCTAGTTATTGCTGATGCCGCACCGATCCGCCTGTCGATCTCCCGCTCCATCCTTCCCCCACTCGTGAACAAGACCCCGAGATACTTAAACTCCTCCACTTGGTGCAGGACCCCCGCAGGGGGCATTCCACCCTTTTCCGGGCGAGGACCATGGATAGATGGAACAGTGATGGTATCACCACAAAGATTAAAGCAGAAGAACTGACAAAGTCTTGAGCCGAGCCTGGGTCTTAAATTCTAAAGAGACAAGTGGATGACCTCATCAGGCCAGTTCTCCAATCAGCAGCCACCAAAGTCCAAAAGCTGAAACTAATTAAAGAAACTGAAAACACTGAAATGGACAACAGAGGGTGTCACACAACAGGGAAGGCATTCGGCCCCTGGGTTTCCATGCTTCTAAAACACTTTTTTGAATGTGATATTTCCCAAACCACTGAAAGGATTTCAATGATGTTACCTATAGTTATTCAGTACCAGCGACAGATGAACTGATTTGGTTTTCAAGTTAAGGTGACCTTCATGAGGCTGTGGTTATAAATTTTTGTAAATATAATATCTTCCAATGCCCCCTGCGGGTCAGGGACAGGGTTCTGCCTCAAGTGGAGGAGTTTAAGTATCTCGGGGTCTTGTTCACGAGTGGGGGAAGGATGGAGCGGGAGAACGGCAGGCGGATCGGTGCGGCATCAGCAATAACTAGGACGCTGCATCGGTCCGTCGTGGTAAAGAGAGAGCTGAGCCGAAAAGCAAAGCTCTCGATTTACAAGTCGATCTACGTTCCAACCCTCACCATGGTCACCAGCTGTGGGTGGTGACCGAAAGAATGAGATCGCGGGTACAAGCGGCCGAAATGAGCTTCCTCCGCAGGGTGGCTGTGCTCTCACTCAGAGATCGGGTGAGGAGCTCTGCCATCTGGGAGGAGCTCGGTGTCGAGACGCTCTTCCGCCAGGCCGAGAGGAGCCAGATGGGGTGGTTCGGGCATCTGGTCAGGATGCCCCCCGAGCGCCTCGCAGGCGAGGTGTTTTGGGCACGTCCCACTGGGAGGAGACCAAGGGGCAGACCCCGGATCCGCTGGAGAGACTATGTCTCACAGCTGGCCGGGGAACGACTTGGGATCCTTAAGGGTGAGCTGGAGGATGCAGCCGGGGAGAGAGAGGCCTGGGCTGCCCGTTTGAGGCTGTTGCCATGCGACCCGACCCCGGAACAAGCGTAAGATGATGGAACGGAACAGAATATCTTCCAAACCACTGAAGGGTTTTTAATGAAACTGCCCACAGTGACTCAGTATCAACTACAGTATAAACTGAGTAGGTTTCTAGGGTCACGCACCCAAAAGTCAAAGTCATAAAAGTCAAGGCCACAAATTTATTCAAGGTTATTTTAGCCTTTTTTTTTTTTCAGTCCAATCCTTAGCCGTCCAGGAATGCAGAACAATGACGTCTTTATCATCCATTCTTGTTTTCCAGCCAATATCCAAATAGTTTTTGTGATAAAATCATTTTGTAAGATTGTGTCATGCAGAAGAATCCGATCCAGCTGCTCTTAGAAGCCACAGAGAACCTAGTTTGAACAATAAACAGCCAAATAATCAAATTTCCTTTTCCGTCTTTCATCTAGAAGCTCGTACATCTTCTCTTTGTGACATCCCGGGTCTCCTCTGATTATTGTGCTTGGCAGAATGAAGGATTGTTTTTGCTGCAGACTGAGCTGTTTCAGATGTGACAGCTCATTGGCTGGCCACGATGAATGGTGACGTGAAAAGAAAATGAAGGATGGGAACTGGTCCCTGTTAATCTCCGAGTTAAGCCCCTGGTGGATGCGGTGGGTAGAGATAGCACAGGTAGTGTAAGATGTGGGTAAAAAGCATCCTGCTGGAGAGGAAATCATTTCGCTGGCGACATGTTTCTAAAGTTGTAGATTAAAGGGAAATGGGAACATCGTATGAAAATGTTTTTTTAACTCTGCAGGAGCTGGACAGGATTCATGAAGCATCAACCAGAGAGGTGCTTTACTCATCACAGGCTTTTTTCTTCGTTAGCCTGAGAAAATCTTCATCTGGGTGATTCCATACTTTTGCATTAGGGCGATACCAAGACATTACATTTGAAGGGTCGTTAGCAAAATAAAATGATGTAATTTATTAATTCATTTAACAACTTGCAGTCATTGTACTGCGGTCATTTATGACAATGGATACGTACATACATGGGATTCTCAGTCCAGCAGTACCCAGGTACACTCAACAAAAATACAAACGCAAAATTCATTCCAGATACACAATAGTACCATTTCTCTCAAACATTGTTCACAAATCTTTCTAAATGTGTGATAGTGAGCACTTCTGCTTTGCTGAGATAATCCATCCCATCTGACAGGTGTGCCACATCAAGATGCTGATCTGACATCATGATTAGTGCACAGGTGTTCCTTATACTGCCCACTGTGTATATGTGTAACATAAGTCTCATAAAGATGGTTCTTTGAGATTCCTCTGTTTTGTTTGAGTTCACTTTTAAATGTAATTTAATTATGCTATAGGTCTGATTTGCTACAGAGTCTCTGCTATTTTTGGATAAGTTGTACCTCTTGAAGATGTGTTGGTTAAATAAGAAAGAAAGATATACTTTATTAATCCCTCAATTTCTGTGCTGCATTTCACCGCAGCAGGCTGCCACAATAGCGCCAATGGTTGGAGAAACAGGGGTTAAATGTCTATTTCAAGGACCCTAGACGTGAACTCAGTGGGATTCGATCCCGCTAACTTCCGGTCCAAACGATTCAAATGCACCAACGTATCTTTAAAAGTATGACATGAAGCTTTAGGTTTGGACATGAACATGACCAACAAGCTTCAGGAAGGCTGTTAAATCTTAGAACCTGGTCTAGATAGAAGCCAGTCAGTCAGTCATCTTCTTATCCGTCTGTCCCTTTCAGGGTTGCGGGGGGTGTGGGAGCCCATCCCACAGGGCTCCCACACCCCGAACAGGTCGCCAGTCTGTCGCGGGGCCACACACATACAACCATCCACATTCACATTTATTCTTAGGGGCAATTTTGGCACCGGCCAATCAACCTAGCATGCATGTTTTTAGAGGGTGGGAGGAAACCGGAGTACCCGGAGGAAACCCACGCAAACACGGGGAGAACATGCAAACTCCACACAGAAAGGACAGTGTTCCAAGCCTTGTCCTCACTCGGGACTCGAACCCACGACCTTCTTGCTGTGAGGCCACTGTGCTACCCCCGGTGCCACCTTGCTGCCCTAGATAGAAGCTAAGATCCTAATCTGAAAAACTTTCCCAATTTAATTTTTTATAAATTGTCTCCACGTGTGATGAAATTCTATTTCTAACCATTCTTTTCAAAGGTTTATTTTGATTTATGTTACAAACATTTATTCCGTTAGAATCATACATGTGTTAATTATTCATGCTGTACACACACAGTCGGCAGAGTGGTGCGTTTGGGACTAAATCCTCCCCTGTGGGCAGGTTGGTTTCAGTAGATACCGTACATCCTGGTGTTTAGAGGCTGGTTCCACTTCTTATGTTGTTTCTAATGGTTTGTTTGTGTTTGCAGGCACAACCCGTCAGCCCAGAGAGGGTGAAGTTCCCGGGGTGGATTATAATTTTATCAGCGTGGAAGAGTTCCGCGCCCTGGAGGAAAGTGGGCTTCTGCTGGAGAGTGGCACTTATGATGGTAAGACATCCTCAGTTATACCAACTACTGAAGGTCTGAGATTCCATGTTCTAAACACTTGAATGGACGCTGTTGGAGCTTTGGCTTGATTGAATTAGCAGGAACAGGCTGCTTGAATGCAGACCTGCTGCATATGCAAAGTTTGTTTTTGTTTCTTGTCACGGTACGAGTCATATTAACGCTGCATTTCAGGCATGTTTGACATGCTGCCATAAAACCGCGCATCCTCACCTGAACAATATTAAACCAGGAACCTGAAGTGGTCCCAACAGGAGACTTTAAGTCGTGTCTTCAAGCTCTGGTTTGTCACTATCAGTTGCTGTGGTTGTGGTTGGTTGTGGTTGGTTTATGGTGTCACATTTGTAACGTATGTGTCGCACACTTAGAGCCATGTGCAGAACAAAAAGTTGCGCGCGTGAAATAACATGCATCGCGCTGGCGCTTGTCGCATGCGTGAGGCAAGTGTGTGTAATCATTCATCAACATCTTACTCAGCTAAAGCTGGGATTATTTGTAGATAATGGGCAGGAGGAGGAGTACAGGAGGGTGGTGGATGGATTTGTGGTGTGGGCAGGAGAGAATCACCTGCTCCTCAATGTAGACAAGACCAGGGAGATGGTGATTGACTTCCGGAAGAGGAGGACTGCTTTGCAGTCGCTCTGCATTCTGGGTAGGGATGTGGAGGTGGTGGAGGAGTAAAAAATACCTTGGAGTGACCATCGACAGTAGACTGAACTGGAGGAGCAACAGTACTGCTGTGTACAAGAAGACCTGCAGCCGACTTTACTTCCTAAGGAAGCTGAGGTCCTTGAATGTGTGCTGCAAGATCCTGGAGACCTTCTACCAGTCTGTGGTGGCCAGCTCCTTGTTTTCTCTGTCATCTGCTGGAGGAGCACCATCGCAGCCAGTGACGCCAACAGACTGAATAAACTAATCAGACTGGCTGGCTCTGTCATTGGCAGCAAACAGGACTCACTTGAGGCAGTGGTAGAGAGGAGGTCACTGAACAAACTTTTATCCATCATGGAAAACCATGACCATCCTCTCTACCCACTCCTGGACGAACAGCGGAGCTCCTTCTCCAGGAGGCTCAGGCAGCTCCGCTCGAGAACATCTCGTGACCGGAGGTCTTTCTTTCCGTACGTGATCGGGCTCTACAACGACTCACTTAGCAGATAGGAAGTTGTTGCTGTGACACACAAATTTCCCATGTGTGAGATCATTAAAGTATATTCTGATTCTGAAAATCTATCTCTCTCTTTCCATTTTCTCAGCAATGCTAGAAGTCCTGTCTGTTCTGTCGTGTCGTATTTCTGATGACATTTTCTGCACATGAGAACCCTGTGTTGTTCCATGCTTCTTGTAGTTCTTTACTTTGTTCAATACATTTTGAAAATTCGTTTTGAAAACTAAAGCAAAGAAGGCATTCAGTTATTTATTATAAAGTATATTTATCACAGATTTAACTCATTACATCCTTCTATTTATTCAGTTTTATGGACTGAAAATGAGTTTGGTCATATGAGAGAAATTTCTCCCTCGAGAACAAAGAGCTGCCAGAAAACGATGTTTATCTTTGTGTCGTGCCCCAGTTCATCCCGGGAACAAACCTACTGGTTATTAGTCTTCAGAATTCGCAGAGCTGTGCGATATTAGGTCATCAACACAAACTGTCTGGAAGAGCTGGATATAAAACATTCCCAGAAGGTTTGGGGACTAGAAAGGGCTTCACCTCACTGGCAGTAAAGAGTGTGTGAAAGCTCAGAGAGAGCCCTCTCTAGTGACCCTGACCCCATGGGCAAGGCATCAGGATGAATAATGGAGCACGCTTCATCATTCCTTGGTTAATGTAACACGTCCACATGTCTGCTTAAAACACACATCCCAGTGTTTAATTATTAATAGTCTTTATCTCTAACATAAAACCTCCAATATTCTCTTCAGTTCAAAAGGCATAAATCACTAGAGCAGGATTATTTTCTTCCATTTTTCCTTCTTTAAAACACTTATCAGTTCATTTTTATGAAACGGGGAGTTTTTTTGCATTTTTTAAGACTTCTACGCACATTAAGTAAATACAACAAATTAATAATGTTTAAAAAAAATCTGTTTACATATAAGTAAAGGTACATAAAGAAACCTTTTTCCACTTTCTGTTGTTGGTCACATATCGGTGTAATCCCTCATCCGTTCAGGAGAAATCTATTGTTGAAAAGGCCTCAAAGTATCTTCTGGACGGTGTGACTAACACACTATCCAGAAGACACTTTAAACCCTTTATGATTGAGGTAACATGTCTACATGGGTATATGTTGAAATAAGAATTAGTCAGTCAGTCATCTTCTTATCCATCTATCCCTATCGGGGTTGTGGGGGGTGCCGGAGCCCATCCCGGCAAATTTAAGGCGAAGGGCAGGGTACACCCCGAACAGGTCGCCAGTCTGTCGCGGGACCACACACACGCAACCATCCACACTCATTCCTAGGGACAATCTGGCACTGGCCAATCAACCTAGCATGCATGTCTTTGGAGGGTGGGAGGAAACTGGAGTACCCGGAGGAAACCCACGCAAACACGAGGAGAACATGCAAACTCCACACAGAAAGGACAGTGTTTCAAGCCTCATCCCCACCCGGGACTCGAACCCACGACCTTCTTGCTGTGAGGCCACTGTGCTACCCACTGCGCCACCGTGCTGCAAAATAAGAATTATTACCTCACAAAACACCCCGTCTTTAGGTTATGTTGCAATTCCAGGTTCCATGATTACCATATTATATTTAGTGGAAGCCATATCTTGGTTTTTACCTTCTGTTCCGTTCTGTTCCACATATCCGGGCCCGGTCGCATGGGCAACGGCCTCAGACGGGAAACCCAGGCTTCTCTCACCCCAGCTGCATCCTTCAGCTCACCTGGAAGGATCCCGAGTCGTTCCCCAGCCAGCTGTTAGACATAGCCTCTCCAGTGGGTCTAGTGTTGTGCCTCTTGGTCTCCTCCCGGGAGGATGTGTCCGAAACACCTCACCGGTGAGGCGGTTAGGAGGCATCCTGACCAGATGCCCGAGCCACCCCATCTGGCTTCTCTCGAACCGGAGGAGGAGCGGCTCGACACCGAGCTCCTCCTGGATGGCAGAGCTCCTCACCCAATCTCTGAGTGAAAACGCTACAATATTTATTTATTTATTTTGAGTTGGCCATCCAATGACATACAGCTTTTTTTACGTGAGCCAAACCAAACCTGTAAATGTTTGAACACAACAGACACACAGATTTTACCTGGTTGATATTTTTAATGCCGTCAGACATTATGTTTTCATTCTCTCTGACAAGCTTCTTTAGTTCATAGGGAGAATGAATCGATGGGGTCAGTTACGTCCGCTGCTGTGACTAATCTTCCTGACCTGTGAATGAGAAGGGCTCAATGTGAGCATCGTTAATCTACAACCAGGAGAAACCCACTCTCACCGCTCCGCTGGAGCCTCGTATATAACACAGAATGATTCACATCCTGCTTCTAGTGTTTGAGGAAGAACAGAAAAGTATTTCAGAAATTTTAATTTTCAGGAATGATTAACCATGTATTTTTTTATGGGGTTGTTTTTGAGCCTTTAAACCTAAGTGATAGGGTAAGCCTTTTTTTTCCAAATACCTGCCATCCAGCTTTTTTTTTTTTTTTTACTCCAGTCAGACATTTTACTTGATAAACATATAGTGTTTCAAAAGTTACATTGTTAAATCAAACCCACTGCCTTCATTGAAAACGTCAAACATTAAACAGTAGCACTGAGAAAAAGACAGGAAACAGAGATGGAGGTAGCAGAGATGAAGATGCTGAGGATCTCTCTGGGAGTGACCAGGATGGACAGGATCAGATGAACAGCACATGTTAGAGGTTTTAAAGTCAGAGAGGCCAGACTGAGATGGTTTGGATACGTGCAGAGGAGAGAGAGAGAGAGTACCGTAATTTTACGACCATTAGGCGCACCGTACGAAAAGGCGCAGTCTCAGTCACACACCACCTTACAACAACACACACGCATGCATGCAAATTTGCGTATTAAAAAATAGATCGGGAGCAAAACTGAGTTTGGTTGTACTTTATTTAAGTAGTATAAACAAGCACATTACCGGTAACAGTCTTTATTCAAATCCGTCAAAGTCCTCATCCTCTGTTTTGGAATCGAACAGCTGCGCAAAATCCAACAGAGCAGGTCCACTTCGCTCCTCGCTGTCAAAGTCCCTGTCTGTACTGTGCGGCTCCTCAGAAAGGATACCAGCTTTTGCGAAAGCTCAGATAACAGTACCAGCAGACACGTTAGTCCAAGCATCTACAATCCACTGGCAAACTGTAGCATAACTCGCCCGGCGCTGCCTTCCACCCTTCGTGAAACTGTGGTCTCCTTCGGTCATCCATCGCTCCCACGCCGCTCACACTTCACTCTTTAACGTTCTCATGCCTTTTCTTTCAGGTCCGTCTCGCGGGCACCGCGTTTTCTTTTAGGTACGTCTTTTCTCACACACAAGGCGCACCGCTCATTTTGAAGAAAATCTAAGACTTTTATATGCGCCTTATAGCCGTGAAATTACGGTACATACGAAGAAGGATGCTTGGTTTATAACCACCAGAAAAGAGGACTAGAGATACAGTGAAGGAAGACATGAAGATAGTTGGTGTGACCAAAGATGACGCAGCAGATAGGGTTAGATCAGCGGTCGGCAACCCGCGGCTCCGGAGCCTCATGCGGCTCTTTCATCCTTATAATGCGGCTCTGATTGGCTTGGGAAAATAAATTACTAAAAAAAATATTTTTGTATTTAATTGAAGTGTGTTTTATTTGTGTTAGTTTTTATATTATTTTAGTTCTAAATTTGAAGATTATTGTGATCTTGAAATATCACAAAGTATGCTCCGCTGCATACTTTGAAAGCCCAAGGCGATATAAGGATGACGGCTCACGGATTTTTCCCTTTTGTTTGCTGCATGCACAATTTAAATTCAGCTTTTTAATTTATTCGAAAGAGACATTCAGACATTATTATTTTTTCAAGAATTCAAAATGTGTTCATTACATCGGTAAAATTTAATTTTCTCCGTAGCACTTCATAAGACATAACCACACTATAGTTGTTTATACAAAGTGTAAAGGTAAGAAAAAGCAATATATCATTTTAGATAAGATAAATGGATATAAGGATGACGCCTCATGGCATTTTTCTGCTTTCGTTTGCTACATGGACAATTTAAATTCAGCTTTTTAATTTATTTGAAAGAGACATTCATTGTTATTATTTTTCAAGAATTCAAAATGTTCAAAATGTGTTCATTAAATGAATACAATGTAATTTTCTCTGTAGCAGGTGGATTTCATAAGAAACATGCTGCGTTAAAGTAGTAGAAGTTTTTTTTTTTTCATTTTAGATGTGCGGCTCCCAGTGTTTTCTTTTCCGTGGAAACCGGGTTCAAATGGCTCTTTCGGTGTCAAAGGTTGCCGACCGCTGGGTTAGATGGTAGAAACTGACTTGCTGTGGTGACCCCTGAAGGGAGATGCCGAAAGAAGAATATTCATGAAGATCTTTTCAGTACAAAGCTTCTGATTGGAACAAGTTTCCTTTCTCATTAAAGATCCACGACATCGTTTAGTTGATCTCTGTTTACACACCGTAAAACTTATTGTCAATGCTTTTAATTTGGTCTTCATCATCATCTCCATATTTAAATGAGAATGTTGTGAGATGTGTATTATATTTTTTTTAAGTGTTGAGTTTCCTCTTATTGACTGCTGATCAGGTTTGTGGATAGCACGATATCAACTGTCTTTTTTTTTTATTCTATGTTTCTTTAATGAACCACTTCAGGTATGTTTTGTGTGTAAACAGCATTCAAACCTCCAAAAAGTGAATTTTGCAGGATATTGTTGTGTCTTTGTTTGAGCTTTCTGTGCTCCAGATTTACATTTCTTAACTTGGGTTTTCTGGTCAGCTTGATTGGACGACCCAGAGAATGTAACTCTTGTTGTTTTACAGTGATGAAAGTCTCTGCGGTTAACGCTCGGGTTGAAACTCTGTGAGAATTGGATGCGTGTGTGCCTGAGGATGAATTAGGGCATGTCCAATTTTCCAGTCCTCACGCTGGCTGGTAGAGAAAAGCTGGAGTTATGAATCATTCCTCACTGAGACGGCGAGCGGAAAGCAAGCGAAGGTTCTGAAACCTGCTGGAGCAATTCATTCCCATTCTTACTGAAAGTTAGAGTCTATTTTACTAAATGTTATTAAAAAAAAAAAAAGTTTTCACTAGTATTGTTAGTGTTTAACAAAGTGGAAAAGTTTTAACTTTTAATTTGCTGCTTTGTGACAATTTTTTCAACAAATACACAGTTAAATCTCCTTTTCTTATTCTTTGATTTTGTGTTTTTGAACCCTTTTAAAGCAGTTCTAGTGGAATTAGATTTCTTTTGGAGGTCTTTTCTTTTTCCAAGATCGGCTAGTTCAGGATTGTCAAACTATGGCCCGCGGGCCACATGCAGCCCGTTGAACATTTCAATCCAACCCACTGGGGAAAAAAAAACCTTGCTAATTATTTATTTTCCCTGCAATTCTCATGTTTCCTCACTAGATGGCGCAATGTAGATATATTTGCTTTGTTGACAAAACAACAACACTGCTCCCACGTGTCCACGCTGTCAAGCGGTTTATGCAGATATGGAAAGTCATCAGGGCCAATATACGCACGTAAACGAGCACGTTAGATTTCAAACCACATTTAAACCTAGTATAGATGCATGTTTTTAAGCGCTAGCGCGCTTGGTTTGGAATTTAACACGCTTGATGTAGCTTTGAGCGCACTTCTATACGTGCATGTAGTACCCCCGATGGCTTTCCGTTCCCAGATCAAATCTACCGCGCTGCACAGACTGACTTGCTGCAACTGTTTCGTCCTTGCACTGGTTGTTGTTGACTTTTGGCACTGAGGAAACATGGCCTGCAAATCAAAAAGTTTGCCCACCCTTGTGCTAGAAAATGAGGTTTAAATTTTAGACTTTAAAAATCTGGTAACAAAAGAATGGATCAAATAGAATATTTTTTTTTTTTTTTTTACTATTAGAATTTAATTTTCTTATCAAGCTTCTTATTTAATCCAACCAATAGACATACTGTATGTACTGGATTTGTTACTGAAACCAGGAAGTTGGAGTGATTGCCAATGGTTTTTGCCCACCATACATAAATGAGTTCAAATTAGAGTTTACATGAAATAATATATCTTTTTTTATTATTATTTATTTCAGCACATCTTTTTATTTGCATGAGTCCAACCAGTGAAATAATACTGTAAAATAATAAAGATTTTCATTCATTTTTTATTTGGAAATGAACACGAGTAGCAGGTGTGTGTGTGAGTGTGTACGTGCGTGCGTGCGTGAGTGATAGATTCCACCCCACGCTGAGCAATGTGTGAGGAGAGTTCAGAACCAGGACCAGAAAATCAGCGTGTTCAGGTAGTCAGGTCCAGATCTCACTGGGAACCACCCAGGGAATCCATTTGATCTGGTTGAGTGTTAAGCCTTCCATGCTTTACTGGGTTTCCTGGTTTTACTGGCTGCAGGACGAGTGCAGCATTACCATCACAGTTCCTCTCAGATTCTCTCACGTTGGTGATGAGACATGCCAGCAGCTGTTAGCCGGAGCAGATGGTGGGACAACCACACACTGTACACACACATTCTTTCCCACCAGTAATCACAAGGTTTTAGATTTCAATTCCAGCTGGACCCCTCGACCCAGCAAAATAAAAAAAAATGGAAAACCCACACATGCAGCAGGACTGAAGGCTTGTGCATTTTTACTGTTAACTCAGACTGCCCACTCCTCACTGGCATCTGGACAACAACAGCTCCAACGGGACAACTTTGTGTACATGAGCCATGGTCTAGCCAGGGTTAACATTTGGTAGCCATGCTTAGCCACTGTTAGCCATGACTAGCCACGATGAAGCCATGGATGTGGTGGAGAAACAATTTTTCTTTATCGGCAAATATGTCCCTAGAGCTAGCTTGTGCAGCCGAGGATCCCACCGCCAGGGTCCCCGCCGTTGGCTGCCACCCATCTCCTCCTTCACCCGACCCCTATGGCCCCTCCTGCAGGTGGTGAGTCCGCTGGAAGGGCGGCCCATGTCCCCTGTTCGGGCTGAGCCCGGCTGGACCCCGTGGGTAAAAGCCCGGCTACCAGGCGCTCGCTCCTCCTCCAGGTCGAGATGAGCCAGATGGGGTGGTTCGGGCATCTGGTCCCCCGAGCGCCTCGCAGGCGAGGTGTTTTGGGCACGTCCCACCGGGAGGAGACCAAGAGGCAGACCCCGGACCCGCTGGAGAGACTATGTCTCACAGCTGGGCGGGGAACGACTTGGGATCCTTCCAGGTGAGCTAGAGGATGCAGCCGGGGAGAGAGAGACCTGGGCTACCTGTTTGAGGCTGTTGCCCCCGCGACCCGACCCCGGAACAAGCGGAAGATGACAGAACGGAACGGCAAATATGTCAGACTTACACACTATTAGAGACAGTAGGATAGGAAGGCCTACATCCTGTAGGTCAGGGGTGGGCTAACTTTTTGGTTTGCGGGCCACATTAAGTTCTAATATTTGACAAAAGGGCCGGAACAGGATCAAATGGATGGCATGCTTTGGTAACTGTTAGTTTAGACCAATAGAATTGTGCGCTAAATTTTAAAAAAGCACTAAATGTTACATAAAGAGCGTTAAATTTCAAATCTAAGGCGCTAAGTCTGAAATCTGGTGCAATAGCACTTAAAAACATGCATCTAGCGGGGCTTGAACTCTTGAAATTGTTTGAAAAGTTTGAAATCGAAGTGCTTGACATAATATTTAGCTTGTTTTAACATCTAACACGCTTGTTTACGTGCGTGTATTGGGCCTGATGGCTTTCCATATCTGTGCACACTGTTTATTTTGACAGCGTGCATGTAACAAAGACACACACATTTTATTGGGAGCAGTGTTGTTCTTTTCTTAACAAAGCCAATGTCTCTAGAGTGTGCCATCTAGTGAGGAAACATCAGAATTACAGGGGAAATAAAACATTGGCAAGGTTTGTTTATTTGATTTTTTTACGTCTCAACGGGCCGAATTAAAACATTTAACAGGCCACATGTGGCCCACTGGCCGTAGTTTGCCCCATACCTGCTGCAGGTAGAAGATTGGACTGGAACAGGACACATGAACTGAATTTTGGGCATCTTTAATCATCACATAAAAACAGTAAGAAGGGTGAAAAGGATGAGGGATGTTCCAACAGTCTGACGACATCAAAAAGACAAAATTCTAAACCTTCAAACCTTGGATTGTTGGATTTAAATAGAATGTCAAAGTTTAATGGAGTCATCTACGGTGGTGAGAGTGATTATGGGGGAGAGGGAGGGTACTTGCGCCCGCAAGAGCCACCCTGCTGGATACCGCCCTGGTCTCTTTTAGAGACTGAGAATATTTAAGCATATTCTATCTGTGCTTCAGTAACAATTTTTGTAAATAACACAGTTGAAGACATTTTAAAGAAACAGCCCAAAGTTACTCAGTACTAACTATAGATAAACTGATTTGGTTTGTGTGATCATGGGACCAAATGTCAAGGTCCCGAATTCTCGTAACACAATATTAGAAGATGTGTTAAGATGTTTTGAAGATTAAATATTGTTAAACAATACTGCATCATAGACCGAGACGAAGGGATTTGGGAGGAGACGGCAGCTCAGTGGTTAGAGTGTTCGCGGGTTCGCGTCCCACAGAGAGCACGTCTAGGGTCCTTGGAGAAGACACCTAACCCCCGCTTCTTCCACCATTGGCGCCGTCGAAGGGCAGCCTGCTGCAGTGTAAGGAGTGCAGCAAACAAATTTCCCCGGTGAGGGATGAATGGAGTAATTTATTTATTTATTTTATTTATTTAATGAAAACTGACACTCACAACCAGCTGTAGATGAATTGAGAAAAAAAAAAACCCTCCAATAGGATTAGTAAGAACCATCTATAATATGGATTAATGGCTCTTATTTGTAACTTCAGTTTAAAATAGAATTTTCTTTCGTTTGCAACAGTTTGTATGTTAATTAGTTTGATTGATTTTCTGTTGTCGGTGAGTCACCTCCTAAATCAACATTTTCATCAGATTGAGGATTTTAATCGTACTGTTCGTCGTCTCAGCAGTAGAGACATATTTAAAGGACTATGAAAGTTAAACAGGATGTTTGTTTTTATATCATTTGGATTTATTTCCTTAGAATTAAAATCAGAATTCCTTCTAAGAGTTAGAAGGATCGATATTAAGATCTAAGTGAAACCGATTATAAATCCCAACTTTTCAAAGATTCTCTGTAGGGTGACCTATCGGTGCAGAGAGGAGCCAGATAGGGCAGCACAAACATCTTGTAGGATAGCTTTTGAACGCCTCACTGGTGAAGTATTCTTACCAAACAGGATGGAGCAAATATTCTTAAATATTTCTATTTAAGACCAACAACATCCATTAAAATGGACCACCCTGATCCACACCCCCATCTTTCATCTTCAGAAGCTCCCACCACTGCTTCTCTTCCTCTCTCATTTCTTTGTTTTCTTGCTGCTTTCCAGACTCATCAGTAAAGTGTAATTAAATCACGACTGGTCCGGCCCACATCTCCCAGCATCCCACAGAAGCACGCACCTGCAGCACCAAGAGAGAGAAAATTACAGCTTCCAATCTACCCCCCTTTTGTTAGATCCCACCGCTTTGCTTCCCATAAATTACAAACATCGGTTTTAGAAGAAAACACAATTTAATGTGATTAACCTAATCAATAAGCTAGCGGTTGACGTATTGCCCGTCGTGTCTGATTATTTGTGCACTCGATCTTGATTGATAGAACGAGCTGTCAGCTGTGACGTCTCCAAACTCGTTTTTCCAGGTTTTGTGAAATTTTTGACGAGTTTATTAATTCTGGTTAAACTAATTAAATCCAAATATTTCAATCCTAACGTGTCATTTATGTGACTTATCTTGTCTGTTTGTAGGTTTATGTAGTGTTTTTATTCAAGGAATCTGCCATGAAGCTCAGGTTTAAACCCCCCCTGCTCCCTTCCACACACACACACCCCTAGCCTCAACTCTTCCTCTGCACACACACAAACTGAACTCTGGGTGGAGCCCGAAACTACAGCCTAAAGCTCAACTACAATGATTAAGTCTTTGAATTTGATTAAACTTGATATCATTTACTCTGGAGTTCTGATATATCCTGAATAACGGGGCTCTATGGTTCCGTTCCATCATCTTCCGCTTGTTCCGGGGCCGGGTAGCGGGGGCAACAGCCTCAAACGGGCAGCCCAGGCCTCTTTCACCCCGGCTGCATCCTCCAGCTCACCTGGAAGGATCCCTAGTTGTTCCCCATCCAGCTGTGAGACATAGTCTCTCCAGCGGGTCCGGGGTCTGCCTCTTGGTCTCCTCCCGGAGGGACGTGCCCAAAACACCTTGCCCGCGAGGCGCACGTGGGCAGCCCGACCAGATGCCCGAACCACCCCATCTGGCTCCTCTCGACCTGGAGGAGGAGCGGCTCGACACCGAGCTCCTCCCAGATGGCAGAGCTCCTCACCTGATCTTTCAGTGAGAGCCCAGCCACCCTGCGGAGGAAGCTCATTTCGGCCGCTTGTACCCGTGATCTCATTCTTTCGGTCACCACCCACAGCTGGTGACCATGGTGAGGGTTAGAACGTAGATCGACTTGTAAATCGAGAGCTTTTTTTTTCAGCTCAGCTCTCTCTTTACCACGACGGACCAATGCAGCGTCCTAGTTATTGCTGATGCCGCACCGATCCGCCTGTCGATCTCCCGCTCCATCTTTCCCCCACTCGTGAACAAGTTTTGTGCTGCACTCCTTACACCGCAGCAGGCTGCCCTTCAACGACGCCAATGGTGGGAGAAGCGGGGGTTAGGTGTCTTCTCCAAGGACCCTAGACATGCTCTCTGTGGGACGCGAACCCGGGAACTTCTGCTTCACGCGCAAACGCTCTAACCACTGAGCTGCCGTCTCCTCCCAAGAGATGAATATTATAAATTATAACTAATATATGAACAGAGTCGTGTATAAAATCATACATGTTTGTCTGTTTCTGTCTGTGATTCCAGGTAATTACTACGGGACCCCAAAGCCCCCCACAGAGCCCAGCCCTGTTCAACCAGACTTAGTGGACCAGGTTCTTTTCGATGAGGACTTTGACACGGAGGTCCAACGAAAGCGGACCACTTCAGTGAGTAAGATGGACAGAAAAGACAGCACGGCTCCAGAAGAGGAAGAAGAAGAAGACAGACCGTTGATGGTGAACGGTGTTGGAGGTGAGACCCTGTCACTAAAGACCAAGGTTTAGAGACCTCGATTTAAAGAATCAGTCATTACTCACATGCTGTGGATTCTTATTATTTTATAGAGTTATGTTAAAAAAATACGTGCAATTAACAAAATCCACAAAGTAACCAACTTTTTCTCTTTTTCTTTTAGATGTTTTAAGTTTTTAAAACCTCTGATCACACAATTAAAACGTGACATGTCAGACAGACGTTCTCATTTTAACATTTTCTCTTGTTTGAAAAATCATCTTCATTCAGCATTCTCTTCAGGGGTCACCACAGCAAGTCAGTTTCCTCCATCTAACCCTATCTGCTGCATCCTCTTTGGTCACACCAACTATCTTCATGTCTTCCTTCACTGTATCCATGAACCTCCTCTTTGGTCTTCCTCTAGTCCTCTTTCCTGGTGGTTCCAAACCCAGCATCCTTCTTCTGATGTACTCTCTCTCTCTCCTCTGTACATGTCCAAACCATCTCAGTCTGGCCCCTCTGACTTTAAAACCTCTAACATGTGCTGTTCCTCTGATCCTGTTCATCCTGGTCATTTTCAGAGAGATCCTCAGCATCTTCATCTCTGCTACAAACATCTCTGTTTCCTGTCTTTTTTCTCAGTGACACTCTCTCCAGACCAAACAGTATAATTAAAACAGTTTCATTCTGTTGTGTTCCACTCAAGTTCTGGGTCCATTTAGGATCCGTTAAGGGCAGGTTTTTATCTTGTATCCACTTTGTGAAGTCTCTACATCGGTAGCTACCTAAACCAACTTGACTAAATCCTGTAAAAATTATAATTAACCCGAGTTGAACGTTGATTAATTCAGTTTTTTTTTCTGTTAGTAATATTAAGGATACACTTTTCGGCACATTTATATTTATTTTGTAGATAATGATCTTATTTGTAGCCACTGCAGTGAGAAAGATGGGGCGGGGGCTGCAAGATATTTTCTCTTTTCATAGGCTCGGTTTTGCAGGAAATATTTAAAAAGCTCTGCCTTAATTATACTTCATTTTCAATCGTTGGAGTTTTTAGTTTTTTCGTTATTTGCCCAAGCTAATGTCCAATCAGATGCACCGATTAAACAACGTAGAGGCTGTTCCATGTGGCTACAAAACAAGTTGGATTCAAAGATTTTACTCAGCCAATGACAGTATTTCATAAAACTGTCTTGGGTTCAGAATAGCATGTACAGTACGTTGGTCTCCACTGCTGAAAAATGCTGTTAATAACTGCCATAAACCAAGCAGTACATGGTTAGATGCATGACTATTATGTCCTTTAATGACGAGTCTCCACCAGTACGGATCTTTCTTATTGGCCTGAGACCCAGAACCTTCCTGAAAAGGAACATCAATGCTGCATCTGTGTTCAGACTTTACCCTGAAGGCTTCTGATGATGCTCTAATGTGGCCTTTCTCTGCCTGCTGAAAGCTCCGTCCGGACGGAGAGGTTTTAAACTTTATTAGTGCAGAATAATCGTTATTTTTCCTCCTGAAAAGATTGGATCACAAAAGGGCCGGGTCACGGTGGCAACAGCCTCAGATGGGAAGCCCAGGCTTCTCTCACCCCGGCTGCATCCTCCAGCGATCCCGAGGAGAATTGATTTCTCATAGTAGTTAAAAAAAATATCCAGAAATGAAATCAAATTAAGATCAATAAACAAATAATAAAATAACAAGAAGTTTTTCTTTTTTTAAGACGACTGAGTTAAAAGAAAAACACTCAGTTCTTTTTACAGCAGGTGCAGCAGTCTCTGGCTGAACGAGCTCCTCACTGTCTATGTACACACACACACACACACACACACACACACACACACACAGTGTGATCCTGGTGAGTTCCTCTCAGACTTTCCCTGCAGGCACTTTCTCTCCGTCCTCACTAACATGCAAATCCGATGGCAGTGCCTCGCTCATCCCTCGCTCATCCCTCTCTCTCTCTCTTCCCTGTTCCTTCCTGTTCTTCTGAGCGTGCTCAGCAGCACGGTAAGAAGTCCACATGAGTTCCACTATCTCACCAGCTCTTCTCTTCTTCCATCCAACCCCTTCCCCACCCGCCTCCATCACTGGGTCCTCGCTTCGACCTGCAGAGCACAAAGACCAGGCCGACTGGAGGAAGACGGTACCCAGCTACAACCAGTCTGCCGGCTCCATGGACCTGCGTGTTTGGGCTACCCAGGATGAAAGTCAGGAACCATTACCGAAGAACTGGGAGATGGCCTACACAGAAACCGGCATGGTCTACTTTATTGAGTGAGTAGCCGTTAAACCGTTTGTCCTGCATTACATCAGATCTATGCAAAACGTTCACCAACCTCTCCCAGTGACTACTTCCTGCTTTTCCTCTGTCTGTCTGTCTGTGTTTGTCTGTCTGTCCGGTCCACTGCTGAAACTATACATCCATAACCTGATACATCCAACTGTTCCTTTTGTAGAAACAGTCTGACCTCGCTTCCAGGGAGTGTGTTCCCTCCAGTTTTTTGCTTTTACTCTTTTCTGATTGGAACGTGTGTTGTGCTCTGACGGAGCTGAAAAATTCAAATCGTCCCAAATCCCATCGGCTGCAGGACAACCATATTTCCTGTGACAGGCATCCTTGGTGGTTATTTTTATTTTTTTTTAATATACTTTATTGATCCCTCACCAGGAAATTTGTGTGCTGCATTACACCGCGGCAGGCTGCCACCTACGACTGCGTTGGGAGTTATGGGGAGTTAGGTGTCTTCTCCAAGGACCCTAGACGTGTACTCAGTGGGATGCGAACCCGCGAACTTCCGGTCCGCAGGCAAAAGCTCTAACCACTGAGCCACTGTCTCTCCCCTTATTGTAAAGGACCAGATGTTCCTGATTGAAACAGAACACACAGAATACACAGAACACGTCCACTGTCTCGTCCATTTTGGATTTTACAGTCAGTCTTTTCCGGCTCTGACTCGGACGGACGCTTTTGTATTTGACATCACAAGGTCATCTCTGATTGCGAATTGTCCCGTCATTTTCAGTTAACTTTTATTGTAAGCTAATGCATGCGATACCTGATCTAGTTGCAGAAGTGAAATGAATTGAGTGAAGACACTATGTGATGCCAGCGTGGCTAATCCATCAAATATGGTTTCTTACATCCCAAGATCATAGTTCATCAGTAAATAGACGGGCAGACAGGTGGATGTACAGATGGATATCCATCCATCTTTAGGCGTAGGCATGTGGTGGAGCAGAAAGAGACAGAAAGGTGGACGTGCTGCTAATAGATTGTTTTATGAGGGATGCAGGAGGTTAAATAAAGCTCTACTCTTTGCACCTCCACTCTCTGTTCTCTTTTTGATCTCTGGAACTGCTCACCTTTATCTTTCCTCCTTTTTGTACTTTGTATCAGTCAGCTTCTAACGCAGACGTGTTAGACACTTACATATGACAACTTCCATGCAAATCGAGAGATCTAGAAAGGTGGTGGAGGGAGAGAACTGTAACACAACTCTCAGCCGATTAAAAAAAAAAAGAAAGTTTCTCTATTAAATGCTGTTTTTAAGCTCAATTTTTGTTAAATAAGTTAATCAGTTAATTAACCGACAGAAAGTTCGACCACGTTGGCAAATAAAATATTTAGTATTTTTTAATCTTTTAGATATTTTTAAACAGAGTTCACAAGTTAATGCAAATGAATTAAAAGCTCTTTTTTTTTTTTTTTTTTTTTTTTTTTTTTTTTACTGTAGAAATCTTGCAAATGTGTGTGAGAAAAGACACTTTAAAAAAATGGATTAGTTATTTTAATTATATATAAATATAATAGTTTGTGGTAGGCTTTAATATTGGCCTCAAAATATACTTTCCATTCTGTCGTCTTCCGCTCATCCAGGGCCGGGTCGTGAGAGCAACAGCCTCAGATAATAATAATAATAATAATGCATTGAACTTATATAGCGCTTTTCTTGACACTCAAAGACGCTTTACATTTATATATATGCATTATTCATTCACTCCATACAATCATTCACACACACAACATCCATTCCTGATGATGGGAGCTACCATGCAAGGCGCATACCACTATCATCAGAAGCAACTGGGGGTTCGGTGTCTTGCTCAAGGACACCTCGGCATGGACTCTGGGCGGGGGATCGAACCTGCGACCTTCCGGTTACGGAGCGGTCGCCCTACCCACCGAGCCATCCTTCCCCAATGGGAAGCCCAGGCTTCTCTCTCCCTGGCTGCATCCTCCATCTCACCCGGAAAGATCCTGAGTCGTTCCCCGACCAGCTGTGAGACATAGTCTCTCCAGCAGGTCCGGGTCTGTCTCTAGGTCTCCTCCTATTGGGACATGCCCAAAACACCTCACCAGCGAGGCGCTCAGGGGGCATCCTGACAGGATACCCAAACCACCCCATCTGGCTTCTCTTGACCTGGAGCAGTAGCAGTTCGACACTGAGCTCCTCCTGGATGGCAGAGCTCCTCACCCGATCTCTGAGTGAGAGTCCAGCCACCCTGCGGAGGAAGCTCATTTTGGCTGCTTTTATCCGCGATCTCATTCTTTCGGTCACCACCCACAGCTGGTGACCATAGGTGAGGGTTGGAACGTAGATCCTGGTTACCATGGTGAGGGTTGGAACGTAGATCCTGGTTACCATGGTGAGGGTAGGAACGTAGATCAACTTGTAAATCAAGAGCTTTGCTTTTCGGCTCAGCTCTTTCTTTACCACAACGGACCTACGCAGCGTCCTAGTTATTGCTGATGCCGCACCGATCAATAACTAGGATGCTGCATCGGTCCGTCGCGGTAAAGAAAGAGCTCAAAATATACAAAAAACTTTTTTTTTTGCTCTAAAACAAAGAAAATTTATTATTTTTAGGTTAAAATTTTCAAAGTGTTAAAACACACCACCAGGCACCGCTTATGTTTAACCTCCCTGATTAGGTCGTCCCAGCTCCCACTCTGCAGCTCTTCGTTATGTTAATGGTTCTAAATTCACTGAAAAGCAATGAAAATGTCCATTTTTCACTGAATATACTCCCACTATACAGTGAGAAGATGCTCCTCCCACTGAGAGCACAGCAACACGTGTGCAGCTCGTGTAGGAGCCAATAGACTCCCACCGATTTCATCATATTTATGATAAATGTCTGACTAATAATTCCTTTTCCTTCCTGAGAATAAAATCCCTCTTTCTTTTAGCCACAACAGCAAGACCACCACGTGGCTGGACCCCCGCCTGGCCAGGAAAGCCAAACCCCCTGAGAGATGTGACGAAGGAGGTGAGGTTCTGCATCTTCGTCATGTTCGGTTACACATTACAAACATCCAATGAGCACATCCAAACCTCCTAACAGCTTTACAGCCTCATGCATTTGAACGATTCTCTGTGGCCTTTTGCACGTAAACGTTTTCTTCTGCTGTTGTGTCGAGATGTTTCAGACATGCTGATTGTGTGAAGGTCATTTACTGAAGGAATCGCCTCTCCCACTCTGTTTACCGTCATCCCTAACCCTCTCTGCACAGGATGAGCATTATTACTCACAACTTCAAAGAATTCAGAAATGACCTCCAATGATCATCATTTTAGGTTCAAGTAAATAAATCTCTGAATTTTTAGCAGCATCGTAGGAAAGGCTTCGAGGTTGTCTTCTGGACAGTATATTTTTTTGATGTAAAAAACAAAAAACAGCACATCTGGATGAAAGAGGGATTACAAGAATGTCGTTACAACTTTATTCTTCAGTTTTGTCACATCTTGATTTTTGACTTTTTATTTTTTCACAAGTAGAATGAGGAATGGATCGGTTCTTGGTTTTGAGTTTCATTCTTGATCAATATCAATATTTAAAGTTGGAACCAGAACGTTTTTGTAATGCGTGTTTTTTTTAATTACTATTAATTATTTTGTATTTATTTCAAGGGTTTGTTCTTTTAATTGCCACCAGATTATTGATGTTGTTCCGTTCCGTCGTCTTCCGCTTATCCGTGGCTAGGTTGCAGAGGCAACAACCTCAACAGGAAGCCCAGGATTCTCTCTCCCAGGCTGCATCCTCCAGCTCACCCGGAAGGATTCAGAGTCGTTCCCTGGCCAGCTGTGAGACATAGTCCCCCCAGGAAGGTCCGGCTCTGCTTCTTGGTCTCCTCCCGGTGGGACGTCCCCAAAACACCTCACCAGCAAGGCGCTCGGGAGGCATCCTGACCAGATGCCTGAACCACCCCATTTGGCTTCTCTTGACTTGGAGCAGTAGCAGTTCGACACTGAGCTCCTCCTGGATGGCAGAGCTCATCACCTGATCACTGTGTGAGAGCCCAGCCACCCTGCAGAGGAAGCTCATTTCGGCCGATTGTATCTGCAATCTCGTTCTTTCGGTCACCACCCAGAGCTGGTGACCAGGGGTGAGGGTGGGAATGTAGATCCTGGTTGCCATGGTGAGGGTAGGAACATAGATCCTGGTTACCATGGTGAGGATAGGAACGTAAATCCTAGTTACCATGGTGAGGGTAGGAACATAGATCCTGGTTACCATGGTGAGGGTAGGAACGTAGATCCTGGTTACCATGGTGAGGGTAGGAACGTAGATCCTGGTTACCATGGTGAGGGTAGGAACGTAGATCCTGGTTACCGTGGTGAGGGTAGGAACGTAGATCCTGGTTACCGTGGTGAGTGTAGGAACGTAGATCCTGGTTACCATGGTGAGGGTAGGAACGTAGATCCTGGTTACCATGGTGAGGGTAGGAACGTAGATCCTGGTTACCATGGTGAGGGTAGGAACGTAGATCCTGGTTACCGTGGTGAGTGTAGGAACGTAGATCCTGGTTACCATGGTGAGGGTAGGAATGTAGATCCTGGTTACCATGGTGAGGGTAGGAACGTAGATCCTGATTACCATGGTGAGGGTAGGAACGTAGATCCTGGTTACCATGGTGAGGGTAGGAACGTAGATCCTGGTTACCATGGTGAGGGTAGGAACGTAGATCCTGGTTACCATGGTGAGGGTAGGAATGTAGATCCTGGTTACCATAGTGAGGGTAGGAATGTAGATCCTGGTTACCATGGTGAGGGTAGAAAAGTAGATCCTGGTTACCATGGTGAGGGTAGGAACGTAGATCCTGGTTACCATGGTGAGAGTAGGAACGTAGATCCTGGTTACCATGGTGAGGGTAGGAACGTAGATCCTGGTTACCATGGTGAGGGTAGGAACGTAGATCCTGGTTACCATGGTGAGGGTAGGAACGTAGATCGACTTGTAAATCCAGAGCTTTGCTTTTCGGCTCAGCTCTTTCTTTACCACGCTGGATTGATGGAGCATCCTAGTTATTGCTGACGCTGCACCAATCCGTCTGTCAGTCTCTCGCTCCATCCTTCCCCCACTCGTGAACAAGACCCTGAGATACTTAAACTCCTCCCCTTGGGGCAGGATGATGTTGTTTTATTTTGTTTATCCTGTTGTAAAGATTTCTGTACGTGTACATCTGGGTTGATGTAAGATGTATTTGTGACTTTAAGGAGAGACTTTGTGTCGTCCAAATGTTATTTTTTGAGACTTTGTTAACAAATCCGGTTTAAAATCCTGGATTGCCTTGAAGATTATCACTAAGTATCAAAAGTTCCTTCTAAAGATAATGTTTTGATAATACGTTTTTATTCACCAATCAAAGCAGGCCTTTCATTTTCTGACTGCATCTCCGTACGCTGTGAAGCCACCACACCTCACTCCATGTTCCCTCTTTTCAACAGAGCTGCCGTATGGCTGGGAGAAGATTGAAGACCCTCACTTTGGCATCTACTTTGTAGAGTGAGTAACTCCGTTTGATTATAACAAAAGTCCAAAAATACTGCTAAAAATAAAAAAACAGCCTGATCGCAGCTGTTTGAATGTGTGTTTAAAGTCTTTGATTAACTGGAATGGGACTAAATGTAAAGATTTTAGTTGCTCTTAAATAAAAGTTTGTCTTCTAAACTGCAAAACACCGACTTTACGAAATGCAAACTTATTACAATGTAATACTTTAAAAGTAACGGAGAGTGGATCGCCTTCAAAGCGTCAAACAATTTTCCTCTGCTTGGCCTGTCCCTGTTTGACCTTAAAGTTTCTGACTTTAATCTTTGGTCGTGTGACCATGAAAACATAATCAGTTTATCTACAGTTGGTACTGAGTAACCACCTCTCCCACATATTGTGAGCAGAGCCTTCACAGAATATTTTCCCCCGTTCGTTCCAACATTCCATTGCAAGGATATTTTTTGACTGCTACAGTGGTGCGCAAGTGCGCGTTGTGTTTGATGTTCACCGCGGCACTTGTGCACCCCCTCATGCGCACCGCTGCTCCTAAAACATCCCCAATAACAAGCAGCTCAGCAGTAATAGTTTCATTATCAGGAGCTCCAAGCTGCAGTCATAAATTCCTAAAGTTGTGGTAATCTGGTGAGCCATGTTAATGCCATTGTCCGTACACTCGTTTCCCACAGGCTTACAGAAAGCAATTACCCAAGAGGGTCACAGCAACCATCAGGATTCTTTCTGATGAGGAGAGTAAACAGGAGCACAAAGCTTAGTTTTAGTCTCATTACCATAGACAAAGAGGTGGGAGGGGGTGCAAGGTCATCGCTTACTTGTCATGACACGTTGCAGGGAGGTGTGGCATTCAGTGATTAAAGGGCCCATCTCATGCAAAATGGACTTTCCAGAGTTTTCTACCTTGTAAGAGTGATGTCCGGGCCTTGTGTGTGTGTGTGTGTGTGTGTGTGTGTGTGTGTGTGTGTGTGTCACCAAAGGGCTTTCTAGATTGATTTAGCCCGTTTTTCTGTGGATTTCTGGAACGCTCAGACAAAACAACCAATGAGCAGATGTCTAAAGTATGATGCATTTGACGTAGCCAGGACGGACTTCGCACACGCCCCCCTCCCTCCTCACCACCCGCCCGCCCTCCTCACCCGCCTCCACTCCGGCCTTACGCCCTCACAAACTCGCTTTCAACGTCCGATATACAGGCTGGTTCGCTGCTCTGCGTCTTTTTTATTTTCTTGCTTGAAACACACTTTTTTGATGAATCGACATGATAAAATCTTATTTCAGACGCTAACAAACCGCTACGCACGGGTTTACGCCTGCCTTCCCCCTCCCGCTCAGAGATGGGCGGAGGAATAGCTGCTCAGTGAGAGCAGAGGGCGGAACTTGTACTTTCTCAGGACGAGTGGGGGTATGAGCAGACCCGGCCTTTCATAGTTCCGGGTCTGTGACTGCGCTCCACCAAATCAATATATTTTCATAACTATGGTGTAATGCATGTTGCAAACCCCACATTTTGCGTGTGTATGTGCAGAGGATACAATGTGAAAGGAGGTATTTTGCATGAGATGGGCCCTTTAAAGGAGGAAATTAAAGAAGAGGAGGGTATTAACTCCTTAAAGGAGGACGCATCATACAGGTGCATGATCATCTTGGTCCCAGGTTGTGGGACGATGTCTCCCCAATTGACTACAAAAGGGGGCGGGACTAAGTGAGTGTGATGTCACTCATAATGCATGACTCCAAAAATGAAGCAAATTCAGTTGCTAAAAAATGTAAAGTACATTGTTATTATTAAAAAATACCATATTGATTAGAGTTTCAATACTTCATCTTTGATCTGTGATCCATTCAAATAGTTTTTGGATCAGAACGAACGTGACCCACAGATTGATTTTGAGAGGTAGTGTGCATGTTCAGTCCATACACAGCGTGGTTAAAGCTAGTGTGGCAAATTTGAACGCCCCACGTCATTTAAGTTGCTTGATCTTGAAATAGTGGACGTTTATTTGTAGTTTAGATTTATTATTTTTGATCTGTTATGTTTATCACTTAGCGTACCCACACGACAACGTTTGAACTGGGCCTGTCGTGGCAGCCATTCCTGGCTCCTTAGCGCGGTTCAGTTGGATTCGGGAGCGGTTCACGTGTTGGCAAACCACCCAGGAGCACAGGACATGTGGGACGTCTCAGCAATGTTTCAAAACCATTTTTCTTGCCACAAAAAGTGATAAAACTTTCTAGTAATTTCCTATAAAGGTGTTTGTGGAACATCACAATCTAAACAACTTCAAATTGATACCCCCAAAGTTATCTGAGCGATGGAAGTTTTTCCTTCATAAGAGCATTGCTTTTCCTGTTTATCCTAGAACTTTTGGTGCTGCTTTTGTTGCCAAACCCATCATGGTGGGAGACAAACGGATTGCTTTGGGGATATGACATACTGCTGGATCAGAACGATACGAACCCATGAGCAGCATCCACTATCGAGCAGCTCGAGCTGCCGTAGTGTGCTATAATTTGACCGATCGTGCCAGCTTTGAACGGGCTAAATTCTGGGTGATGGAGCTGAATAACTATGAGGAGCAGTGTAAGATCTACCTGTGTGGTATGAAGTATGACCTGATCAGCATCGATCCAGCCGCAGGGAGGTGGACTACCACGATATGCAGGATATTTGCCGAAGAAGTTAGAGCGCAGCAATTTGAGACTTCCAGCAAAACTGGAGAAAAAGTGGACGAAATGTTTCACAGAATTGAACTGGAAGTTTTCTTGTGAACAGCGTGTTAGGAGATCAAGATGATTTGACTTCATTTTGAAAGTCTTTTTTAATCTGGAAATCTGAAATGAATTGAAAATGACTTTTGGATTGAAGTCAAAACATCTTGATCTTCTAACTCGCTGTTTAGAAGAAAACTTTGAAGCCTTTTCAACAATAAAATGAGGAAAGCGTGTTCTAACCCTATGTGAATACTGTCCAGAGGAGAGACAGTGGTCCTCTGGCCCAGGTCTCAGTAACAGTGCCTTAATCGTTACCAAGACAATAGTGACTGAGTCATGGCTGCTGATTTTTTTAATTAGAAGTCTACAAGCAAAAAGATTTTTTGGTCCCAAATTGAACTTCCTATTTCAGAGAAGAGATAAAGAAGGTGGAAGATTTTAAGTATGTAGGATCAACAGTCCAGAGCAATGGAGAGTGTGGAAAAGAGGAGAAGAAGAGTGTGCAGGAAGGCTGGAACGGGTGGAGAAAAGTATCAGGTGTGATGTGTGACAGAAGAGTTTCAGCTAGAATGAAAGGGAAAGTGTACAAAACCATGGTGAGACCGGCCATGCTGATTGGTCTAGAGACAGTGTGGTGAGAGCGGCCATGCTGATTGGTCTAGAGACAGTGTGGTGAGAGTGGCCATGCTGTTTGGTCTAGAGACAGTGTGGTGAGAGCGGCCATGCTGATTGGTCTAGAGACAGTGTGGTGAGAGCGGCCATGCTGATTGGTCTAGAGACAGTGTGGTGAGAGCGGTCATGCTGATTGGTCTAGATACAGTGTGGTGAGAGCGGCCATGCTGTTTGGTCTAGAGACAGTGTGGTGAGAGCGGCCATGCTGATTGGTCTAGAGACAGTGTGGTGAGAGCGGCCATGCTGTTTGGTCTAGAATCAGTAGCACTGAGGAAAAGACAGGAAACAGAGATGGAGGTAGCAGAGATGAAGATGCTGAGGATCTCTCTGGGAGTGACCAGGATGGACAGGATCAGAGGAACAGCACATGTTAGAGGTTTTAAAGTCAGAGAGGTCAGACTGAGATGGTTTGAACATGTGCAGAGGAGAGAGAGAGAGTACATCAGAAGAAGGATGCTGGGTTTGGAACCACCAGGAAAGAGGACTAGAAGAAGACCAAAGAGGAGGTTCATGGATACAGTGAAGGAAGACATGAAGATAGTTAGTGTGACCAAAGAGGATGCAGCAGATAGGGTTAGATTGAAGAAACTGACTTGCTGTGGCGCCCTCTGAAGGGAAAAGCCGAAAGAAGAAGAAGATTGAACTTCCTATTTGTCATGCAGGAATAAAAAAGGATTGAGATCTGGGTAAAACTCCTCATGGATGATGTGTGAAGCCCATTCAGACTACTCTGATCTCATATCGGGCTATACAGATAAAATTAGGTTGAATAGATGACACACCCGTGCACTGCAGTGACGGGACGTTCCTCTGTGTTTGATCACACAGGTGTGACTGGGAACTTTTTTATGTCCCAAAAATCCAAACTGCTGATCCAAGCGGAGGAAAAAGCCATCTGGGTAGTATTTTTTAAAGTCTTTCACTGCTGGTGTGATAACGCTCTGAGTGGAAATTAATCCCATCGTTCCCGAGCTAAAACAGCATCACATCAAAGTGAGGATTACCGCAGAGTGCCGCTAAAAATTGAACCGACAACCAACATATACTGTACCCTGAGGCCGTTTTATTAGGGAGACTTGTTTAAAAATAGTAAATCGGCCAATCAGATGGTAGAAAGTGAGTGGAAGAGGGTTGATTCTTAGTAGGACCGTTTCTTCAACCAGCACGGTCTACCTGAAGACTCGTACTGACCATGTCCATCCTCTGATGCTCGTCGTTTAGATTTTTTTGTCTATCTCTTGCAGCCACATCAACCAGAAGACTCAGTTTGAGAATCCAGTGATGGACGCCAAAAAGAAAGGAAGTGATGACCCGCCTGAAGCTACGCTGCCTGCAGCGCCACCTCCAGGTACCTTCTTTTGTTTGCTTTGTTAAGCATTTTTAAGTTTTAGTTTGGATGCAGAATATTAACACAGCTGGTGACCGAAAGAATGAGATCGCGGACACAAGCGGCTGAAATGAGCTTCCTCCGCAGGGTGGCTGGGCTCTCACTCAGAGATCGGGTGAGGAGCTCTGCCATCCGGGAGGAGCTCGGTGTCGAGCCGCTCCTCCTCCAGGTCAAGAGGGGCCAGATGGGGTGGTTCGGGCATCTGGTCAGGATGCCCCTTCATACCCTCACCTATGGGGGGTGACGGAAAGAATGAGATCGCGGGTACAAGCGGCCGAAATAAGCTTCCTCCACAGGATGGCTGGGCTCTCACTCAGAGATCAGGTTAGCAGCCCTGCCATCTGGGAGGAGCTCGGTGTCGATCCGCTCATCCTCCAGATCGAGAGAAGTCAGATGGGGTGGTTTGGCCATCTGGTCAGGATGGCTAAACCTGACCAGGTTTGGCCATGCTTTCGTTGGTACTGCCAGATTCAGAGCCACTGAATGAACTAGCAGGACACCTCGCTGGTCAGGTGTTTCGGGCACATCCCACCAGGAGGAGACCGAGAGGCAGACCCCGGACTCGCCGGAGAGACTATGTCTCACAGCTGGCTGGGGAACAACTCAGGATCCTTTCGGGTGAGCAGGAGGATGCAGCCGGGGTGAGAGAAGCCAGGGCCTCCCATCTAAGGCTGTTGCCCCCGGATGAACGGAAGATGGTGGAACTATTATTAATTAGATTGTCAAAAATCTGCTCAGTGAGCACAGATTACTAAAATTTTATCAGTCAGTCACCTTCTTAACCGTCTATCCCTTGCGGGGTCATAGGGGTGCCGGAGCCCATCCCGGCTGATTCAAGGCGAGGGGCAAGGGTACACCCAGAACATGTCGCCAGTCTGTCACGGGGCCTCACACACATAATAAAATAAACATAAACAAAACCTTTATAACATACTGATAATACAAATAAAATTTTGACGTTTTTAAACAAACCAATTAGGCCCAAACTCATTTTTAAACTAGCAGCGAATCAAGAAGCTCCTTCATCTTTGCCGTTACACATGCAGGTGAGGCAGATGTAAAACGACATGCCCCCAGCAGACTGCATGTAAATAACACACATAATAAACTACACATGAAAAAAAAAGAAGACATGAGGGTGGTTATTCTGAGCAAATCCAAGCGGTCCGTATACGCACTTCATTTGAGAAACAAGCTGTAATGCTTCACCTTATAGGGGGCGCCACAACGAGCCAGGTTTCTCGTGTTAACTCAATTTTTGCATCCTCGTTTCTATTTGGATTTGCATAATTGTTGAAATAAAAAGGTAGAATGAAGATGAAAGATTCTGTTTTTTGTCATGCTCATTATTACAGAGCTTCACAGATGTTCACATTAAAGGTCATGTGTTTAAAAAAAAGGAAGATTTCTGCAGCTCATTAAAAGAAAAATGAATAAAAAGTGAAATTATTTACAGTAAATTGCATCCTGCAGCTGAAAAACTTGTGTTGTGAGTCATGTTTCTCAGCCTCGTTCTGCTTTATTATTCTCTAAGACGGAGTTGAGAGTTTAAAGCTTTGGTTTGACGTCTGATGTTTTTTTATTTAATTATATCCAAAAACTAAAGGGATAAAGTCAGAGAGGCCAGACTGAGATGGTTTGGACATGTGCAGAGTAGAGAGAGAGAGTACATCGGAAGAAGGATGCTGGATTTGGAACCACCAGGAAAGAGGACTAGAGGAAGACCAAAGAGGAGGTTCATGGATACAGTGAAGGAAGACATGAAGATAGTTGGTGTTACCAAAGAGGATGCAGGAGATAGGGTTAGACTCACATGTTGTCCACCTCTCTCCCTCCTCTCTGGGAGAGAGCCCCATTCAGGACTCTGCGTTCCTGTTCTGGGCATGGCCACACCGAGGAGACCTCCGCGCTTCTTCATCCCCGCTTCATCAGGATGAAATCCATCTACTCATTCCCGTCCTGGACATCTCCGGGCTGAGGAGTCCCCCGTGTTACCATGAGGATGAAGAACATCTATTGACTTCTTTAGAATAGAATAAGCTAATATTTAAACAATAATCTTTGACACATTGTTTGCTCGTCCCGGGGGAGGGATCTCTCTTTCATGTGGATCCCCACGAGTTTCTTATTTTTCCCCCACTGATGGGTTTTTTAGGAGTTTTTCCTCACCGAGAAGGAGATTCTAAGAAGATCCAAAAACTACCAGTTTGGTTCGTGATTCAACAGACTGGATCGAAGTCCCATCCTTATTGGTCAAACAGAATGCAGTGTATCAGCGGGTCTTTACCTCCTCCGTGCCTCCGTCATTCGGACTCACATACAGGACGTATAGTTTCACTGATGGAGGGAAAGCCATTAAAAGTGTAATCTGAACACTGTCTTGCTGAAATGTGTCTGGAAGACGTTGGAACAGATGACAAGCTGCTGATAAACAACCTCTGTAGCTATGATTATCAGTTTGAATAATGGAGCATCGCTATGCCAGGCGGCAGGATTCCTCCCGACACGTAGAAATGAAACAAGGAAAACTCTGATGGGGAATAAAGATGGAGTGAGAACAGCTGAAGGTGACCTGTGATCGTAAATTTGCTTTTATTTCACTGCCTGTCATCAGTGATATAATCCCACTGCGCTCCGAAAAAAAAGGCTCTTTTTTTTCCCACCTTTGTAAATCAATTGAGACGATCTTCTTACTTTCCTGTCTAGATGAAGCTCACCTGCTACGTGCTACTAATCATACAGCGGGGATAATAAGTATTTGACACATCAGCATTTTTATCAGTAAGGGGATTTCTAAGTGGGCTATTGACTCAAAATTTCCACCAGATGTAGCCATCAAGCCAAATATTGAATTCATACAAAGAAATCTGAACATTTAAGTTTACAACTTGAGTCAAAATAAATAAAGTGAAATGACACAGGGAATAAGTATTGAACACATGAAGATAACAAGGTGCAAAATGGCATAGAAAGCCAGGAGATCACTTGAAATCTGTCAGTATTGAGAGAGAAACCCTGCCCCCTATCAGTACTAATTGATATCAGCTGCTTTAGTCCTAATTGTTGGCCTATAAAGACTTCTCATTACCCAGGAAAGACTTCATGATGGGTAAAAACAAAGAACTCTCTCAAGATCTTCGTAATCTTATCGTTGAAAAGCATTTTGATGGGAATGGTTATTGGCGCATTTCCAGAATGCTGAATGTTCCTGTGAGCACTGTGGGGGCCATTATCCGGAAATGGAAAGAGCATCAGTTCACCATAAACCGGCCACGATCAGGTGCTCCACGTAAGATCCCTGTCCGAGGAGTCCAAAGAATAATCAGGAGAGTTCTCCAAGAGCCAAGAACCACTCGGGCAGAACTTCAGGAAGACCTTGCATCAGCAGGTACTGTTGTTTCAAAGGTAACTATAAGCAATGCATTGAACCACCATGGCATCCATGCACGCTCACCACGCAAGACTCCACTGCTGAACAAAAAGCATGTTGAGGCTCGGTTAAAGTTTGCCAAACAGCATTTGGAGAAGCCTGTGGATTATTGGGAGACTATAGTATGGTCAGATGAAAGCAAAATTGAACTTTTTGGCAGTCATTCTACACACCATGTTTGGAGAAGAAATGGCACTGCCCACCACCCCAAGAACACCATGCCAACAGTTAAGTTTGGGGGAGGAAGCATAATGGTTTGGGGCTGCTTTTCAGCAATGGGTACTGGCAGACTTCATATTATTGAAGGCAGGATGAATGGAGAAATGTACCGGGACATTCTGGATAAAAATCTGCTGCCATCAACCAGAAAGCTGAAATTGAAAAGAGGGTGGACATTTCAGCAAGACAATGATCCCAAGCATAAGGCCAAGGAAACAATCAAGTGGTTTCAAAGAAAGAAAATCAAGTTGCTTGAATGGCCCAGTCAATCACCTGACCTAAATCCCATAGAAAATCTATGGAGAGAACTGAAGAGCAAAGTTCATAAGGAACCTTCAAGATTTAAAGACCGTTTGTGTAGAAGAATGGGCCAGAATCACTCCTGAGCAATGCAGACGACTGGTCTCTCCATACAAGAGGCGTCTAGAAGCTGTAATCACCAACAAAGGCTTTTCTACAAAGTATTAAATAAAGTGTGTTCAATACTTATTCCCTGTGTCATTTCACTTTATTTATTATGACTCAACTTGTATAATTAAATGTTCAGATTTCTTTGTATGAATTCAATATTTGGCTTGATGGCTACATCTGGTGGAAATTTTGAGTCAATAGCCCACTTAGAAATCCCCTTACTGATAAAAATGCTGATGTGTCAAATACTTATTATCCCCGCTGTATAAACAGGGCTGTTACTTTATAAAGGTCTGAATTACCAACTCTGGTACAGGATTATAAAAGTAACTGTGATTTTAAAATCTCTTATGTTCATTCTGTTCCATCGTCTTCCGCTCATCTGGGGCCGGGTCGCAGGGGCTACAGCCTCAGACGGGAAGCCCAGGCTTCTCTCATCCCGGCTGCATCCTCTAGCTCACCCTGAAGAATCCCGAGGCGTTCCCCGGCCAGCTGTGGGACATAATCTCTCCATCAGGTCCGGGGTCTGCCTCTTGGTCTCCTCTCGGTGGGATGTACCTTAAACACCTCACCCGCGAGGCGCTCACAGGCATTCTGACCAAATGCCCGAACTACCCAATCTGGCTTCTGGAGAAGGAGCGGCTCGACACCGAGCTCCTCCCGGATGGAAGAACTCCTCACCCGATTTCTGAGTGAGAGCTCAGGCACCCTGCGGAGGAAGCTCATTTCGGCCGCTTGTGTCTGTGATCTTATTCTTTCGGTCACCCCGAACAGCTGGTGACCATAGATGAGGGTGGGAACATAGGTTTTTTTTTTAACTGCTGTTGGTAAATCTGCTGCATGGGAAAACAGAGTCATCCCAGCCCCTCCCTCATGTAGGAATCAGTGTACCTCTTTCGTCCGGCCTCTGCACAGCTCCAGCAGCATAGAGCTCATTCTTTAATCTGAAACAATGTGTTTTATGCTGTGATACAAATCATAGTACAGTAATGTGATATTTTATATCTTTTCTAGGGTAACATTTACAACAATATAAAAAGTAAATAATTACTCAAAAAGTACCGCCGTTACTAATTCTGTTTGATATAAATGGGATTATTCTTAACACTTGATATGAATGATCTGAAAAATAATCCTAGACTCTGTTTGCGCTTTTAATGTAATCTGAATCTCTACTCTGCTCTGATGCATCTGGATGAAGCCCATCTGCTACGTAAAGGCAGAGGATCTCATTCATAGTTCCAGTCCTGATTGTTCATCCTGTGAGGGGATACTTCCTCCAACCTGTTGTTTACAAGTTTATCCTGCTTGAGAATGTGGCCCTAAGGCGTGGGTGGGTAACTATAGGACACCCGATAGTGACACCCGATAGTGTCAGAGCTGAAACCCGGCGTGGAGAGGCAAACAATCTTTTAGTTCAAATTTTTAAAAATATGAATGTTTCTCAACATGTAAATACATCTGTAGATTGCCATCTGTTGGGAAACTTTGGGATTGCAGGCGGAAAAAAAATAAAAGTTTGCTGTATAGATTTTTTTTATGTTTTGTGGGCCAGGTTGAAACGCTTGACGGGCTGTATATGATCCTCGGGCCTGTGTTTGCCCACCCCTAATCTAAACACAAGGAGGTCTCAGCTCTGATTAGATTAATAATTACTTGTTTCTGATTGTGTGGTGTTACAAATGTTCTTGTAGCTCTGAGATCTTTTTGTAACGATACCCAGCAGTACGGACTAATCAGATTATTACATATCTTCAGGGTTTTTTGATGCCATTTGTATGTAAAATCAATGTTTTAAAAATTTCTACCATGTTTCTATCTTTAATTTTAACCGTCTGATTAACTGTGTGAAGCTCTGTGAGACGCTGATAATAATAAGGAATCAAACGGAACAGAATTTCTGCAGTAAATGAACGACTCCTTACGTTTCCTCGTACTTCTCCTGCTTATCTTACACTTTGAGTCCCCCTCATTAATGATAATTAATGTCTACCAGTTGTATGTGTGAGCATGTAGATGTGGAGGCTGTTCAACGTTCTGCTGCCCGAAAGCAGAAAGGCTACAAAAACCCTCTGACGTAAACATGATGCTTAACGTCAGCTGGATTCTTATTTGATCCGATCATACAAGCACGACTCTGCACCATCCCTCACCAAGCAGAGAGAGCTGCCAGATGTTTGACCTGATGTTTAAATGTCTCAACAGCTTGTTTCTTCCATTCTGACCTTAAACAGATGTGTTTTATGTTCATAAAGACAGAAACAACTCCAGGTTTTTTCAAGCCGTCGGATTCATCATGTTTGGCACCTTCTGTCTTTTTTAAACAAACAGTCTTATGTGTAAGGGCTTCTTTTTTTACTATCATGTTATCCAAATTCACAAGAACACTTGCTATCGACAGGCGGATCGGTACAGCATCAGCAATAACTAGGACGCTGCATCAGTCCGTCGTGGTAAAGAGAGAGCTGAGCCGAAAAGCAAAGCTCTCGATTTACAAGTCGATCTACATTCCTACCCTCACCATGGTAACCAGCTGTGGGTGGTGACCGAAAGAATGAGATCGCGGGTACAAGCGGCCGAAATGAGCTTCCTCCGCAGGGTGGCTGGGCTCTCACTCAGAGATCGGGTGAGGAGCTCTGCCATCCGGGAGGAGCTCGGTGTCGAGCCGCTCCTCCTCCAGGTCGAGAGGAGCCAGATGGGGTGGTTCGGGCATCTGGTCAGGATGCCCCCCGAGCGCCTCCCGGGCGAGGTGTTTCGGGCACGCCCCACCGGGAGGAGACCAAGGGGCAGACCCCGGACCCGCTGGAGAGACTATGTCTCACAGCTGGCCGGGGAACGATTTGGGATCCTTCCAGGTGAGCTAGAGGATGCAGCCGGGGTGAGAGAGGCCTGGGCTGCCCGCTTGAGGCTGTTGCCCCCGCGACCCGACCCCGTAACAAGCGGAAGTTGACAGAACGGAACTTGCTATCAGTGGCAGAAAGGTGGGCCAACTTGAGGGTTTATCTATAGTTGGTACTGAGTAACTGTGGACAGTTTGCTTTAAAGATCCTTGCTTGTTTTGGGAGATATCACGTTCATAAGAAGAAATGACTTTGATCTGCCGGTCAACATTTGTTTGAATGATCCTGAAATTTGCATTGAGTAACTATGAGCGGTTTGATCACAAATCTATCTTTTCATCGAGACGTTACCGATACAAAATTCTTAAATTGTAATTAGTGACATCTAGTGGTCAAATAGCAGAATGCAGTGTCTTAGCTGCTTGTTTCCTGCGCCTTGTGGGATTAGAACCAATTTTAGGAGATTTAGTTCCAGTAATGGAGGGAATAGATGGATATATCTGGATTGATCAATAGATAGATGTAGAAAAATGTTTTTGCGATAAACAACTTCATTCCTAATTCTTTGTTTCTGCAGCAGAGGAAATCCCTCGGGGAATTCGGGGTTTCACACGGGATCCATCCCAGCTGCAGGGATCCCTCCTGAAAACCGCGCTGAGAAAAAGCCCCCAGGGTTTCGGCTTCACCATCATTGGAGGAGACCGACCTGATGAGTTTCTTCAGGTCAAAGCCGTCCTCATCGATGGACCTGCTGCACACGACAAAAAGATCGCCCCAGGTAGCAACTATTTGTCACTGGTTCAGACGTCCATTCGGTCAACCAGCCTTTGATCATTACTTATTCATCTTACCTCAATTCCTCCATCCTCTTTGTCATTTCTGTCATATGTTCATTTATTGATCTCTTCATCTTCTTTTTTTAATCTTTTCTTTCATTCACATATTTATTTTTCCATCCATTCTTTACCCTCTGATGATCGGAGGTGGTCTCATTCTCACTGACCTTCCTGTTGGTAGTTGTAGTCCTTCTTGCTGAAAGATGTAGTCCTTCATGTTAGGACTTGCTCACTAAAATCACAGTGTTGATATTTGGAGGAATTCCACAGAAGTCAAATTGTATTAACAATATATTCAGTTTTATCGTCTTCCTCTTTTCCGGGGCCGGGTCGCGGGGACAACAGCCTCAGACGAGAAGCCCAGGTTTTACCACCCCGGCTGCATCCTCCAGCTCACCCGGGGGGATCCCGAGTTGTACCCCAGCCAGCTCTGAGACATAGTCTCTCCAGCGGGTCCGGGGTTTGCCTCTTGGTCTCCTCCAGTGGGACGTGCCCAAAACACCTCACAAGCGAGGCGCTCAGGGGGCATCCTGACCAGATGCCCGAACCACCCCATCTGGCTCCTCTCGACCTGGAGGAGGAGTGGCTTGACACCAAGCTCCTCCCGGATGGCAGAGCTCCTCACCGGATCTCTGAGTGAGAGCCCAGCCACCCTGTGGAAGATGCTCATCCTTCACAGGTTGGAGGATGAGCCACTTGTATCCGTGATCTCATTCTTTCGGTCACTTTCGATCACCATAGAAGAGGGTAGGAACTGAGATGGACTTGTAGATCGAGAACTTTGCTTTTTGGTTCAGCTCCTTCTATTCCAGTTTATTGTCCACACTATTATCACATTTCTTTTCGACTTGGAAAAAGAAACAAGCTTCAATCTGTCTCAGAAAAGCTTCTGTAAATGTCTCTTGCACACACCTCGAGACATGGCGGAGGTTAAAACATGTCTGGTACATCACGTTGTGAGGAGAGCACACAGATATTGATCCCTGCATGGAAGAGAGAGAGAGAGAGTAATTATTTTCCATGTTTCATTTCCCCTGAGTTGAAGGGTAATTGACTACAATAAGAGATGAAGGTAATTTAAATGGGGATGTTTGGACCTCCTGCTTTCCTTCCTTCTGTGGATTGACCGTTTGTCCTTCTCAGCCTGGCATCTCGTAACCTTTCGGACGTTATTGGGTAAGACGAAGTGACGTAACATGTCTGAGCCAACAGGGTGGGAAGGAGTTTGTTTCAGAGTGTTTTCTAGAGTAGAACATTGATTGTGTAGGCTGCCCTCTGGGCCTTCAGCCAGCTCACAAGTCAGTCTTTCCAACCAGGCTGTGTGATGTAGGAAGGAGCAGCAAGTCATTAAAGAGGAGTCATTTAATAATCGTTATAGACTCTGAATCCCACCTGGCCCTCCTCCCCGCTTAGTCCCAGCCTCCAGGTGTGAGGCAAAGCTAGCACCTATTCTTTTATATTCTGATTTTGTGCACTCATATAAAAAATGGTGCTCCCTATGGAGACCAAGCATGAGCAGAGTGCATGCACTACACACTTTCTGGGCTTTGCAAAGAACAAAATCAATGGCCAAAAACAATCTGTCGTTCCTATGATTTCCAAATATTGAACAGGAGGGATTGTAAATGTTTAAACATGAATGAATGAACCAGAAAACTACTTCAGGAATGTTTCTGATGTGAGGATGACATTCAAACGGGGTTCTACATGGTACGCCCCCTTTAATTATCAAACCCAAAGAGTGGGAATGAGTAGAAACGCTATCATCAAAATAACATTAAATGAGAGTCTGTCTCTTTGGAAGCATAAAAATCACAAGTTACTGGATACTTGTTTCTCTGTTGGTGGAAGGGACTGAGCATGAGCAGAGCACGTCCAGCGGTGAGGCTGGTTTCCAGGCAATTATTCTCAGGTTTTTATTCTCCTTTAAAGCTGATTCAGTTCTTTGCTTAGAAAGTGTTACTTTCTGCAGGAAAGTGTTGAAAATGTGTCTTCAAATTGTTATGGCTTAAAATTCTTGATGTGGTTGGAAACCCCTCTCGACCAGGTTGGGTCTAAATGGATCCAATTTAGAGCCCAGATTAAAATCTGTGATTTCTTTTTGTTTTCCTTTAAGGTGATGTGATTGTGGACATCAACGGGCTGTGCGTTCTGGGAAAGACTCATGCAGATGTGGTGCAGATGTTCCAGTCCATCCCCATCAACCAGTATGTGGACATGATTCTGTGTCGGGGTTACCCTCTGCCTGAAGACACCACTAGCAGCGAGGAGGCATCAGGCAGGGTCAGTGCCTCAAAGGAAGCCCTTCCCACCCTCTCCAACTCCACACCGCAAGACCTCAGTAGCCCAGATGGTGGGACGCTGTCCCGGCAGACTGCCTCGGTGCCACCCATGATGAGCAACGGGGGACGCCACCACCATTCGCACCCTGCCCACCAACAGCTTCCAGAGGGCCCGGACCCCACCCTGCTACAGCCGGAGCTGGTCAGCGTGCCTTTGGTGAAGGGTCCGGGCGGTTTCGGCTTTGCCATCGCAGACTGCCCCCTGGGACAGAAGGTTAAGATGATCCTGGACGCTCAGTGGTGCCGCGGTTTGCTCAAAGGAGACGTCATCAAGGAAATCAACAGGCAGAATGTGCAGACGCTGAGCCACAGCCAGGTGGTGGACATCCTTAAAGACCTACCGGTGGGCAGTGAGGTCAACGTGTTGGTGCTGCGCGGAGGTGAGTCAGCCATTGTGAAACATTCAGGCTAACCTCTACTAGCGTGTTGCAGATGATATAATCAGACCACAATCAGGAGATTAACGATGTGGACTGAAAACTTGATCGTGATGATTTTTGGTATTTAATACAGTAATGATTGGGGTTCCACCCATATGGTTACCAATTAATACTGAAGCGTTATACCGGTGTTCAGACTCACATCTAACAGGGCCAATACCACATTAAATTTATCAACTCACTGAACCATGCAGCACCTGTTTTATGGAAGTTATTTAACAGCAGTGGTGGAACGTAACGAAGTAAATGTACTTCGTTGCTGTACTTAAGTAGAAAAATTGTGTATCTGTACTTCAGTAAAACTTAAGACCGGTACTTTTACTTTTACTTCACTACATTTTTAGAGCAAATATCTGTACTTTTACTTCGCTACTTTTTAAAAGTGTGTTTTACATTTTTCGTTACATTTTCGTTCAGGAATTTGAAAAATACACAGGTTTTTTTAGCGCATCTTGAAGCCGCATCGCCAAAAGCAAAAGAAGCAGTTGATCGGGAGAAAAAGTCATGAATCGAGAAACATTTTCCGCATTCATTCAAAAACCTAACATCAAATATAGTACAAATTAAAAAGAGTCAGAAGATTGTTGTTCGTTGTGTTTACTTCTAAATAAAAATTTGAGCCATCATTACACAGAGCAGGGGCGGTTCTAGGATTTTCCAAAGGGGGGCGGGGCTTTGACAAAGCCAATACATAGTTTTTTAAACATTTTAAAAAATAACAGTCATTTTCCTCCATTTTGGCGGCCCATTTACTGGCCCTTCTAGGGGATAGCTTGACTTGTCCCCTTTCCTTTTATTTTGTGGACCAAAAGAGGCGGGAGAGGAGGGGGTCACACCCCTGCAGAGTATTTATCCTGGTTACCATGGTGACACCCTATAGCACAAAAAATAACACTTGAATTATGATCGAATACTTTTACTTTTTACTTAAAAAGTACAATTTACACCAAATACTTTTGTACTTTTACTTAAGTAGATTTTTTTTATTGGTACTTTTACTTAAGTCATTTTTTTGCCTAATTATCTGTACTTTTACTTAAGTACAAAAAGTGAGTACTTCATCCACCACTGCGTATATGCGTTCCATTTTCAACCCGAGCAGAATCAATGCACCGCCATGCCATGCCTCAGTTCCATACAAGTCTACTACCAAATGTAAATAAACCATGAGGTGAATACCCCGTTCTGATTGGCTGCAGAGTGTCCATTATGTTCAGATAAAGTACATCTATGAGAGATGTTTCGGTTAAATAACCTCAGCGTTGGCTCAACGTGTTATTGTACCTGTCTAAATTTTTAAAATGACCGTTCAGTTCATTTTTGGTCGAGTAAAGGAACAAAATTTAAATCTATTGGGCTATAAAATTTGGAAAATAAAATGAATGCACCGTTCTTCTTGGTAATGAATATGAGCAGACGTACCATTACAACCGTAGTAACGACCATTTTTAAGCAGACGTAACATTAACTTGTTTCACACCAATTCTGATTTTACAGCATGCATTAGTTTACAGTCTGTATCTTTTAATCAAATCCGATCCAATTGTGTGTGTTTACACCCAGCAGGGTAGTGACATCACGTGCCCAGGGTGCTATTCACCCAGAACATTTTGATCAGAAATCTCTCACCTAAACCAAACAATGTTGAGCTAGCACAGGGGTGGGCAAACTTTGGTTTTTGGGCCACATTGAGTTCTAACATTTGACACGGGGGCCGGAACAGGAGCAGATGGATGGTATGCTTTGGTAACCTCTAGATTAGACTGATAGAATGGCACGCTAGATTTCAAAACTAGAACACTCCTGAGGGGTCAATTGACCTCTACTACCTGAAAGCTTCGTGAAGGGTTAGAAAGGCACCTAAGAGTCCTTTGGAAGGGCACTAGGCACTAGGAGACTAGGAAACTAATTGAATAACAAAAACCGTTGAACAACTCTGCTTCTCAGTGTGCTGGCCAGGTAGAGGGGCCAGATGACCCCATTTTGGGGTGGACAGGAGGTGGAGATAATCTTCAGGCTTCTAGTGTTGAACAAGCACGCTTGATGTAACATTTGGCTTATTTTAACATCTAACACGCTTGTTTACGTGTGTGTATTGGGCCCGATGGCTTTCCATATCTGTGCACACTGTTTATTTTGACAGCGTGGGCATCACGGAGACACACACATTTTAATGGAAGCAGTGTTGTTGTTTCTAGAGTGCACCATCTAGTGAGGAAACATCAGAATTACAGGGAAATAAAACTAACAAGGTTGGTTTATTTAGTTTTTTTCAAGTTTGGCAGGCCGGATTAAATCGTTTAATGGGCCGCATGTGGCCCGCAGGCCGTAGTTTGTCCATGCCTGTGTAGCATCACTACAGCACTGTAGCCTTTCACTGCATGGCGTAGCATCACTGTCAACATTCCAGTCTGTCACACTCACATAACATTGTTTTATTCTGACTGCTTTAAATGTTTTTTTGAGAACACAATGGAAAGACTTACATTTCACTCACATCTAGTTGGAGCTTAGAAATAAACTCAAACAGATTAGAGATTCTTCTATTTCACTTATTTTTATTCCAACTAGTTAACATGTCATGAATAATCTTTGATTTTTATAAATGACGCTGTGGACTCGCGGCATTGCGTGCTGCATGTTTTCACCCAAACACGCTGACTATACCAGCGATAAATAAAGTAATTTCACGCACTGGTTCCACTGATTTTACATCATCCGGCAAACTGTGAGAAGTGGAACCTAGTACCACAGAGAGCTGCGTAGGAGAAAGATGGCAGTCGGGCTGATTTCCTGGCTGCTCTGACAGAAAGGGATTGAAGATGCGAAGGCAGAAGTGGTAGAGCATGATGGGTAATCATTCCCCTCGTCTTACTTCATGCTTTCACAGATTTGAAAGGCTCGGTTTTTTTTTTTGCTTCTGCTGCAGTGCAGTAGCCTAGATTCAACACATCAGCGCTGCACACACATCAGATCCACCAAGTAGGCTCTGTGATGAGCTCCAGGGCTCGTGTGTGTATGTGTGTGTCCTCCTGCAGCAGCCTGATATGCATTAATCGTGCACGTGCCTGCAGTGTGTCACTGCTGTGAAAAGATCACAGCTTTTCACGCTTCTGCTGCAGGGCTTCCCACAGGCCACCTGCAGCCTGCACGATGTTCACCTTCACACCCAGAAGCCAAAAACAAGAAACAAATAAAACAGGAGTTACAGGCACTTGTTACATCTCCGTACCCTTTCAACAGGGTTTTTTTTGGCTAAGAAATTTCAACTAGTTCTAAAAAGGTTACTACAGATCAGTAGTTTACTGTCAACAACGTCACTGCAGCTTTAAAATATTTCAATAGCAAACTGCTAATTATATTTTGAATAATGTGTATTTTTTATTGATCTGTTTTTACTGCTTCCAAATGTATTTTGTTCTGTAAAGTATTTGACCAATGACATTTCAGACAGTATTTGTTGCCAAGTAGACTAAAGTCAGCAGAGCTTCAATACAAACCTTCGTAATCCTTTCAGCTGGATTTCTTCACAGAAAGTGAACGGCAATTACAGTAACTGTTTGATTCAACCGCTCAGATTTTGAGCTGGTCTTCTCTGGACCACACACTGTCTCACACACAGACCTGCTGATTGGAGTGCCACTTCACACAGCAACTACGAGCTGATTTGGCAGCTGATTTACTTTGAAGGTTATTTTTATAAGACAGGATTTATTAAAAAAAAAAAAATTAAAAAAAATAGTTGAACAAAGTGAAGAACTCTGAGCAGCACCGGACAGTACAGACTAAATCTTCATGGATGCTTTTTGTGTGTCGTGACTGTTTGAAAATTAGAAAACTTTTCATAGTTTTTTAATTCATGAGGCTCGAGTTATTTTTTCCAGCATCAAATCTGAACAGTACGATATTTTATAATCAGTGAAGAGCTGATTGATGCCTCCTAGAAAGTTTTATTCCTGTTTTAATCTCGAGTCTAACGGTCGGCTCTCTGGACTCATTAAACCTGAAGGTATCTACAAAGCCATCCAGAAAGCTCCTGCTTAGCTACAGACTCTAACATTAATGGGTTTAGCATGTGTCCAAGTTGCTCCACCGTTTAGGACCATCTCAGACCTGTTGGTATTCCAGCCTTCATTTTTACAGTATCATCTGATTCATCTGGACTTTACTTTAAAATAAATTATGTGATGAAATATTTACATTAGCTGCTGTGAATGGGTGGTAGTTTAACTTAAACCAAAAGTATCCAACCTTTTTTGACCTAAAATCTACTTTTCAAATATCGACCGGTCCAGTGTCAACATAAGACACTCTCACACAGATGGTCTCCAGCCTGCAGTGAAACGACCTTCACAATACGTTTTGATGTTGTTACAAAACCATCAGACGTCACAAACGCACGCTCCTTCAAACACACAAAGTCCTCTCTCACACACACCGCCAAATTTCTCTCTCGTTTGCTCACACACACAAACACACACTGACTTTTTCTGCATGCACGCAGCGCTTTTAAAGGGTCAGGGTCCACAACAGCAACAGGCCCTGCTCATTGATTTCAGGCTTAACAACATGCTTGACATCACAGACTTCAAAATTCTTCTGTAAAAATAGAAAAAGCCACCAGGAAAAAAAAAAAAAAACCCAGAGAGTTGCTACATTTTGGCGATCTAGCAGCTAGAGCAGGGGTGGGCAAACTTTTTGGTTTTTGGGCCACATTGAGTTCTAACATTTGACCAGGGGGCTGGAACAGGAACAGATGGATGGCATGCTTTGGTAACCTCTAGATTAGACCGATAGAATGGCGCCTTGGTCTGAGTTCTAGTGCGATAGCACTTAAAAACGTGCATTTAGTGGCGCTAGGTTTAAAATCTAAGCGCTCAATGATTTTGACAGCGTGGGCGTCACGAAGACACACACATTTTAATGGGAGCAGTGTTGTTTTGTCTTTGGCACCATCTAGTGTCGAAACATCAAAATTACAGGACAATAAAACATTAACAAGATTTATTTAATTTTTTTTATGTTCGGCGGGCCGGATTAAAATGTTTAACGGACCACTTGTGGCCCGTGGACCTTAGTTTGCCCATGCCTGGGCTAGAGGGTCTGAATACTCACAAAATATTGCATGAAAGTTGTAGCGGAGTAAAAGTACAGATATTTGCTCTAAAATGTTGTGAAGTAAAAAGTACAGGTCTGAAATTTTACTTCAGTAAAGTACAGATACACAATTTGTTTTACTTAAGTACAGTAACGAAGTAAATGTACTTTGTTTTGTTCCACCACTGAGTTATACATATATTATAAAATCATAACTCTTAATAATCATCTGTTTGCAGCAAACATCAATAGAATATTCATCTTAAAACCACGTGTTAAAAATAAAGTAAAGTTTGTCGCCTTAAAAAACCAGAGGTTACTTTTGACTTGCCAGGCTCTGAAATGATGTCCCCTCTGTGTTTACAGGTCAGACGTCCCCTGTGAAATCCCTCAAACCGGTAAGTTGAGACAGCAAAGAGCTTCTTGTCTTTGTGCATTATTCAGGAAGCCCACATCTGCTTGTTAGTTTTGATCGTGCATGTGGGATTTCTATGGTGCATAAATAGAGAAGCTGTGGGTGAAACAGGCTCACGCACGTTGACGTATTATTGTCTAAACAACATTCTTGTGTGTTAAAATGCTAATCTGGGACAGCCAACTGGAAAGGTAAATCCATCCTTCATCATTTCTCCTACTGATTTATAAAAAGTATTTTTATTTTAAAGTGGTTTAAACTAAGTGATGTTTTCTGATTGCAGTGCACAGCTCCCATGAGCCACGGTGTCTCCCAGTCCGCCGTCCACCAGCCGCTGCCCCATCCCGTCTCACAGCCCAGACAGGATCTGAAAGGCAGCACAGAGACTCTCAGTCAGCCGGACGTGTCCCCCAACGTGCTTCCTCTTTCCACCAACCCAATGCGCTCCTCTTCACCCAAACCAGATGCTTCAGAGCTCTACCTCAGGTCCAAAGCCCTGCTGGACAGCAAACGTAAGCATGGACCTCCAGATTACCTGCTGACCCATTTATATCTATTTGATTTCAATTGTTTGGTTTTTTTTTTTTTTTTTTTAATTTTCAGGATTTTTAATGTTATTCTTGATTTTTTTCTTTTTCCTTCATTGTTGTAGCTCCAAACACGAAGGACCTGGATGTGTTTATCAAAAGGAACCAAGAGTCAGGATTTGGTTTCAGAGTTTTAGGAGGAGAAGGTCCGGATCAGCCTGTAAGTAAAAACACTGCTTTCTCCCTGTTTGTTGTAAACATGAGTTTGATCCTTAAAATGGTAGAAAAAGTTTCAAAAAAGTCTTCTGGACAGTTTAATTCTTAATCGAGACGTTTCGACTTCCATCCGGAAATCATTTTCAATCTGAATGAAATGGACTGAAAACTGGATCTATTTATACTAACCTGAGTAAAAGGTTAAAAAAATAGTAGAAGGGCTCGACCAATGAGCCTGTGTTACCTATGATGGCTGTGAATGGCTCCTATTGTAGCCACAGACCAGTAAACGAACCTATTATAAAAATGCTAAAAGCCTAGTGAATAGAAATTCCTGCTAACGAGAGGCGTGAATCTGGGTCACGAGGTGTCATCTTTAGTCCATGGCTTCAAAAGGCTGCTGTAAATCCCGGGCAAAATGTATCTAACGCCTCCACTCCGATTCAGTGAGGGACTCTCTTTCATCACAAAGATGGCTTCCTTCACCCCTCTTTCGAACCATCCTTTCTCTGTACTTTGAATCTTCACCTCACTGTCCTCATTAAATAGATCCAGGTGTCAGTCCATTTCATTCAGATTGAAAATGATTTCCGAATGGAAGTCGAAACGTCTCGATTAAGAATTAAACTGTACAGAAGACTTTTTTTAAACTTTTTCTACTATGGATCACTCCTGGATGAATGAGGGACTACACAGACATCCTTAAAATGGCAAAAAAAACGTTATTTATTTGAACTAAAAACATGGTAAAAGTTTTATTTAAGATTAAGTGTTATTTTTGGTTTCTTGCAGAATGCAGCGTTGGATTTTTTTTCCTCTTTAATCTTGTAATATATTCTATCTTTAGTAAATACTGTTCATTGAGTTTTTAATGTTAGAATTTAAAGTAGTTTTAAGTGATTTCTTTAAGCAGGATGTTCAGCTGAAATACTCTGCCCTTCATCTCAGGTTTATATTGGTGCCATCGTGCCGCTCGGGGCAGCAGAGAAGGACGGGCGCTTACGGGCTGGAGATGAGCTTCTTTGCATTGACGGCGTGCCTGTCAAGGGCAAATCCCACAAACAAGTTCTGGAGCTGATGACCAACGCTGCTCGTAACGGACAAGTCATGCTAACTGTCCGCCGTAAGCTGCCAAACACAGGTAGGCCTGCTTCTGGATAATCTGTCACACATTCCTCTGAGTAATCCCACGTCAGGAGAACCCTAGAGAAACAGCTTTGATGTGGGATTTTCTTCTTTGAATTTGTTCCGAGGGACTAAAAGATTTGAATAAATGGCTTGATTAAAGAAATAATTTTAATAAAATCTGACTTTGTAAATCATTTTAATGCAGAAAAGCGAGTTTAAAATAAAAGTTCACTTGCTTTAAATTCTGTAACTACGACCTTCAAAGGAAACGGTGAGGAAAAGACGACACCTTGTGGACAGAAGATGAAGTGAACTGAGGGTAGTAAAATGAAGCATTTGAAGCAGCGAGAAAACATTTAGAAATATGCATGTAAAACTATCAGTGTAGGATTGTACATAAGAAAATTGGAGCACATCATGGAAAAGATAGTTTATTAAAATAAATGCACATTGTTGATCACCATATTTAATAAACCTAACCAATGTCGTTTTGGTTCTTTTGTCTGCTGCACCAGGGTGGAATGCCCCCTGTGGGTCAGGGGCAGGGTCCTGCCCCAAGTGGAGGAGTTTAAGTATCTCGGGGTCTTGTTCACAAGTGGGGGAAGGATGGAGCGGGAGATCGACAGGCGGATCGGTGCGGCATCAGCAATAACTAGGACGCTGCATCGGTCCGTTGTGGCAAAGAGAGAGCTGAGCCGAAAAGCAAAGCTCTCGATTTACAAGTCGATCTACGTTCCCACCCTCACCATGGTAACCAGCTGTGGGTGGTGACCGAAAGAATGAGATCGCGGGTACAAGCGGCCGAAATGAGCTTCCTCCGCAGGGTGGCTGGGCTCTCACTCAGTGATCGGGTGAGGAGCTCTGCCATCCGGGAGGAGCTCGGTGTCGAGCCGCTCCTCCTCCAGGTCGAGAGAAGCCAGATGGGGTGGTTAGGGGCATCTGGTCAGGATGCCTCCCCCGAGCGCCTCGCGGGCGAGGTGTTTTGGGCACGTCCCACCGGGAGGAGACCAAGGGGCAGACCCTGGACCCGCTGGAGAGACTATGTCTCACAACTGGCCGGGGAACGACTTGGGATCCTTCTAGGTGAGCTAGAGGATGCAGCCGGGGAGAGAGAGGCCTGGGCTACCCGTTTGAAGCTGTTGCCCCCGCGACCCGACCCTGGAACAAGCGGAAGATGACGGAACGGTCTGCTGCATTTTTAGACACTGGTTGTTCACAGTTGTTCCATCAATATTTCCATCCAGCTCAAAAACCAACCTGTACTCAAATAAAAATCTTCAGAAAAATTTATGTAGAATAAACTGTACATCTTGAAAAAAAAAAAGTGAGTTTATTTTTTTTAAATACATTTGGAGCACATTGCTCCAAGATAATTAACCTCCAATAAACTCATTATAAATCACTCTGAGTTCAGTGAAGCAGAAATCAAACGTTAGTCAGAAAGGATCTCTGCTTTAACAAAAAATATGGTGGAACAACTTAAATAAAAAGTGTTGTATGTTATTTAAAAACCTCTTTATCTACAGTAACTAGCCTCATTGCTTTCCTCCATCTTTTTCCAGAAAGTGGTGGTGAGGAGGAAGGAAACCAGCAGCCCCAGCAGATTGCCCCTGTTCCAGTTACTAACTCTCCTGAGGTGCCTCGTATCGAGGAGCCAAACCCCGCCCCGCCTGCTCAGTTATCCCGACCGGAGCGCTTCGACGTCACCCTGCAACGCAAAGACAACGAAGGCTTCGGCTTCGTCATCCTCACATCGAAAAACAAGCCTCCACCAGGCGGTAAGCTGGTGAATTTGGAATGTTGGTACAGTTAACAAGACGATTCCTAATTAAAGAGAGAATGAGAATTTAACTCTTAAAGTTACAGTCACCCATTTTCCAGTTTGCAGACTGCTTTGTTTACATACGAAGGCTTGGCATCTGCAAGTGTTCACGAGGAAAAAATGAATCAGAATGACATTTTTGTGATTTTTTTTTTTTTTTTTAACAACGTTCTGACCTTCATTCAAAACCGATCCAAACGTAAACTCTGGTTTGTTTTATTTGTTTAACTTAGACTTTCAAACCTTTTGAAACCCTCCACATCAGCGACCTGTTAAACTAACTTTGAAATCTTTCAGATTTAAGTAGAACTTAATCAAATAAATCTTCAATGTTTTAGACACCGTTTAGTGACAAACTAACCGTTAAATCCTTCCGAGTGGTGGAGATTTTTAGAGAGGAGTTGGTTTTCTATTAACAGTAAAAAGATTTAACTATTTGGAGGTGATTCCACAAGGTCTTTATACTGAGTAACTGTGGGCAGTTTTTTAAAAAAATGACTTCTCTGGTTTGAGATGTTGATTTTCCAAACCGGAGAAACACAGTCTGAGTGTGTGCAGGTATGTTGTAGAAAAATTTCAAAAAAGTCTTCATGACAGTTTAATTCTTGATCGAGACGTTTCGACTTCCATCCGTAAATCATTTTCAATCTGATAGAAATGGACTGAAAACTGGATCTATTTATACTAACCTGAGTAAAAGGTAAAAAAAAAATAGTAAGAAGGGCTCGACCAATGAGCCTGTGTTACCTATGATGGCCGTGAATGGCTCCTATTGTAACCTCAGACCAGTAAACAACCCTATTATAATAATGCTAAAGCCTAGTGAATAGAAATTCCTGCTAACGAGAGGCGTGAAACTGGGTCACGAGGTGTCATCTTTAGTCCATGGCTTCAAAAGGCTGCTGTAAATCCCGGGCAGAATGTATCTAACGCCTCCACTCCGATTCAGTGAGGGATTTTCTTTCTTCACAAAGATGGCTTCCTTCACATCTCTTTCAAACCATCCAAACCAACCTCAAAAGAGGTGTGAAAGAAGCAATCTTTGTGAAGAAAGAAAATCCCTCACTGAATCGGAGTGGAGGCGTTAGATACATTCTGCCCGGGATTTACAGCAGCATTCTGAAGCCCTGGACCAAAGAGGACACCTCGTGACCCAGTTTCACGCCTCTCGTTAGCAGGAATTTCTATTCACTAGGCTTTAGCATTATTATAATAGGGATCGTTTACTGGTCTGTGGTTACAATAGGAGCCATTCACGGCCATCATAGGTAACACAGGCTCATTGGTCGAGCCCTTCTTACTATTTTTTTACCTTTTACTCAGGTTAGTATAAATAGATCCAGGTTTCAGTCCATTTCATTCAGATTGAAAATGATTTCCGGATGGAAGTCGAAACGTCTCGATTAAGAATTAAACTGTCCAGAAGACTTTTTTGAAACTTTTTCTACTATGGATCACTCCTGGATGAATGAGGGACTACACGGACCTGTGTGCAAGTATAAAAAATAAAAATGTAAAGTGTTATCTGCCTGGTTTCATGTGGTTTGTTCTTGAAAATGGGTTAAAAAAATTTTGATTTTTTTTTTTTTTTTTTCTTTTCAGTCATACCTCATAAAATCGGTCGTATCATCGAAGGCAGCCCCACAGATCGAATAGGTCAGATGAAAGTGGGCGACCGCATCTCTGCGGTAAACGGGCAGTCCATCATGGAGCTGTCACACAACGACATCGTTCAGCTGATCAAAGACGCCGGAAATTCAGTGACCCTCACAGTCGTACCAGAAGACGGTGGGTTCGATTTCTGTTAAACTGAACTCTTCCAGATGTTTTCACACCCATGGGAACAACGATGATGTGCTTCTTTTTACAGACAGCGCTCCTCCATCTGCAACAAACTCAGCCAAGCAGAGTCCTTCAGCTCAACATAAAGCCGTAGGACAACATCCTGGACCTCATCATGACCGGTACATTACCCAACAGAGGTTTAATCCTTTTGATCCATATAAAAGTCCATTGATCAGACGGCTATCCGTCCATGCAGTAACACTGTTTTCATAGGATAACAAGAATCTCAGGCATCCACACTCATCTGTAATTTATTGCCAGGTGATCGTAGACACGTCACCGACTAGACCAGGGGTGGGCAATTAATTTTTTTCAGGGGCCGCATGAGAAGCCTGAATTGTGTCAGAGGGCCACCAACTTTCTTTCATTGTAAAATACATAGCTGGTACTGATAATCAGAAGAATAAAGCACTCTGTAAATATGTATAGTAGGTTATGTGAAACTGGTTAAATAAGAAAAACAATTATTTTTTAACTTGTTAATCTCCACAAACAATAACTTGTAATGCTTTCCACCTCATGTTACTTCTTCAGTGAGAATAATCCAGTCTGTTCTGGGCTTGAACAAGGGACAGCTGAGAGGTGATCATCAGTCATAGCGGATCTGTGTTTGGATTTGTTGAACTTCATAACTGAGAATGTCTGTTCACATTGATAGGTAGATCCAAAGAGGACTAGGATCCTCTGAGCATGCCTCCTCAGGTGTGGAAAGTTCTCCTCTTTGAGGGCGGAGGAAAAGTCCAACAGTGAGACATCTTGGGGATAACCTGGCGAACAGCATCGCCTTCACTCACACGCGTGTATACGCGAGTGAAGGTGCTACGTCTACGACGTGCATACGTAGTGACGCAACGCTTTTCAAAATAAAATTTCAAAATGAAAGTTAAAATAAAAAAGTTTAATTTATGGTGTTTATGATTGGCCTCACGCGGGCTGAACAGGGACGTACAAAGGGCGGGATGTGGCCCACGGGCCTTAATTTGCCCAGGTCTGGACTAGACGATTAACGGCACATTTTCTTCCAAACATCTACAGATTATTGCACAGCGTTCCTCTGATAAACGTCACCACTTACTTGTCATTAAATCGACCGATGGTCGATAGTTTGTCTAGCGCTCATCTGTATGTGATCAGTAGAATATCACACAACCTTTCCGACTCGGAGTAGATTTCAGAAAACTGTAGCGACGGTCGCAAAAATTTTTTTTTAATGACGTGCAAAAAGCTCCAAAAAATGAGGCGAAAGACACTCGATGAGTGAGACAGACGCAGAAGACGTCCTCGTATTTGTCAATTTTTTCCAAATGGAAGCATCGCTTCCATTGCTTTTTTATATGAGCAGGGCATCATGAGCGTGCCCTCAAAACACTCACTGATTACATAACAGTGTAGACTTGGCGGAGGATACAAACCATGGCCAAGAAGAACTCGGATCCGAATACTTGATGGAAGAACTAGCATATGACTCAAACCTGCATGAATGACGGTAGAAATAAACTGGAAGTATGTTTTTAAAGTGGGAATAATGTCCAAAAACTCTAAAACGTTGACTTGACGAGGCATTTTGGTAAAATTACTCCAGAATTCAATGAAATATTGTAGCATGTCCTTCTGAATGAAGGAGGACACTTTACGGATGAATTTCAGGTTTAATGTCAGTTCGTTCATTCCGTCATCTTCCGCTTGTTCCGGGGTCGGGTCGCGGGGGCAACAGCCTCAAGCGGGCAGCCCAGGCCTCTCTCACCCCGGCCGCATCCTCTAGCTCACCTGGAAGGATCCCAAGTCGTTCCCCGGCCAGCTGTGAGACATAGTCTCTCCAGCGGGTCCGGGGTCTGCCCATTGGTTTCCTCCCGGTGGGACGTGCCCGAAACACCTCGCTGACGAGGCGCTCGGGGCGCATCCTGACCAGATGCCCGAACCACCCCATCTGGCTCCTCTCGACCTGGAGGCTCGACGCCGAGCTCCTCCCGGATGGCAGAGCTCCTCACCCGATCTCTAAGTGAGAGCCCAGCCACCCTGCAGAGGAAGCTTATTTCGGCCGCTTGTATCCTCAATCTCATTCTTTCAGTCACCATATTCCTACCATGTTCTTAAAATGTATGTTTTTAAACTGTATGTTTGAGAAAAGTTGGACTTAATAACTCCGTTCCGTCATCTTCCACTTGTTCCGAGGTCGGGTCGCGGGGGCAACAGCCTCAAGCAGGAAGCCCAGGCCTCTTTCTCCCCGGCTGCATCCTCTAGCTCACCTGGAAGGATCCCAAGTCGTTCCCCGGCCAGCTGTGAGACATAGTCTCTCCAGCGAGTCCGGGGTCTGCCCATTGGTTTCCTCCCGGTGGGACGTGCCCGAAACACCTCGCTGACGAGGCGCTCGGGGGGCATCCTGACCAGATGCCCGAACCACTCCATCTGGCTCCTCTTGACCTTAAGGAGGAGCGGCTCGACACCGAGCTCCTCCCGGATGGCAGAGCTCCTCACCCGATCTCCGAGTGAGAGCCCAGCCACCCTGTGGAGGAAGCTCATTTCGGCCGCTTGTACCCGCGATCTCATTCTTTCGGTCACCACTTTCTTTCGGTTTAATGTCAGTAAACCATCAATTTCACGGTAAGAGCTGGAGAAATACACAAGAAAACAGCGTGTACGCTACGCGCCGTACTCTTACAACCATAACGTTTGCAACAACTTCTCAATACAACTACATCCAAGGGACAAAAAAATGTTACAATAATGTATTTTTTTTCACAACAAACGTACATTGTGCCTCTAACGAGGGGACTGATAAAATAAAAAACCTTTTAGCGTCTTTTTATTTTCCAAAGCTGGTAGTAGTGATGTGTCGGTCGCAAACAAAACGGCTCTTAGAGCCGGCTCCTGATTGGTAGCCGTGTGTTGGCTGATTTGGGAGCTCTGTCCCGCATTTTGTCTTTTTTTTTTTTTTTTTTTTTACATTTTATTATAACTTTTCTCTATATTTTTATATTTTTTACAGTAACTAATGGCAGGTTTATTATAATAAAAATATTTAAAAACAAAAGCAAGAATTAATTTGTGCAAAACTTTAAATGAATCAATTCAAACAACAAAACAATCTGAAGAGCCGTTCATGAGCTGAAAGAGCCGGCTCACTGAAAAGAGTCGTAATTCCCATCAGGCGAGCTCGCTCTCCCAGATGCAACAGGAAGCCGTATTTTTAAAATAAAAGCGTCAATTTATGTGAAACAGGACGTTAACCTTAGCTGTGAATTAAACCATAAAACAAAACGATATACACATTGAACAAATACATTTGGGGGTTATCTACAAATATGTTTATGTTTGTCATGGAAACTGACATCAATGGTTCGTCTCGCTTTGTTTATCTTCACACATCCAGACATTTGACTCTCATTACACCTGATAAGTGTGTCAATGGGTTCAATTTTGCCACAGGAATTACGACCAAGCCCAGAAATGGTGAAAAACTATTTCTATTCATAATGGTGGTGCTTATGTTGACATTGTTAAATATCTCCATTAGGGCTGCAACTAACGATTATTTTGATGATCGATTAATCTGGCGATTATTGGCTCGATTAATCGATTAATCGGGTAGAATTGACAACTTAATAAATAATATTTTTTTGGCATTTTATTGAATGTAGTTATGCAAAACACAACTCATAACCACTTAAACAACACGTTGGGCTCATTCTAATAAGTAAAAATGTTAATCTTTCTGTGAAATAAAGAGGGAGAATATTACCATTTCTACAGCAAATATAAAATAATAAATCTACTTACTGTATACAGTAAAGGTAAATCACGAGCACCCATAAAATGTGTTTTATAGTACTGGCTAAAAAAACATAAAATAGAAACTGTTGACTATCCAGGATCACATTTAAAAACAAGAAATCGTTAACAGTTTTAGATTTGCAAATTTAACCTTGTTCAGAGGTATAGTACCAAACAAAAATGGCCTAGGTTAACATGAGTAAAAATACACAAAAAACAATCAAGTTGTGTAATATTAAGTGCAGTTGACAGCAAAAACTTTCCAAATGATTAATCGATGACTAAATTAGTCGACAACTATTTCAATAATCGATTATAATCGATTAATTCGATTAGTTGTTTCAGCCCTAATCTCCACCTGTTTTCTGTGTCACATACACTTTCACTGATAAAGAAGCAGTAAATCCAAAAGGTGAGGAAGTGAGGAAGTCTCCCTCTCTCTGTGGTCGGTCAAAGAAAAGAGAAAAATATGATTAAAAATTTTCCTTCCTCTTTGATCTTTCTCCTAAAACTAGATTACTCTGAACCTTTTTTTTTTTCACCGCCCATTCGGCCTCGCTGCCTATCAGCAGGTGTTCCTCCTCTCCGTTTAACTCTCAACACGTTCCCGTTTCGTTTAATCGCCGACACACGCCTCAAGTCAAATCCAGACCGAGGTTTGAGCTGCAGTTCATCAGCTCCTCAGCGTTAGAGAAATCCTCATCCCGGTTTAATAACGATGGGTACTGAGCGATAAGGTCTTTGTCGTCTCTGTAATGGAAAAGCAACACGGCTTGAGGAAGGATTTACATGTGTGTGTGCGCGGTGTAATAAACCAACCGAGGGAGGCTCGTAGTGGTGTGTGAATGACGCAAAAAAGGAAAGAAAGAATTCAAATGAATGTTTTGGAGCACAGGTGTTAAACTTAATACTCCTCCACCTTCAGAATGTGGAAGAATTAACTATGAACAAGCGTTTAGAAAAATATGTTTTCAATTTTTCTTCCTTCTTTGAGAATATTTTATTGAACTCGTTACCAAGACGTACTTTGCATTTTATTTTATTTTCTTAATCCATAGTGAGTTGAATTAAGCCGAATAAACAACGAGCAAATGGTTTTGCATTTTTATTTGAAACAGTACCAAAAAGGTACCAAACCGTGACCTCAAAACCGAGATACGTCGTGAAACTAGTATTTTGTGCATTACTGTATAGCCCCTCGAAAGTTCAAGTTCAAGTTTCCACCTTCAGTGATGGTTTGGGGTGCCATGTCATCTGCTGGTGTTGGTCCACTCTGTTTCCTGAGATCCGGGGTCAACGCAGCAGTCTACCAGCAAGTTTTAGAGCAATTCATGCTTCCTGCTGCTGACCTGCTCTATGGAGATGGAGATTTCAAGTTCCAACAGGACTTGGCGCCTGCACACAGCGCAAAATCTACCCGTGCCTGGTTTACAGACCATGGTATTTCTGTTCTAAATTGGCCAGCCAACTCCCCTGACCTTAGCCCCAGAGGTGTCAAAAGTACCAACATTTCCTACTCAAGTAGAAGTATAAATACCAAGTTAAAAAACTACTTTAGTAAAAGTAGAAGTATCAACTCAAGTTTTCTACTTAAGTAAAAGTAAAAAGTAACCTATTTTAAAACTACTTAAAGTAGAAAAGTAAAAGTAATTTTCGGAAAAAAAGGAATATTGTTAACAAAAGCGTATGAACATATTTTTAACTATTATCACATGCTTTAAGGAGCAGAAAATATGATAATAAATCAAAGTGTTTTGGTGTTAAACTTTATGAATCAGAAACATTTATTTCTTAATAATCTTTATTGGAAATCGATTAATGAACACAATCAAATGTATTATCATAAGCAGGGCATTATGTAACGTCCCTTCAGCTACCAAGCTTCACTCTGCATCACCTAATTTAACCAACTTCAGCGGACACAAACACACTCAATGTAAAAAAACACAAACACACTCAATGTTAAAAAAATAAATAAATGAAAAAAAAATGACCAAAAGGCTTTTTTAAGCCTTGAAGGCAGCTAGTTTTCAAAGTTTTTTGAGGCAATACTGAATAGTCTTTAACAAGTTGGTAAGTATGGGAGTGCCACATACAGCCTGGGCAGCGTTGCCAGGTGGGAGGTGCTGGATTATCGTACTAATGACGTAAAATTATTGTATTTTACAAAAAATATCGTACACCCAGTAAAACCACGCCCATTGACAAAATAACACCCTTTACATGCACTCGTAAGGCAGTGGGAGTGAAGGAAACACACAGGAGGCAAAATCCTTGGATTCTTTTTCTAAAATTTTAAGAACTGTAAAAATAAAAAAATAACCAGGGAATTAAGATTTTAAGAAACCCAGAAAGAAACAAGTAGGGGCGGGACTTAGGAGACGGTGTATATAAATTTATATATATACATATCTACATATATATGTGTACATATAAGGTTTTTTCTTTTAATGTTAGCCCAAACATCTACATGATGCAAAATCTAAGCGATGTGTAGTTTTAATCTCCTCAGTCAGTCTTTATAAACTAATCAATAACATTTTGGATGCTTTTAAGCACAAATACTTCATCCCTCACCACCACTACTATTTATGGATTAATTAGTTTAATTAGCTTTGTTTCTAAAGATAAAATAGTGCGTCACAGATCAAAGTTATTTTTATAAAAATACCATCTACAACATTTTCAGCAAAGACGTTTACAATAACTGCAGACTGAAAATAATAATAATAATAAAACACTTCTTTGCTGTTGTTTTTTTAAAAAAAAAAAAACCTGATAATTCACTCAAAGTTCAGTGTTGCAGCATCAGAAACACTTTGATTTCCGAGCCCGCAACAAGTCTTTTAAACACGCAAACTAACGTTCCTGCTCCTTAAAGGTTTGTGGGCGGGGCTACTCGGCCCATAGTAATGATTGACTGGACCTTTCAGCCAATCATTCATCTGTTCCTTTGTTTGATGCATTCAGGGTTCATAAAAAAAAAACAAACTCCGACAAACAGTCGCGGCTTTTTAACGGTGACAAAATGGAGAAAGTAGCGACTACTTTTTAAAAAATTAACGAAGTAAAAGTACAGATAATTGCATAAAAAAGTAGTGAATAAAAGTAAAAAGTAGACAAAAAAATAATTACTTCGTTAAAGTAAAGATAACGAGATTTTCTACTTGAGTAAGGTAACGAAGTAATCTTACTTCGCTACTTGACACCTCTGCTTAGCCCCATAGAAAATCTGTGGGGTATTGTGAAAAGGAAGATGCAGAATGCCAGACCCAAAAACGCAGAAGAGTTGAAGGCCACTATCAGAGCAACCTGGGCTCTCATAACACCTGAGCAATGCCAGAAACTCATCGACTCCATGCCACGCCGCATTAATGCAGTAATTGAGGCAAAAGGAGCTCCAACCAAGTATTGAGTATTGTACGTGCTCATATTTTTCATTTTCATACTTTTCAGTTGGCCAACATTTCTAGAAATTCCTTTTTTGTGTTAGCCTTAAGTAATATTCTAATTTTGTGACACGGAATTTGGGATTTTTATTTGTTGCCGCTTCAAATCATCACACTTAAATAAAATATACATTTGAATGCATCAGTCTGTGTGCAACAAATACATACAGTGATGGCCGAAAGTATTGGCACCCCTGCAATTCTGTCAGAAAAGGCCCAATTTCTCCCAAAAACTGAATGCAATCACAACTGCTTTGACATTAAAATGTTCACTTAATTTATCTTCAATGAAAAATCACAAAAAGGAATTGTCAAAAAGCCAAATTGAATATAATTCTGCACCGAACATAAAAAGGGGGTGGACTAAAGTATTGGCACCCTTTGAAAGATCATGTGCTGCTTCTGTAATTTGAATAAATAATGGTACCTGGTACTCACCTGTGGCACACAACGGGTGGTGGCAATAACTAAATCACACCAACAGCCAGTTAAAATGGATTGAAGTTGACTCAACCTCTGTCCTGTGCCACACACACACCACAGTGAGCATGGAGAAAGAAAGAAGACCAAAGAACTGTCTGAGGACTTGAAAAACAAAATTGTGAAGAAGCATGAGCAATGTCAAGGCTACAAGTCCATCTCCAAAGATCTTGAAGTTCCTGTGTCTACTGTGCGCAGTGTCATCAAGAAGTTTAAAGAGCATGGCACTGTGACTTACCTCCCCAGATCTGGGCGGAAAAGGAAAATTGATGACAAATTTCAGCGTAACATTGTGCAGATGGTGGAAAAAAATCCTAGACTGACATCCAAACAAGTTCAGGCTGCCCTGCAGTTCGAGGGTACAACACTATCAACCCGTACTATCCGCCGACGTCTGAATGAAAAAGGACTTTATGGTAGAAGACCCAGGAAAACCCCATTTCTGACCCAGAGACACAAAAAAAGCCAGGCTGGAGTTTGCCAAAACCTGCCTGAGAAAGCCACAAACATTTTGGAAGAATGTTCTCTGGTCAGATGAGACAAAGGTAGAGCTTTTTGGGAAAGGGCATCAACACAGAGTTTTCAGGAGAAGAACACGGTCCCTACAGTCAAACATGGTGGAGGTTCCCTGATGTTTTGGGGTTGCTTTGCTGCCTCTGGCACTGGACTGCTTGACCGTGTGCATGGAATTATGAAGTCAGACGACTATCAACAGATTTTCAGCATAATGTAAGGCCCAGTGTGAGAAAGCTGGGTCTCTCTCAGAGGTCATGGGTCTTCCAGCAGGATAATGACTCTAAGCACACTTCAAAAAGCACTAGAAAATGGTTTGAGAGAAAGCACTGGAGACTTCTAAAGTGGCCAGCAATGAGTCCAGACCTGAATCCCATAGAAAACCTGTGGAGAGAGCTCAAAATGGCAGTTTGGAAAAGGCACCCTTCAAATCTCAGGGACCTGGAGCAGTTTGCCAAAGAAGAATGGTCTAAAATTCCAGCAGAGCGTTGTAAGAAACTCACTGATGGTTACCGGAAGCGGTTGTTCGCAGTTATTTTGTCTAAAGGTTGTGCTACCAAGTATTAGGCTGAGGGTGCCAATAATTTTGTCCAGCCCATTTTTTGAGTTTTGTGTAAAATAATATTTGATTTGACTTTTTTTCATTCTCTTTGGTGTTTTTTCATTACAAGAAAAATAAATGAAGATATTAATGCCAAAGCATTTGTGATTGCAATCATTTTCTGTAAGAAATTGAGTTTTATAGGACAGAATTGCTGGGGTGCCAATACTTTCGGCCATCACTGTATAATGTACAATTTACACCTTTTGACTGCAATTACTGAAATAAATCGAGTTTTTCAAAATATTCTAATTTTCTGGCTTTTACCTGTATGTTAAAAACATCTCACCACAAATTTTAATATTCAACAAATTAGTGTGGAAGAAATCTAAAACTCTTTAGATAAGCTCAATGTGTCTTTTTGTGCTTCTGTTTCTGGCAGAAACGACGCCGCCGAGAGGAAGAACTCTGTTTTACCGAGCGAGACAGGAACTCTGATCACATCTGGTCCAAAGCAGGTGAGGAGCTCTACAGATGGATATAAAAAAGAAATCAATTTATGGGGTTTTCTACTGAATGATTCCACCTGTTCTGCCTCTGAGCTTCTGTTTGTGTTACGTTACATTCAGGGTTGCTTTGTGGTGGAGCTGGAACGCAGCCAGCGGGGCTTTGGCTTCAGTCTGAGAGGAGGGAAGGAGTACAACATGGGCCTGTACATTTTACGGCTGGCTGAAGATGGGCCTGCTCTAAAAGACGGTCGGATACATGTGAGCCACGATAATATTTTACAGCTTTTTAAGCAACAAGGAATTTAGTAAAAAAGTGATTCATTCTAACAGAATGGAGTTTATTTATTTATTTATTTGTCTTTTTACATAAAAAAATTCTAATTATGAACAGATTGTAGCTTATACACACAGTCAAGGATGAAGTCCTGCCCCAAGATGAAGAGTGAAAATATATTAGTGTCTTAATCATTAAAACACTGAGTTAAAAGTTAGGCTGAAAAACACGGCTCTGGATTTCCGTCCTTCCTTTAGTCTAGTTACTTTAATTGTAGGACCTAAAAATCAAGAGGCCTCATTTGCACACGCCCAAATGGGTACATACTGTACACCAACTTGAGCAAGTTCAGAAGGTGGTGGAGTGTGTGGGTGAATGCTGTAGACACGCCGTAAAACATGAGGAAAAGACGACACGTAGACAGAACCTGTCCTTAGGTCATCAGATGTAGGACCTAAAAAAAACCTGTCATAAGAAAAATGGACCACATCATGGAACAAACTGTCAATGACCACATTTGAACCTCTGAAACCATGCGCAATCATGCACTCTCGTCTATGCAGTAATTGACCAGGCCGGTGCCTCTTGGCCAGGTCACTCTTGTAAAAGAGATTCTTAATCTCAATGAGCCTAAACCTGGTTAAATAAAGGTCAAATAAATAAATAAATAATTCCGTTCCCGCTCATAAAGATCATTAATATTTAGTAATTATAAAAGCGACAATCCAAACGGAGCACGTTAACTGCTTCATGGTGACGTATGGTTCCTCTAGCCAACGAGTTTTCAGATCAAAGTGTTAAAGCCTCATTACCATACATAGTGGCTCCAGTAGCTGACACAGATTCTTCATGCACAGCTTTTTTTTTTTTTGGTTCCTACTGTAAATTTAGTTAATTTCATTGCCCAATCAGTGAGGGCATCCTATTTCTTCCGCTTGCGGGTGAAGCCACCACGTCTTCCTAATGTGCATGAGTAATGGCAGGAGGCACCGTCTGATTTGAGGAACATTGCATGTGCATCACATTACTTTCATGATCCATATTTGGAATTTGTGATTTGGGCGCAATTAATTACATCCGTTATTTGTCTCAGGAGGGATTTCTGAAACTTACGTCGCATAAAAAAACTTTACATCCCGAAAAATGCTTCATAAGCAGCGTGCATGAGCTGAGGAGAAACACTTGCTCAGTTAAAAATCCACGCAAATCTTAGTAAATGAATTTTTCTCTGTAAAGATGAGCGTTGCGCCTTAGGAACACTTCGCCGGTGAGATGTTCTGGGTTCGTTCCACGAGATGTAGGTGCAGGTCAGAAACGTTAGAAGGACACGTTAGAAGGAGGTTTAACTTCCCCAGCTGTCCTGGAGCTTGAAGAAGTGATGATGGAGCTCTTGGCTTTCACTAGTTTGTGTTGTGCTAATCTCTAACGGTAGGTACATTAAATCAAACGGGAAGCTGATGAAAAGAAGCGAGCGTGGAGGTGACGGGCTCGTATTTCATCCAGTAGAAATGAACATTCCTGCAGACGCTTGGCAAAGAAAGGAGGTCTAACTGATGCCTGAGTGCAGTGAATTAATGTGCTGAGATAAAAGTAACATGATCTTTTCAAACTGGTTTTAGCCGGTATAAATAAGACCTGACATCTTCGATCTGAGTGTCAAACATGACAGAATAAAATATTACTTAGATTTTTAGTACCTTGATTAAATTTAATTTAAACTTCTGATACTCCAGAGAGCTTTTCCATCACAGATCAGTCCACCATGGTAACCAGGATCTACGTTACTACCCTCACCATGGTAACCAGGATCTACGTTCCTACCCTCACCATGGTAACCTAGATCTACGTTCCTACCCTCACCATGGTAACCAGGATCTACATTCCTACCCTCACCATGGTAACCAGGATCTACGTTCCTACCCTCACCATGGTAACCAGGATCTACGTTCCCACCCTCACCATGGTAACCAGGATCTACGTTCCTACCCTCACCATGGTAACCAGGATCTACATTCCTACTCTCACCATGGTAACCAGGATCTACGTTCCTACCCTCACCATGGTAACCAGGATCTATGTTCCTACCCTCACCATGGTAACCAGGATCTATGTTCCTACCCTCACCATGGTAACCAGGATCTACATTCCTACTCTCACCATGGTAACCAGAATCTACGTTCCTACCCTCACCATGGTAACCAGGATCTACGTTCCTACCCTCACCTATTGTAATCAGGTGTGGGTGGTGACCAAAAGAACGAGATCACGGACACAAACAGCCAAAATTACCTTCCTCCACAGGGTGGCTGGGCTCTCACTCAGAGAACGGGTGAGGAGCTCTGCCATCCGGGAGGAGCTTGGCGTTGAGCTGCTCCTCCTCCAGGTCGAAAGAAGCCAGATGAGGTGGTTCAGGCATCTGGTTAGGATGCCTCCCTTGCTGGGGAGGTGTTTCGGGCACGTCCCACCAGGAGGAGACCAAGAGGCAGACCCCGAACCCGCTGGAGAGACTATGTCTCACAGCTGGCCGGGGAACGACTCAGGATGCTGGAGAATGCAGCTCAGGTGAGAGAAGCCCGGGCTTCCCGTCTGAGGATGTTGCCCCCACGACCCGGATAAGCGGAAGACGATGGAACAGAATTATCATTTTGATTTCAAATCAAATGTAAACTGAAACCAAAACAAAAAAATAAAAGAAAAATGGCTGCTTTTTGTGATTCAGAGACCTCAGGTGCTAATTTTACAACATCATGCTGCGTTCTGGCCGGGTCGTCCTTTCTGGTGCCTTCTTGGAGGTACCCATTTAAAAGTCAATCATACAAACTGGTTCTGTTGATGTTGCAGGTTGGAGATCAGATCGTGGAGATCAACGGTGAGGCGACGCAGGGCATTACGCACACGCGGGCGATCGAACTGATCCAAGCAGGAGGAAATAAAGTGCACCTGTTGCTGCGACCTGGTCAGGGTCTGGTCCCGGATCACAGTGAGTCACCCTGGTTTGTTTCGTGCATGTGTCTCTCTACACTTTCCCTCCTCTCTGCTCTAATTTGATCTTGATCAATCTTGTGCTGTTTCTCTCGTTTTGCTTTCTGTTTCTCTGCACTTCCATCTTTATCTCTTCCTGCTGTAGGTCTGAACTCTTCTTCCACGCTGTGCTTCTACATGAAACCAGAGCATCAGTAAAGGCCTTTCTGCTTTTCTTGGTCTCTTTCTAAAACCATCGGTAAACTTTTCTTCTCTTCGTGGTTTACTTTAAACCGATTACGTCTTCATTCATCCATTCCATTTTTTAATTCTATAACTCCTTCTATCACAACTAGACCTGGATTATTAAATCATATTGATACTCATCTCCATATGGTGCACTTTTAATTCCATCTTTTCATTTTTTTATGGATTCACATTATAATCAATTCTGTCTTATTTTGTTTGAAACATTTAAAAGTTTTTGAGTTCCAAACCTGGCACCTTTAAGACGATTCACTCTGAATTCAATAGACACTTTTTTCTAGAAGGGTAGCACAGTGGCCTCACAGCAGGAAGGTTGTGGGTTCAAGTCCCGGGTGGGGACGAGGCTTGGATCACTGTCCTTTCTGTGTGGAGTTTGCATGTTCTCCCGTGTCTGCGTGGGTTTCCTCCAGGTACTCCAGTTTCCTCCCACCCTCCAAAGACATGCATGCTAGGTTGATTGGCCGGTGCCAAATTGCCCCTAGGAATGAATGAGTGTGTGTGTGGATGGTTGTATGTGTGTGGCCCCGTGACAGACTGGCGACCTGTTCGGGGTGTACCCTGCCCTTCGCCTTAAATTAGCCGGGATGGCCTCCGGCACCCCCCGCAACCCCGAAAGGGACAGACGGATAAGAAGATGACTGACTGACTTTTTTCTAGTTGATTTCTTGGGGAAAATGTGAATCAGTTAGAATCTGGAATTTCACATACCTTCATTTTTTTTTCTTCCGGTCTCTAAAATAAGCACGTCGTGTTGTTTTAGGAAGACGTGGTCATGAAGAAATGGAATGAAACATACTTTATTGATCCCTCAACGGGGAAATTTGTGTGAGACGGTTCCCACCAAACCGTGGTGAGACCCGCCATGCTGTTTGGTCTAGAGACAGTGCCACTGAGGAAAAGACAGGAAACAGAGATGGAGGTAGCAGAGATGAAGATGCTGAGGATCTCTCTGGGAGTGACCAGGATGGACAGGATCAGAGAAACAGCACATGTTAGAGGTTTTAAAGTCAGAGAGGCCAGACTGTGATGGTTTGGACATGTACAGAGGAGAGAGAGAGAGTACATCAGAAGAAGGATGCTGGGTTTGCAACCACCAGGAAAGAGGACTAGAGGAAGACCAAAGAGGAGGTTCATGGACACAGTGAAGGAAGACATGAAGATAGTTGGTGTGACCGAAGAGGATGCAGCGGATAGGGTTAGATGGAAGAAACTGACTTGCTGTGGCGCCCCCTGAAGGGAAATGATGGAAGGAGAAGAAGAACGGGGAAATTTGTGTGTTGCATTACACCGCAGCAGGCTGCCACAATGGGGGCCATTGTGGGTGGAAAAGGGGGGTTAGGTCTCTTCCCCAAGGACGCTCGATCCGAGCTCAGTGGGATTTTAAACCGCAAACTTCCGGAGAGCTTAAGTCCAAGAGCGGACGTTCTACCACTGAGCTATCGCCTCCCACAGAAGCAACGTTGTTATGGTTACATTTAACGACCTCTCGAGTAAACGGTCTCATTGAACGGTTTCGTCTGTCTGATCATAAAATACAAGATTTTATCCTGAGAATAAATAAATAAATAAATAAGCTCGGAATCTTATTTTTTAAAAACACAAACACGATGAGATCAACCTAAATTATCCTTGGGTGGTACCGGCGGGTCGGGATCGACCTGCTCTCCACATCGTTCTAGAAGAAAGTGTTTTTTTTTTTGTTTTTTTTCTGATCCAAACTCCAAAAAAAGGAATAAGTCTCTTCTGTCTCCACCGGCCTTTTTTTTTTTTGTAATGACAAACTGTTTTATTTTTAATCATCCTTCAATCTGAGATTTTTATTTTTTTTATTTTGATTGCTTTTTCTCTTCTGTTTTTTTCCGTCAGGTTTAAAAGGGAAACCGACCATTCCTCGACTTTCTGCATCCGACGATCCGTCAGCTCCCTCTTCTCCGTCCTCTGTCTTCTTCTCTCCGAATTCCCCCAAAGTTTTCTCCTCTGACGAGCTCCCCACTGGCTCCCCCGGTGGTGGCCAAGATCACAGCAAGCAGCCAAATGGACCCAGAGGACCACAGCGGGCTAAACGCACCCCCAGCCCCGGTTCTAACACCAAGAAGCCAAGCGGCAGCGACTCCAAGCTGGGTAGTCCTGTAAGAGTTTCAGACGGCCGTAAGGATTACGGAGAGCGTTCACAGAGCCCCCGCAAACCAGAGCAAGACCGACATAGATCCCTAGAGAGAAAAGCCCAAGGACAGAAAGACCACCGCTCCTCTAGTCCAAGGAAGGGAACCAAGAAAGAACCAGTGAGAAACCTGGAGGAGCCTCAGAGCCCCCGTCGTCCGGCCGGTCAGCAGCCCGGCACCCCCACAGGCAACGGGAGGGAGCAGTGGTACAGGGGAGAGGAGAATACCGGGGGCGGAGAGAAAGGGACGAGCGAGCGCAACAGGAAAGGGCAGAAAGAGGGAGTGGCTTCCCACCGTGAGAGGGTGAGGTCTGACGCAGAATTTGCCAGCGGGAGGAGGCAGAGAGACCCCCGAGATGGGCCGTCTGAGGAAGCGAGCAGGAGGGACCAGAGGAATTCCAGCAGCAGCCTGCAGGACCCCAAAAAGACCCCAATAACACCCGGACCCTGGAAAGTACCCAGTTCCTCTAAAATCCAGCTGCAAGCAGACCCCACGTTTGCTGACGTCTGAGGAGAAACGAAGAGGGAGGGATGGATGAATGTTGGACGAACGGATGGATGGTTTGATGTGTGAATGGATGACGTTTTGGACAGACGGTTGGATGAAGCGAGGGACAGGCGGTTGGATGAAGCGAGGGACAGGCGGTTGGATGAAGCGAGGGACAGGCGGTTGGATGAAGCGAGGGACAGGCGGTTGGATGAAGCGAGGGACAGACGGTTGGATGAAGCGAGGGACAGGCGGTTGGATGAAGCGAGGGACAGGCGGTAGGATGAAGCGAGGGACAGACGGTTGGATGAAGCGAGGGACAGACGGTTGGATGAAGCGAGGGACAGACGGTTGGATGATTAAATATGGATAGAGAAATAAATTAATTTTGGAATCCAGTTGTATTGACACAGATTGGACGAATAAATGGTTGGATGGTTGGATGGATCACTGAGAGATGAATGGAAGGGTGGATGGATGTTGGATGGACGTTGGATGGATGAATGGATGGATGTGTGTACGTACAGATGGATGACGGTAGCGTTGCCATGACACTAATACAATAACTAAACATAATGATGTTCAATATTAATTTTGACTTTGAGACAAAAACGGTTTTATTTTCATGACTCGTTACATCGTACAGTCTGACCGCAGACGTAAAAACTCAGAATGAAACCAGTACGTTTTTGTATTTCAAAATAAAATCCTAACAAAACATCAAAAAGACACTCAGATTTAAAGCAGAAAAAAAATCAGTGCAATTTTTTATTTTATTTTTTTGCATCAAATGACTAAAAAGAAAATATAAAAATCAATATTTTCTCAGCTTCAGGCTTCTTAAGAAAACGATGGAGCTGAAATCCGTACCTTAGAAAATTTAACTTGGTTTCGTTCAGATATTTTAGAATCAATACTTATTAATAGATCAATATTTTTAACAACACCAACCTCCAGATGTATGAACGGATGGATGGATGGATGAACGGATGGATGGTTGGATGTAAAGCAGGACAAAGCGATCACTGTGCAACCAGCAGCGTAGCTTCTCATTTCTATTTTTCACCCAGTTTGCCTCGGACATGGACCTCCATGAGACAGTTTAAAGAACTCTGTGTGTGTGTGTGTGTGTGTGTGTGTGTTTTGTGCCAATTAGAAGCTGCTTTTTGAAGCACTCACTGTGAAACGTCTCCAAGACCAATGGGGATCCCCTAAAACTTCCCTTTCTGTTGCTGGAACCCCTTAATCAGACTTAAATCTACCACAGAATGAAAATATGAAGCAGGTTTATTTGGAGAAATGAACACATTTTAAGAGGATGTTTGTAAAATTTAAACAAACAATGGAAATATTATTTAAAATTGTTTTATAAGTTGGATTTTTTTTTTTTTTCCGTTCCGTCGTCTTCCGCTCATCTGAGGCCAGGTCGCGGGGGCAACAGCCTCAGACGGGAAGTCCTGCCTTCTCTCACCCCAGCTGCGTCCTCAGCTCACCTGGAAGGATCCCGAGTCATTCGCCGGCCAGCTGTGAGACATAGTCTCTCCAGGACGTCCGGGGTCTGACTCTTTGTCTCCTCCTAGTGGGACGTGCCCATACACCTCACCAGCGAGACACTTGGGGGGCATCCTGACCAGATGCCTGATCCACCCCATCTGGCTCCTCTTGACCTGGAGGAGGAGCGGCTCGACACCGAGCTCCTCCCGAATGGCAGAGCTCCTCATCTGATCGCTGAGTGAGAGCCCTGCCACCCTGCGGAGGAAGCTCATTTCGGCCGCTTGTATCCGCGATCTCATTCTTTTGATCACCACCCACAGCTGGTTACCATGGTGAGGGTAGGAACGTAGATCCTGGTTACCATGGTGAGGGTAGGAACGTAGATCCTGGTTACCATGGTGGGGGTAGGAACGTAGATCCTGGTTACCATGGTGAGGGTAGGAACATAGATCCTTGTTACCATGGTGAGGGTAGGAACGTAGATCCTGGTTACCATGGTGAAGGTAGGAACGTAGATCCTGGTTACCATGGTGATGGTAGGAACATAAATCGACTTGTAAATCAAGAGCTTTGCTTTTCGGCTCAGCTCTCTCTTCACCACAACGGACCGATGCAGCGTCCTAGTTATTGCTGACGTTGCACCGATCCGCCTGTTGATCTCCCACTCCATCTTTCCCCCACTTGTGAACAAGACCCTAAGATACTTAAACGCCTCCACTTGGGTCAGGACCCTGTCCCTGACCCGCAGGGGGCATTCCACTTTTAAAACTTATCGGAGGTGTAATTATTACATCACCAGGAGTTATTGTTTTTAGGGACAGAAAAAATGTAATGATTATTTTAAAAAACTGTGGCTCTCTGCAATACTTCCACAGACCATAAACGGGTCGAGACCTCGTGTTGGGAAACACTGAAGGATTTATTTGTTTTTTGAAGGATTTTTTTGAGCAGCTTTTTCAGCTAACTCGATCAAATCACTAACTAATGGAAGTAAACGCAAACTGTTGAGTTGTTTAGTTTTACCGGTTTTCTGTGTTTGAGGAGAGGTGTGTGTTTCTGTGGGTGTGAAGGCTTTATATGAAGACCAGATACTTGTGGTTCTAACACGTGTGTAACATAAAAAATGCAATTTCTTGATATTATAGATGGATTCTATGTGAATGGAATCAGGATGCGGTTTTAAACCAGTGGCGTATCTTCATAAAGCTACGTCACTGGTTTCGACCCATTCCATCACGAGATGACCCATCATGTGTGAACATGTCGGTGACTGTTAGCGACGCCGTCTACATTTACAAAATAAAAACCACTATCCGATGTGTTTTAGAGAATCCTCATTTAACAAATCATGATGCTAAAGTTTAATCTCTGCCTTTCTTAAGAAGTATTTGTATTTAAATCATTATGTAGCCACAAAAAAAGTTGTTTTTATCTCACCATTTGTAGCACTGAAATGCATTTTTATTCTGTACGTTTATGGATGTTAATGCTGGATTATTGTTTTTTTTTTTTATACACGAACTGAAGAGTAAAAAGTAAAAAGCAAATTAATCACACGAGAAGAGAAAATGAGAGACTCGTCTTCATTTGCAGTCGTATTTAAAACCATAGTAAAGATTAATGTAAAGTGAGATTGAAAAATCTGTATTTATTCTCAGATATCAGTCTGCCTCGTAGTGTTTCGGTGTTTTTAATGTGGATTAGGGAGCCATCTAGTGTTCCTCATTCTCTACATGCTATTCTCATGTATGACACTGTGGCCTTGCATCTCTCCAATATATTTACTAAAATCATCGGTTCGGCCTCGTAATAGTTGCATATGTTTATAAATTGTACAGCACCTGTAAAAAGTCCAGAAATATCTGCCTCCATGCAGGACAAATCCTCTGTAAATGGTTTCATTATTTTTCTAAGGGAGTTGAGGAAAAAAAAAAAAAAAACCCGCTGTAGAATGAGTAGTCATGGCATTCTGTTCATGCACTGAGAAATAAAGGTTTACTGAAGAAAGAAAGTTTCTGCATCTTATGTCTCACCGTTCATCTTCTACAATGAACCACCTGAGCCTATCCCGACTGATTGAAGGGTACAACCCAAACAAGTCGCCTGTCCGTCGCGGGGCCACACATACACACACATTTCTTGGGGCAATTTTGCAGCGGCCAATCAACTGAACATGCATGCTTTTTTTCTGGGTGGGAGGAAACCAGAGAAAACCCACACATACATGGAGAGAAGATGCAAACTCTACACAGAAAGACCAATGTTTAAAGCCTCGTCCTTCAAGTGATTTGAACCTTCTTACTGTGAGGCCAATGCGTACCCACTGCACCACCATGCAGGCTCTGATTAATGAAAAAACAAATATTTTATTTCCGTTGTCTTCTGCTTTTCTGCGGCTGGGTCACTTGCTCAAAGCCTCGGCTTCTCTCACCCCGGCTGCGTCCTCCAGCTCACCCAGAAGGATCCAGAGGTGTTCCCTGTCCAGCTGTGAGACATGGTCTCTCCAGCAGGTCCGGGGTTTGCCTCTGGGTCTCCTCCCAGTGGGACTTGCTTGAAACACCACACCAGTGAGCCATTCAGGAGGCATCCTAACCAGATGTCCGAACCACCCCATCTGGCTTCTCTTGAATCCAGAGGAGCTTGTTATTTTTTTTAAAGTATATTACCTTCTCATTTGGTAGTGTAGTTGGTGATGGTGAAGGAGAGTGGTTCACACATTTTTTTCTACAGGGACCTGCTTTCGGTTCCTGTCTCCGTACCGCTTTATTAGCAGTGCTATCAGTAGTAAAAATAGGTTTGAAATCTCTTCAAAGGATTTTTTTTTCATTTGAAAACGTAAAAAAGACAACTTCTTTTAAAACATTTTAATGTTAAATGTTACATTTTTTTTTTTTTAAATATGTATACATTTTTTTTTACTTTAAAAAAAATCTTAATTCTTTTCCTTTGTTTTAAACATTTTTTACGAAGAATATTTTAACTTGCAGTGATTTGTTCATTTTTTTTTCAACCTTCAACCGGTTTTTTGTTTGTTTTGTTTTTTTCTTAAGAAAAAAATCGGTTGAATTTAATTTTTATAAGTTAAACGGTTGACAAAAAAACTTTTTTTGTTGTTGTTTTTTTTGTTTGTTTTTTTTTAGTAAAAAAAAAAAAACGTTTTTGTCTGGCTCAATTAAAAATTCTAGTAAAAAAAACTTTCTTTTAAAAATTATTTTTAAAACTAATAAAAGATTTTAAGTTTTTGTATTTTATGGAATAACTCAATTTTAAATACTGGATGACGTCATTGGAGTATGTAGTGTGTGCGTGCGGAGGAGCACGCAGTCACTTCGGTGTGAACTACAGCTCCCATGTCGCATAGTTACTCATTTAGACTACATTTCCCAGCGTTCTACTAACACGCATGCGCAGTTTGCCAAGAAATCTGATGAACTGCAAATGGAAAAGAACTACAAACTGTTATGGGCATGCGCAAAGAAGAGCTCCGAGCTTTAAATTTGAACCATACCTGCAAAAAATGGCAACGGAGATCGATTTATTCTGTTCAAGAGTAAAAGAAGGAATAAGAAGGGACACATTGGAGAGGTTCGTGAAGGAGAAGAAAAAAAAGAAAAAACGAAAGCTGTCGCCGTCCGATGAAAAAAGAGAGAGGTGTGAAAAAGAAGCGAAGAAAATAAAGCTCCATCACCGGAACCATCAGCCTCATTTAAACAGCTTCTCACACCCGATCAACGGAGACAAACATGTTCTACACATCCAACAACAACAACAACACAACCTGAACAAGATCAGTCTGCAGAAACAAGCTCAGCATACACCTGCGCTTTTCACTTTCACACCCCTCAAAGTGGTGAGTGTTAGGCCGCAGGAGAGGAAGGACACACACCCCGAGAAAACCTCCAAAAACAACCTGAAGAAAGAAAACTCTGCAGCTAACATCAAACATGCAGACGTCAAGAAGAAGAAAGGTGAGACCGACTCTCCACAGAAGTCTTCCATCTAACCCTGTCTCCTGCATCCATGAACCTCCTCTTTGGTCTTCCTCTAGACCTCCTGCCTGACAGTTCCTCTCTCTCTGCGCATGTCCAAACCATCTCAGTCTGACCTCTCTGACTTTAAAACCTCTAACATGTGCTGTTCCTCTGATCCTGTCCATCCTGGTCCCTCCCAGAGAGATCCTCAGCATCTTCATCTCTGCTACCTCTTCTTCTTTTGGCATTTCCCTTCAGGGGTCGCCACAGCAAGCCAGTTTCTTCCATCTAACCCTATCTGCTGCATCCTCTTTGGTCACACCAACTATCTTCATGTCTTCCTTCACTGTATCCATGAACCTCCTCTTTGGTCTTCCTCTAGACCTCTTTCCTGGTGGTTCCAAACCCAGCATCCTTCTTCTGATGTACTCTCTCTCTCCTCTGCACATGTTCAAACCATCTCAGTCTGACCTCTCTGACTTTAAAACCTCTAACATGTGCTGTTCCTCTGATCCTGTCCATCTTGGTCACTCCCAGAGAGATCCTCAGTATCTTCATCTCTGCTACCTCCATCTCTGTTTCCTGTCTTTTCTTCAGTGCTACTGTCTCTAGACCAATCAGCATGGCCGCTCTCACCACGGTTTTGTACACTTTTTCTTTCATTTTAGCTGAAACTCTTCTGTCACACATCACACCTGATACTTTCCTCCACCTGTTCCAGCCTGCTTGAACACGCTTCTTCACCTCTTTTCCACACTCTCCATTGCTCTGGACTGTTGATCCTAGATACTTCAGATCTTCCACCTTCTTTATCTCTTCTCCCTGTAACCTCACTTTTCCATTTGGATCCCTCTCATTCACACACATGTACTCTGTTTTACTCTGACTAATCTTCATTCCTCTTCTTTCTAGTGCAAACCTCCACCTCTCCAGCTTTTCCTCCACCTCTTCCCTCCTCTCACTACAGATCACAATGTCATCTGCAAACATCATTGTCCATGGAGATTCCTGTCTGACCTCGTCTGTCAGCCTGTCCATCACCATAGCAACAGTCCCACCCCCACACTGAACTCCTCTGTCACACCTACAGCACACCTCACCACTGTCTTACAGCCCTCATACATGTCCTGAACCACTCTAACATACTTCTCTTCAATTATTATTAATTATAACCCCCAACTTTATAATATAATTCACCTACCATTAGGACACCCTCCAACATTAGGGAGGTTTTAAGATACAAGGTACTTTATTAATACTCGTTCCATTATCTTCCGCTTTTCTTATCTGGGTTCACGTGGCGAAGGCAACAGCCTCACCCAAGAGGATCCAGAGGCGTTCCCTGCCCAGCTGTGAGACATAGCCTCTCCAGTGGGTCTGGGGTCTCCTTCCAGTAAAACAATCTAATATTATATTATGAAGTGAAACAAATTCTTCGAGATATTTTGTCACAGTAAAAACTTTTCTTAGGAAGGTTCCAGAGGTGAGTGGATTTTTTTTTTTTTTTTTTTGGCGATGCAGAATGTTTTTAGTTTTTCTAACTTTTCTCTGTTTTTCATCTGGTAGAGTCCAGACCCCACAATGAGAATGGAAAATCTCTGACTCTGGAGGAATATCTCTTAAAGAAGAAGAAGAAGAAAAGGAAGCATCATGACGAGGAGCGCAGAGCGAGAAAGACTCACCACACGCACAACAAAGCCGTGCAGACGGACGCTTCCCCGAGCTGGAGCATAAAGAAGGAGAACGGTCTCCATCCCAGCCGAGAGACGGACATCCCTCCACCTTATCTCCACGCCCTGAAAATGGACCACACCCCCTTCTTGTCCCATCAGGACCACTTCATCCGCAGCTCCTGTCTGCAGACAGGCACACGATTTGGACGCTTCATACACGTGGAAAAGCAGGTAAATGGCGGGGGTTCTGTCCTGCATGCCTACGCTGATGAGCTGGCCTGTCTCAGTCTGGTGGAGCTGGAGGCCTTCGCCCAGGAGTTCCTGGAGTTGACTTTTGCTGAGAAGCCCCGAGGTGCATCTGCGTACGCGTTAGCTGTGGTCCACGGGGCGGCTGCCTACCTGCCCGACTTCCTGGACTACTTCGCCTTCAACTTTCCCAACACGCCGGTCAAAGTGGAGATTCTTGGAAAGAAGGACATAGAGACCACCACTATCAGCAACTTCCACTCTCAGGTACGTTAGAAAACTGATCAAATGACTCATTAGGTACAGGGGTCTTTCCTTAATTATGGGAATTATGTTCTAAGGTCAGGGACAGGGTCCTGCCCCAAGTGGAGGAGTTTAAGGATCTCAGGGTCTTGTTCATAAGTGGGGGAAGGATGGAGCACGAGATGGACAGATGGATCGGTGCAGCGTCAGCAATAACTAGGACGCTGCATTAATCTGTCGTAGTAAAGAGAGAGCTGAGCCGAAAAGCGAAGTTCTCAATTTACAAGTCGATCTACGTTCCTACCCTTACCATGGTAACCAGGATCTACGTTCCTACCCTCACCATGGTAACCAGGATCTACGTTCCTGCCCTCACCATGGTAACCAGGATCTACGTTCCTACCCTCACCATGGTAACCAGGATCTACGTTCCTGCCCTCACCATGGTAACCAGGATCTACGTTCCTACCCTCACCATGGTAACCAGGATCTACGTTCTTACCCTCACTATGGTAACCAGGATCTACGTTCCTACCCTCACCATGGTAACCAGGATCTACGTTCCTACCCTCACCATGGTAACCAGGATCTACGTTCCTACCCTCACCATGGTAACCAGGATCTACGTTCTTACCCTCACTATGGTAACCAGGATCTACGTTCCTACCCTCACCATGGTAACCAGGATCTACGTTCCTGCCCTCACCATGGTAACCAGGATCTACGTTCCTACCCTCACCATGGTAACCAGGATCTACGTTCCTACCCTCACCATGGTAACCAGGATCTACGTTCCTACCCTCACCATGGTAACCAGGATCTACGTTCCTACCCTCACCATGGTAACCAGGATCTACGTTCCTACCCTCACCTTTAGTCACTAGCTGTGGGTGGTGACCGATAGAACGAGATTGTGGATACAAGCGGCCAAAATGAGCTTTCTCTGCTGGGTGGCTGGGCTCTCACTAAGAGATCGGGTGAGGAGTTCTGCCATCCGGGAGGAGTTCGGTGTCGAGCCGCTCCTCCTCCAGGTCGAGGGAAGCTAGATGGGGTGTTTTGGGCATTTGCTCAAGATGCAACCTGAGCGCCTCGCTAGTTAGGTGTTTCTGGTACGTCCCACTGGGAGGAGACCAAGAGGCAGACCCTGGACCTGCTGGAGTAAATATGTCTCACAGCTGGCTGGGGAACGACTTGGGATCCTTCCAGGTGAGCTGGAGGATGCAGCTGGTGTGAGAGAAGCCTGGGCTTTCTGTCTGAGGCTGTTTCCCCAGCGACCCGGCACTGGATAAGTGGAAAATGACACAACAGAATTTTCTAACACAAATAAGTCATAAACAAAATGCCTGTGCCTGCTTTCCATCCCAACCTGTACGTCCTGTGTTCTTTCAGTAACACTTCTTATTGGAAAATCAAACTTTAAATTCTGTTTTGAGTGTTTCTACGTCTGAAAAGTCTTTAAGTGCTTAACTTGTTTGATTCAGACTTTTTTCATGTTTTTGATGTTTTTGTGAATTGTTTTGTCAGTTTTTGTTTTTTTTTTTAATTATGTTTTGTGGACCGAGCGGTTTATTTTTTTAATATTATTATATCTGTTTGTCTAAAAACGTTTGCTCAGCATATGATTTATTCATGATAAATCCTCTTTTGGTCTGTACGTCTGCACCATTTAAAATGTCAACACCAGGCTCTTGATTAAGTCTCTCTTTTTTGATTTCATTTTTCTGTCCTTATAAAATTAATTTAGAGACTAATGAAGCTATAAAAATGAGTTTAAAGCGGTTGATTCTGACCTTTAACTTGCCTCTGAACTTGCAAGAAGAGCTTTCGGCTCCTCAAAACAGTAAATCTGTAAATGAAAGTTATTGGCTGATACTTTCAGACAGAAATCAATTTGCACCAATCGGCAACATTTTTTAAAGTTCGATATAATCAGCCGACCAATGAGGCTGGACCGCCTGCTGAGACGTTTGTGTCTCTTCATTGAAGCTTTTTTGTGCATTCAACATTTCTCATGTTGCAGGTGAAAAGGACATACTGCTCTGGAACGTACCGAGCCGGCCCCATGAGGCAGATCAGCTTAGTTGGTGCCGTGGATGAAGAAGTCGGAGATTATTTCCCAGAGTTCCTGGATATGCTGGAAGAGTCGCCATTTCTCAAGGTATCAGAAAGACACGCTGAGTTTTAAAAGTTATAAAAACACTGATTTTACATCATAAAACATCCGTAAGAAAAAGGATGAAACAACCATTCAGTTTAATGGATTCAAATCTATTATTGAAATAGTCGTTAACTAGGTTGTTAAATATCGTTTGTGTGTTAAACAACCAACACCATCAGCAGCACTTATTTTTACCTCCGGGGGGCAGGAGTGAGTTAATGTTATGGTTTAATTCACTAAGATGGACGTACCGTATTTTCCGCACTATAAGGTGCTACAGTAAAGGCTGGGGTTACGTCATGCATCCACTAGATGGTGCTGCGCTAAAGGAATGTTCCGTTTCGTCATCTTCCGCTTGTTCTGGGGTCGGGTCGCGGGGGCAACAGCCTCAAACGGGCAGCCCAGGCCTCTCTCTCCGCGGCTGCATCCTCCAGCTCACCTGGAAGGATCCCAAGTCGTTCCCCGGCCAGCTGTGAGACCAGATGCCCGAACCACCCCATCTGGCTCCTCTCGACCTGGAGGAGGAGCGGCTCGACACCGAGCTCCTCCTGGATGGCAGAGCTCCTCACCCGATCTCTGAGTGAGAGCCCAGCCACCCTGCGGAGGAAGCTCATTTCGGCCGCTTGTACCCGCGATCTCATTCTCTCGGTCACCACCCACAGCTGGTTACCATGGTGAGGGTAGGAACGTAGATCGACTTGTAAATCGAGAGCTTTGCTTTTCGGCTCAGCTCTTTCTTTACCACGATGGACTGATGCAGCGTCCTAGTTATTGCTGATGCCGCACCGATCCGCCTGTCGATCTCCCGCTCTATCCTTCCCCCACCCGTGGACAAGACCCCGAGATACTTAAACTCCTCCACTTGGGGCAGGACCCTGTCTCTGACCCGCAGGGGGCATTCCACCCTTTTCCGGGCGAGGACCATCGTCTCGGATTTGGAGGCGCTAATTCCCATCCCGGCCGCTTCACACTCGGCAGCAAATCGATCCAGCGAGAGCTGGAGATCACGGTCCGATGAAGCCAACAGGACCACATCATCCGCAAAAAGCAGAGCTCCAATCCTGAGGTCACCAAACTGGATCCCTCCAACGCCTCGGCTGTGCCTAGATATTCTGTCCATAAAGGTGATGAACAGAATCGGGAATGTAAAAAAAAAAAAAATAAAACAGTCAGATAGGTCAGTCAAACTTTATCAACAATTACAAAACAGCTTTCTGTTTTTATTCCCAAAATGAATAAACAGCTGTTTTATTATTTTCTTAGTATTTTCGTGACACAGTTTATCTTCCATTGGAGATAAACTCTGTTTAGTCTTGTTTACTTGGCGCAGCGCATCCTCTTGCTTCCTCCACTTCCTCACCATTGATTCATTGATGTTAAACTCTCTCACTGCGGCTCTACGTGTTCTACTGCGTGACCGATCGCCTTGAGTTTAAACTCTGCGGTGTAACAGTGTCTCTTGATAGGAGCCATTTCTTTACACAAACACACAAATGGAAATAGGTGCGTTCAAGATGACACAGTTTTTGAATGCAAAAACTAACCGGCATGCATTGCACACCGACCTGCATCGGTCAGAACTGCGTCCGCCTGTGTCATCTCGAACACACCTAATGAGACGCCCTCTCATGTATCCCAGCATGCACCGCGCACTACTTCTTCTACGGGGGAAATGGAATCAGCGGCTGCTTACCGCAGTTGCGACACCTGTTGTAGCTCAATATTAATCCATATATAAGGCGCTCCGGGTTAAAAGGCGCATCGTGGACTTTAGAGAAAATTTAAGGTTTTTAGGTGCGCCTTATAGTGCGGAAAATACGGTAACAATGGATCGATGATGGAAATCATGACAATCTGAATGATCAACAGGGTGAAAACATAGACACACACACACACACACACGCGTAACCATTCACAAACACATTCATTCCTAAAGGCACTTTAGTAGCGGCCAATCATTGATGTGGTAAAATTGATTATGTGTCACTGGTGCCAAAAAACCCAGGTTTGATTATTAGGTATGTATTTAGTTCCAAATATTTTTCTAGGAAGTATATCATTTAATTTGGAAATGGATTTAGATCCGGTCAGTAGAGGGAGCCAAACATCCAAACTCTACCTCTGTGTGTAAGACCACCTCCCATGCTGGTTGTGTGTGTGTGATCATAGATGACTCTGCCATGGGGAAGCCTCTCCAGCCTGAAACTGGACTGCCGCTCTCAGAGTGATGACGGACCCATCATGTGGGTACGACCAGGAGAACAGATGGTCCCCACCGCTGATATCCCCAAATCTCCCTTCAAACACCGCAGGTAAGACCCTGGATCAGTTGTACAGATTTTATTTTCTACATGGATTGAAACCTACTTTGTGTCTGGATGAAGCCTAAGTGCTACATCTTCCAAACATGACTATGTGTGCACTTTTAAAACATGAGCAATCTTGTTTTTTGCTTTCATTTCATTTCTTGCAATAAAAAGAATCTTAAAAACAACACGCAGGCTTAATTTTTTTGTGCCTTTTCTCCTTAAAATCCAACTCATTTGTCACTTTCTTCTGCTGGTACATTGGGGATCAGCTAAAGTTTTGTGGCCATCACCATGGCAACAAACTCCAACAAATGGACATTACTTCTTATGAAATAAAAAGACATTGGCTCAGTGGTAGCGTATCCGTCCTTGGATTGGGAGAAGCCGGTTTTCAATCTGAGCATGTGTCTGCAGTTTAGTGTCCTGCCTCTAGGAGGCGTGTGTCTATGACAGACAAAAACCATTTGAGACCAATTAGAAAATGCCCCCCTCCAACCACAGGGGGGGCAGCACCGAGACTGTTTGAAACTAAAAATTTTTAAATTGACATAAAATGCCTGAAAAGAAATGAGGCTCAGGACCTTAAAGACGCAGCTGGACAGCCGGTTGGTCGGTGGCTAAACGAGTTTAGAGAAATAACGATACATTTATGAGCTCATCAACATTTCACGACCCGATCCTGATGAAAGTTTCGGGCTCCGTTTTAGGTCCATGAACGAGATAAAAAATCTTCACTACCTCCCAAGAACGAGCGAGCCCCGAGAGGTTCTGTTTGAGGATCGGACTAAGGCCCACGCTGACCATGTAGGCCAGAGTTTTGACTGGCAGAGCACGGCTGCGGTGGGGGTCCTAAAAGCAGTCCACTTTGGAGAATGGTAAGCAACCGTTACCGTGCGGCGGTGGGGATGTAGAGTCTTATCACATTCCTTTAATTGATTTGAAGTAACATGAGCAGAATGTGACGGTCTGATGTTTGGGTTCTTTAGCAGGGATGTCCGGCCTCGGGTTACTAAAGACGTGGTTTGTTTTGATGCTGGAGATTTCAACAAGGTGGTCCAGAGGCTCCAGCTGGATCTGTATGAACCTCCAGTCTCACAGGTAACATCTGGATTTCTCATAAAAACACTTCTAGTGGAGAAAATAAGAGTCAGTATTTATCTCAGTGAGGTCTCTACTGTTACCTGATACTTTTCTAGAGACCGTAGAACTGAGGAAAAGACAGGAAGCAGAGATGAAGATGCTGAGGATCTCTCTGGGAGTGACCAGGATGGACAGGATCAGAGGAACAGCACATGTTAGAGGTTTTAAAGTCAGAGAGGTCAGACTGAGATGGTTTGGACATGTACAGAGGAGAGAGAGCGAGTACATCAGAAGAAGGATGCTGGGTTTGGAACCACCAGGAAAGAGGACTAGAGGAAGACCAAAGAGGAGGTTCATGGATACAGTGAAGGAAGACATGAAGATAGTTGGTGTGACTGAAGAGGATGCAGGAGATAGGGTTGCCGAAAGAAGAAGGCTTAAAAATAAACAGAGTAAAAATACTGAAAGTTTTTTTTATTCTTTCTAAGCTCCAAATGCTCCACAGACCAGGCTTTGAAAAGATTTTTAGGGGTTACTGCTGTTAAGTTCAAACTAGTCAATTCTGTACAAATTAATCAGTGGTAATTATCCCTAATGATGACCTGTGTTTGCATTTCATTCCTATTTAATTATAAAAATTCTGATGTGTTAAATAATTACTTGGTATGACAATGTTTTTTTGCAGTGCGTCCAGTGGGTGGACGATGCCAAGCTGAACCAGCTAAGGAGGGAGGGCATCCGCTACATCCGTGCACAGCTCTGCCACGACGACATCTACTTCATCCCCAGGAACGTCATACATCAGTTCCAAACGGTGTCGGCGGTCTGCAGCTTGGCCTGGCACATCCGCCTCAAACGCTACCACTCAGAGGACACCAAGGAGCAGGCGCGGTCCGATCACCTCACCAACAACTTCTCCTCCGCCCGACCTCGTTCCACCTTCACCCCCTGCGTAAGACCGCAGGGTGAGAACATCCACGGAGGTTTGGCTAAAACAGATGAACCAGAGTTCCAGAGACCAGCGACGCCCTCCAACAAGACCCAACCTGCTCCTCCACAGCCCACTAAATCCGCACACACCCCTTCATCGTATCAGGATTCAAACCTGTTTTTATCCTCAGTCCGTTCGGGGTCCACGCCTTCAAATGAGACCTTCCTGCCAAAAACTCAAATCCCAAAACAGTGAGCGTGTGAAACTTTTAAATTTAGAACTTTTCAACTTAAATTATTGACTTTTTTTATTCAAACACAAACGAAAATTATTTTTTTGTGTTTCTGTGTCTTTATATAAAATAGTTTAATTAAAATGATGTGTTTTAATTTAACTTTATTTATAAAATGTTAAAATTATTTTTCGGTCAATAATGTAAAAAAATAACATTTTCCTTCTAATTGATATTTTTTTATTAGACTCATTTGTTTTTAGTTGAATCAATGTTTTCTTTACGTTTACTCTTTAAATGAGTTTAAATTTTATTCAAATGTAAATCAGTTCAGACAAATATTTAAATTTTTAGATTATTTTAAAAAAAATAAATGCATGCTTAATCATTTTAAAAAAAAAAAAAAAAAGCATTCTTATAATTTTTATATAATCATTATTGTTTTTTTGGGGGTTTTTTTGCCTTTTTCTCATAAAATGTGGAGGCATTGAACACTCTGACTGTCCGTCTGTCTGTGCTTCTGTAACACAATATTTTCAAAAACCATTGTAGAAATTCTAAAGAAACTGCCCACAGTTACTCAGTATCAACTGCAGATGAGCTGATTTGGTTTTTGAGGTCACTAACTGTAACCCAAGCCAAGGCGGAGATGTTTCGATCAACACACCGACCTCGGCTCATTCTTCTGTATATTTATGTTTTAACGGTCAGACACGGTCACCCTAAACCAAGACACAATGACAATCTTTTACACACTTCAGAACCTTTTGTTCCTTTTCGTTGTCTTCTTCTTATCCGAGGCCGGTAACAGCTCCTCAGATGAGAAGCCCAGGCTCCACTCACCCCGGCTGCATCCTCCAGCTCACCCGGGAGGATCCTGAGTCGTTCTCCGGCCAGCTGTGAGACATAGTCTCTCCAGCAGGTCGGGGGTCTGCCTCTTGGTCTCCTCCTCAAGCCGACCACCTTATTATGTTGGAGGGGTTTGTGTACCCCCCATGATCCTAGGATTGGGTCCTAGGTTGTTCAGGGCATAATGCCCCTGGTAGGATCACCCAAGGCAAACAGGGCCTAGGTGAGGAGCCAGACAAAGCGCAGCTAAAAAAAACCCTATGGAGAGATCAAGCATGGCCAAGTTGCCCTTGTCTGGTCACCGGGCGCCCCCCGCCCCATGGAGCCAGGACCGGTGAATACACAAATAAAACTCATTATTTATTTAACTATATAAAAAAAGTCTCATTGAGATTAAAAATGAAATCTTTAAGAAGGAGTCGTGGCCAAGAGGTAGCAAACATTATCGCTCTGTAATCCAAAGCTTAATTAAGCTTTAATAATAAACCTTAAAGTTATTAAAGAGAAACATCTTCTTATTAATCTGAACAGTTAAAGTTCTTCAGTTTTATTTGGTCATTGTTGAATAAAATAAAACTACTCCACTTTTCTCCCACGGACGGACTGACTGGCGGACTGACTCTGTGCTTTACAGGAGACAACTAGACGAGTTTAGGATAATAAACATCTTTTAATGGATCTGAACGATTTAAGCTTTTTAGAGACCGATGCAGATAAAAATTCATCTTTTTCAAATAAATTTCTTTGAAAGAAATATTTTTCCTGCGACAGACTGGCGACCTGTTCAGGGTGTACCCTACCCCTTGCTCATCCAAGATGGGCTCCGACACCCCGGTAACTCTCTAAGGGATAGACCGTTAACAAAGTGACTGAAATATTTTTGAATAATTTTTTTTTGTTTGCATTATTGATTTTAGAAGGTTGTCAAAATCAATAAACAATATCAAAACGAATGTGAAACTCGGAAAACAAAACATCACAATTAAACTAATATTTTTACACAATCATGCACGAATAAATTATCCATATGAAAATTCTTAGTAGAATTGAAATGATTAAAACATGTTCTAAACTATTTCATCTATTGTTTTAAAATCACTCAGTAGATGGAATTCTCTTAATTTCTCTAAAAAAGCATGTTTATCATTTTAACTGCTGTAATCTGATCTCCCCTTACACTCAATTCACTTTAACCATGTAGCCTAAAAGGTGAAATAATGCATTCTGATGGACAAATAGACAAAAATAAACTGCACCACCTTCCTCACACCGAGTGACTCTGTGCCTTGGAATCTTGTTTAGTCAATTAAATCCATTTTTTTTTCTATGACGCCTTTAACATACGTTCAAAGTAAATTTTCTCTGTTTTTTTTCATATAAGATATTGTTGTAAACAAACCGCCAGGATAGCATCGTACCCTCGTTTCTGTGGTGTTCTGTTTCGATGGTCTGTAACTCAACAAATCGGTATCTTTTCTGTTGGTCAAACGAACACTTGATCAATAGTTTCTGTAATAAAACAAATCTACTTCCAGAAGGATTTATGGGTCATTTATGAAGAAAAATGCAGACTTTATTTCAATAAATAAGCATGAACATTTTCAGTTCTGTTTAAACATATCTATGCATCTTAAAATATGTGTGTATGGATTTTATTCTTATAAAAATATAGCATTAGTTAAACAGTTTTTTTATGCATTCATTTGCAGCACATGTTTGTTAATCTGAATCCATCCAAAAAGGGATTGCATTTAAATTCTAGTTTCAATTCTTGAAAAAACTGATGCAAATCTAAACATCTTGAATTTCTTGCTTTTTTTTTTTTTTAAGTCTTTATAAACTGTTTCTTGCTGTGCGAGCTGCTTGCTACCTCCTCTTTGGTTTTCACCGTTTCTTGAAGCAAAAACTGCTCTTTTTTTTTTTCATATATACTTCCAGACAAACGTGTTGAGTCCGTACGACCTTTCAAAATGTTGTTTCTTTCCCGGTGTATTCATCTTAGAAGCTCCAGACATCTGGATAGTTTCTTGGGCCTTTCGGCTTTCCAAAACGGATTCCAAATCCTGTAAGAATAGAAAAACAAAGCGGTTTAGATTTTAGTTTGTGGTATTTAATAATGTCACCTTCGTAGACGCACCGAATTTGAAGCCTGCAGGTAGAGCGTGATGTGATGGAGGAGGTCCATTTGTTTGAGTTGGAGGTGGTGGAGGAGAGGTTGTAGCTGGATGGAGGATTGTTAGACATATTAGTCCAACTTTTCTCAAACATACAGTTTAAAAACATACATTTTAAATGGAACATAGTAGGAATATGGTGACCGAAATATTGGGATCACGGATACAAGCAGCTGAAGTGAGCTTCCTCTGTAGGGTGGCCGGGCTCTCACTCAGAGATCGGGTGAGGAGCTCTGCCATCCGGGAGGAGCTCAGTGTCGAGCCGCTCCTCCTCCATGTTGAGAGGATGGGGTGGTTCAGGCATCTGGTCAGGATGCCCCCTGATCGCCTCGCTTGGGTGTTTTGGGGATGTCCCACCGGGAGGAGACCAAGAGGCAGAACCCAGACCTGTAGGAGAGAATATGTCTCTCCTACATTCTCTCTGTAGGAGAGAATATGTCTCTCCTACAGGTCTGGTGGGCAACTCGCTGATAAGTTGTTTCGGGCACGTCCCACCGGCAGGAGACCAAGAGGCAGACCCCGGACCCGCTGGAGAGACTATGTCTCACAGCTGGCTAGGGAACGACTCGGGTGAGAGAAGCCTGGGCTTCCCGTCTGAGTCTGTTGCCCCCGCGACCCGGCCCCCGATGACGGAACAGATATCGTAGGAATAACATGTCCTTAGATACCAAAAGGAGAACGAGTTGACGCATATCTGTTGAACATGAACGTACCTCCGTCTGTTTTAATAATAAATGGTTAAAATTAACGCAGTTTTATATGTAAGGTTTTTAAATTCTGGTCATGTGACCTTGATGACTCTGAAAACTGGATTGATTCTATAGTTGGTATCGATTCACTCGGGGGTTTTGTTAAAATCCCTTCAGTGGTTTTAGAGATTTTTCATTCACAGGAATTTGTGACCTTGACCGTCGGTCACATGATCCTGAAATCCTAATAAGTACATATTTTTTATTTATTTGGTGGAAACAGTCTGACCTCACACCATGTGTGTTTATTCACTAGAAGAAATACTTAACTTTTCCCATTGGCTATCCTTGTTGGTTAACACGTCTTTCCACTAAATAAAACTTTCTAAACACCGTCTTTGTTCTCAATCTCAGACACCTTCTTGTTTATCTACCGACACTACAAAATAACGCCCAGAGGAACGCGTGTGTTCGTCACTTCTGTTGGCAGACACGTTAGACGTTTTCAGATTGCTTTAATTGTTAGCTTGAATCTGCAATCCCTGACCTAGTTACTGAAGTGAAATTAGACAGAGCAGAGGCGCTAGGAGGGGTCATTCCAGCTACAAAGCCCCTCTAATGGTTTGATAAGTAAGACATTCACAATGATTACTTACGTTTCTGTTTCTTAAAGAATTTCAGACTCTGTGGAAGAAAAGATCAAAGTCACACGTTTTCTTTCAGATAAATTCTCCTTACTAAATGTTAGGGGTGCAACGGATCACTTGTGATCCCGGATTGATCATTTAGGATTCGAAAGAACGTGATCCACGGATTTATTTAAGTGGAAGAAAAGTACTGTTTACGGCGAGTCCACAGTTCACACATATCGTTGTCATGGTAACATTTGGTTTTCCCAACAAACTTATTGATCACTGAAAGATATTTGCGGATAAAAACGGTGACAATAACGTTTGAAAATGGATCACTGCAGGGTTTCAATGTTGCTTCACAACCACTCATCTTTATCCGACCAGATGTGATTACAAGTGCTTGATGTATGTACATGTATTTGCGATGAGCCAAAATTTTCTTCAGTTGAACGGCTCTAAAACTGAAGCCATTCAAATTGATACCCCTCAACAACTTCGCTCCTCCCCCATAAACTCAATTTCCCTCTTTGGCCACAACATTCCCCTCTCTCCCTCTGCTACCAACCTCGGGGTTAAGTTCGACCCCCACCTCACCTTTGACAATCATGTCACCCACATTTGCAAAACTTCCTTCTTTCACCTCCGTAACATTTCAAAACTTCGTCGATCTCTCTCTCTTCCGGCTGCTGAGAAGCTCGTCCATGCCTTTGTCTCCTCCAGACTGGATTACTGTAATGCGCTTCTCATCGGGATCCCTGGCAGGAGCACTCAAAAGCTCCAGTATGTTCAGAACAGCGCTGCCAGCGTCCTGATGAGGGTGCACCCCCATCCTTCACAGCCTTCACTTGCTTCCCGTTCACCTCCGTGTTGAATATAAGGTCCTCCTTCACACCCATCACTGTCTGCACGGTGAGGCCCCCACTTACCTCTCAGAACTACTCACACTCAATACCTCAACCAGGACCCGGTCAGGCCAACAGCATCGTCTGAACCCACCCAGGACACGGCTAAAAACAATGGGCGACAGGGCCTTCAAGGCTGCTGCTCCCCGGCTGTGGAATGCCCTCCCAGACTACCTCAGGGCCCCACAGACGGAGGATGCCTTTAAAAAAAGACTAAAACCCCACCTTTTTAAAAAAGCTTATCATTTTTAAATTTTGTTTACATTGTATGTTTGTTTTTATTGTACTGAACTGTTTTAATTGTTTTAAGTTTTAATGTTTTAACCTTGTAGCACTCTGAGGCTTGATTTCAGGTATGGAGTGCATTACAAATAAAATGTATTTGTTGTGGTTCCCTCCACCACCACCGGAGGGAGCCAGGGACAATCTCACCTTTCCCCCAATTCTGGCTGACTGGTACACCTGCTCGGATTGGAAACACCTGCAACTACTCTCCCGGCTGCCTATTTAAAGGCAGCCTCACCAGTATTCCTCGTCGGGTCTTCATACCTCCAGCCCTGGCTGACTCCCGACCCAACTGACTTTCTTGAGTCTAATATTGACTTTGATAACCTTTTGTTCCATCTCCTTGATTACAGCTTTGCTGATTCCTGGTTTAATAAACCTTGTTAAGTCCTGCATTTGGGTCCTCCTCCTTCCATGTGCACTCCACTCCACAACAGTATTATTATTACATCACCCTTGTCTGGTCCCTGGCTTTCCTTTCTTGTGGTCACTAAACTTTTCATCTACTTTTCTCTAACGTTCATTTATTTTTTCCACTAGTTGGTCCAGTATGATCCACATATTGTCGACCTCTCTCTTCCTCCTCTGTTTCAGATTCCTGATGGATCCTCTGTGTTCCTGTCCTGGGCGTGGCCAGACTGGGGAGTCCTCTGGATTTGATTGACCATCCTGTTTCCATCAGGATGAAGCATGGTAAGTTAGAAGCTGATGAAGGATCACTTCTATAAGTGAAACAACTCGGTGATTTTTTTTTTTTTTTTTTTTTTTTTTTTTGCTGGTCCGAAAAAATGATCCAATCCGTAAATTTTTTTTTTTATTCGTTGCACCCCTACTAAACGTACATGTGAGGTACCTTTGTTCTAATCATCCCTTTCTCATTTGTCTTGAGTTTGTGTTGTGATTTGTCAGCGTTAAGATGGTGCTGGTTTCCATTGCTGGTTTCTACTGGTGCTGAAAACATAAAACACAATAGAAATGATGTGACTGCAGCTTTGACTGCTGTAAACCCTGCGTGCTTCTGGTTAGAGTCAGGTGTGACTTTCAGATTCAAATGTGAGAGAAGCTTGATGTACCAAAAAGGAGCTCACCACTTCCTCCTGAAGCTGTGACCATGGGAACTGGAGTGATTGGCTGAAACACAGCGAGGGTCTCTGCAGTGGGGCATAAAGAACATAAAGGTAGTGATTAACATAGATACCTGGTGTGTTTCTTTTAATGCCTCCACCCACAGAATATGATGGAGGCAGTAAACGCATGGGCCATCCATGCATCCGTATGTGCTTCCGGAACTGAACCACTTTTTTAAGGAAACTGTCCACTTTACTCAGTGGACAGTTTCATGTCGGGTCTGTAGGTCAAGATGACTAAAGATGAGGTGACAAAATTTAAAAACCTTCAACCAAGTTACAACGTGGAGCTCATCCGTCCAACCTCAAGGTAGTTTTATTTTTCTGATAGAGTTTTAAGGTTAATTTCTTAATCAGTTTGAACTGCTTTTAGTTTTTATTCTATTGTTTTATTCCAGTGTTTCCTCATGGAGATCCTCCATCCTACCAGCTCTGCCTGCTCAGTCTGTGGGGTCTTCTCTCTTGGGGTCTGACTGGCTTGGGTGGTGTGAGTCACTCACGCCAGCCAAGTGGCTTCTGTGGATGCCCGTGTCTCCTGGAGCTGGGTGGACTCATGTGGTTTTGGCCGCTGCAGTCATGGGCAGGCCGACTCCTGGTGTGGATAAATCCCCAGTTATTGTTTCGATGTGTGCGGTACACACATTTCATCTCCCTTTAGGAATGCTTGACCCCTGGCTGACTGATGGTTTTCCTTTCCATTGAACCACAGACGGTATCCTCTCTGGTTTCTCTCACTTGTGCCCCTGCTCCCGCCCATTTCAATCAAGATGAAGTCCATCTGCTGATTTCATCAAGTATATGTAGCCATGGAGCTGGATTAGTTTTTTTTTTTTGTTTTTTTTTTTCGATTTACAAGTCGATCTACGTTCCTACCCTCACCATGGTAACCAGCTGTGGGTGGTGACCGAAAGAATGAGATCGCGGGTACAAGCGGCCGAAATGAGCTTCCTCCGCAGGGTGGCTGGGCTCTCACTCAGAGATCGGGTGAGGAGCTCTGCCATCGGGGAGGAGCTCGGTGTTGAGCCGCTCCTCCTCCAGGTCGAGAGGAGCCAGATGGGGTGGTTCGGGCATCTGGTCAAAATGCCCCCGGAGCGCCTCGCGGGCGAGGTGTTTCAGGCACGTCCCACCGGGAGGAGACCAAGGGGCAGACCCCAGACCCGTTGGAGAGACTATGTCTCACAGCTGGCCGGGGAACAACTTGGGATCCTTCCGGGTGAGCTGGAGGATGCAGCCGGGGAGAGAGAGGCCTGGGCTGCCCGCTTGAGGCTGTTGCCCCCGCGACCCGACCCCGGAACAAGCGGAAGATGACGAAACGGATTCCTTTGTCCACACTGGGAGGAAATGTCTTCTTTCGTGTTGATTTCCAAGAAGTTTTGTCTTTTTTACTTGCTACTGCATTTTTTTTTGGTTCGTTTAACAATTGGCTATTGTTACCGTTCCGTTCCTTCGTCTTCCGCTCATCTGGGGCCGGGTCGCGGGGGCAACAGCCTCAGACGAGAAGCCCAGGCTTCTCTCACCCCGGCTGTTTCCTCCAGCTCACCCGGAAGGATCCCAAGTCGTTCCCCGGCCAGCTGTGAGACATAGTCTCTCCAGCAGGTCCTGGGTCTGCCTCTTGGTCTCCTCCCGGTGGTACGTGCCTGAAACACCTCACCAGCAAGGCGTTCGGGGGCATCCTAACCAGATGCCCAAACCACCCCATGTGGCTCCTCTCGAACTGGAGAAGGAGCGGCTTGACTTCGAGCTCCTCAACCGATCTCTGAGTGAGAGCACCAGCCACCCTGCGGAGGAAGCTCATTTTGGCCGCTTGTATCCGCGATCTCATTCTATTGTTACCAATTAGAGTAAATTTTTGTGTATTTTTATTTTTTCTTTATCACTTTTTGTTCGCTTGCTGTGTTAAGCTCATTGAAACAATTGTGTCAGGTTATTGGGCTCCACAATGTATACGGAATAGAATAAAGCGGGGTGTGAAAGTTGTCCCAAAGCTACAGGTGTGCATCAAGGGGGTTATCCTAGAGTTACAACACTGTCAGTAAGTCCCATTAGCTTCTCCCTTCTTCATGGCCTCAGAATTCATTTGTAATGTATTGCTGATTTCTTCCTTTAAGCTGGGCTCATCCTGCAGGAACCACTTTGTCTGATGACCCAATTTTCTGACTGGACTTACTTTGTATGTGGACAGCTTCTGATCTGTCCGATATACTTCTTTGTGATGGGAAAACAACTCTTTTAGAATGAGGAAAAATGACTCACCTGGTTTTGAGTTTTTAACTTTGACACTCTGAAAAAAAGCAAAAAAAGAACGGTTAAAGTCTGAATTCATACATTATGAAATGTATTCTAACTGTTTGGACAGTGTTACCTTGCTTCTTCTCATGACCACATCCACCAGGCTCTTTGACTGAGCTGTACTGTTCCACTCAGAAGACATGCCAACCTTTATTGAGGGAGGCTTCATTCCTGCCGGCTGGCTCGTCAACAGTGCATTCCTCATTAAAACTAAATGGAGAAAAGACACAACGAAGAACTCTATAAGACAACCGCAACTTTTAGTCCTAACAGTTTGAAAGAGGAGTTAAACAATCACATTGTCTGTTCGTCCGTTTTACCGTGACACTTTTGTGAATGTGAAATCTCCCAAGCTACAAAAAAGATTTCAATGAAACTGCCAACACTTACTCAGTACCAACTTTTGATGAACCGATTAGGTTTCCAGGCTCATGCAAGCAAAGTTTCCGTTGTCTTCCACTCATCCGGGGCTGGGTCGCGGGGACAACAGCCTCAGATGGGAAACCCAAGCTTTTCTCACCCTAGCTGCATCCTCCAGCTCACCTGGAAGGATCCTGAGTCGTTCCCCGGCCAGCTGTGAGACATAGTCTCTCCAGCGGGTCCGGGGTCTGCCTCTTGGTCTCCTCCTGGTGGGACGTGCCCAAAACACCTCACCAGCGAGGCGCTAGTGGGGCATCCTGACCAGATGCCCGAACCACCCCATCTGGCACCTCTCGACCTGGAGGAGGAGCGGCTCGACACCAAGCTCCTCCCGGATGGCAGAGTTCCTCACCTGATCTCTGAGTGAGAGCCCAGCCACCCTGCGGAGGAAGCTCATTTCGTCCGCTTGTATCCGCGATCTCATTCTTTCGGTCACCACCCACAGCTGGTTACCATGGTGAGGGTAGGAACGTAGATCCTAGTTACCATGGTGAGGGTAGGAACGTAGATCCTGGTTACCATAGTGAGGGTAGGAACGTCGATCCTGGTTACCATGGTGAGGGTAGGAACTTAGATCCTGGTTACCATGGTGAGGGTAGGAACGTCGATCCTGGTTACCATGGTGAGGGTAGGAACGTAGATCGACTTGTAAATCGAGAGCTTTTCTTTTCAGCTCAGCTCTCTCTTTACCACGACGGACCGATGCAGCGTCCTAGTTATTGCTGATGCCGCACCGATCCGCCTGTCGATCTCCCGCTCCATCTTTCCCCCACTTGTGAACAAGACCCCGAGATACTTAAACTCCTCCACTTGGGGCAGGACCCTGTCCCTGACCTGCAGGGGGCATTCCTCCCTTTTCCGGGCGAGGACCTTGGTCTTGGATTTGGAGGCGCTAATTTTCATCCAAAGGTCAAGGTTCCAAATGTCGGGGTCACATTGTGCACCACTTAGGTGTTTACTTCTTCTAGAACTGCCTCGTGTCTGAATTGTGCCACACATATAAACTTGCCATGTCTGGTTACTGTATGCTAAAGATGCCAACTCACCGCCTTCTGAGGAGGAGCTGGATGGATTGGAGTTCCCGTCTGGAAACGGTGGCATCAAATTGTTCTGACCTGCATGGTCAAAAAAAAATAAAAATAGGGTGTTTGTTATCATTGCTGCAGAATAAAAACAGACAGTGTACTAGTTATTTTAAACTTGTATTTCATCTCTTTTGTGGTGACTGCTGGTGAGCTTACTCTGATGAAATGAAGGAGCTGAAGGCTCTGCATGTAGAAAATAGCCATCAATATTTGTAGCTGTATATGGATTAAAATCAAGCTGCATGACAGGTACTGGAAATATAAAAAATACATGTTTAACATAAAGTAAAGTGGTTTTTTTTAAACAAACTAAATTATTGCACCTCACCTGAAAGTCTCATGTCTCCTCTTGCACTCTAGATGACAAAAAAATAAATAAAAATAATTAGAATGTAATGTTTTAAAGGTAAAATAAAGTTGAGGTTTGATTTGTGCTAATCGGAAGCAAAACTCTGATTTTGACTTTTGCTTTGTTTTTGTACAAAAATATTTTATTACTCAGAAAACTAAAACATTTTTTTCCTTCATCATCGTAAGCTATGTATGTTTTTTTTTTTTTTTTTCAGATTAAAGAAACTGCACAATAACAAGTCCAAATGGATGCAGTTTTACGGACGAACCCATAAAGAAGTTGTAAAGATGAATGTCTCTTTACAGGTAACGCAATGTTTTAAATTCCGTTCTGTTACGTTGTCTTCCGCTCATTCAGGCTGGGTCGTGGGGCAACATCCTCAGATGGGAAACCGAGGCTTCTTTCACCCCGGCTGCATTCTCCAGCTCACCCGGAAGGATCTCGAGTCGTTCCCCAGCCAGCTGTGAGACATAGTCTCTCCAGCAGGTCGGGAGTCTGCCTCTCGATCTCCACCCGGTGGGACGTGCCCGGAACACCTCACCAGCAAGGCGCTTGGGGGACATCCTGACCAGATGTCCAAACCACCCCATCTGGCTCCTCTCAACTTGGAGCAGGAGCTGCCCGACACCGAGCTCCTCCCGACTGGCAGAGCTCCTCACCCGATCTGTGAGTGCAAGCCCAGCCACCCTGTTTTAAATTAAATTTAAAGAGTTTGGAGAAGTTTTACAAGCAAATGCCTATGATGTCACAAAATTAATTTGCAATAGATTTGAAGCAGTTTTTACTAAACAGCTGGGTGAATGCCATCCTGTTGTCATTTTAAACTGTAATGCCTTTCAACTGAAAGAATAAAGTGTAATGACAAACAAACAAAGAGTTGAAAAAGCTAGAAATTATAGATGGTGAAAAGCAACAGGTAGCTGGAAAGCTTAATGATGTATTAAGCTACGTCATAATGCACCATGATGTAGCTTAATACACCTTAGAGCAAATTAACACAACTTAATGTACTTTGTAGATTAATGCAGTTTAATATAGATTAATACCATTTAAAGTTGCTTAATACAGTTTAATAACATTTAATGTAATTTAATAAAGCTTAATGTAGCTTAATTGTAACTTAATCGAACTTAAAGTAGCTTAGTCTCCCGTTGGGAGACGGTGGATCAGCGATAGAGTGCTTGCCCACGAACCGGAAGGTCGCGGGTTCGATTCCCATTGAGACCACCGTCTAGGGTCCTTGGAGAAGACACCTAACCCCCGCTTCTCTTACCATTGGCGCCGTCGAAGGGCAGCCTGGTGCGGTGTAAGGAGTGCAGCACACAAATTTCCCCGGTGAGGGATGAATAGAGTAATTCATTTTATATATTTTTTTATTATTTTTTAATGAAGCTTAAAGCACTTGAAAAGCTTAATGCAGCTAAAGTTAGCTGAAAAGCTAAAAACAATTAGATAAGCTCAATAAAGCCACATAACCTTAAAAATGCAGTAAAATGACCCTGGTCGTAACTTTGCGCCATGTTCGTTAACTTTGGCAGCTAGGTTCAAAATGTTGCATCATCTGTAAGACCTGAACCCTAATTAAATTATTTAGACCTTTAACCACATCCAGAACAGCTGTTGCTGTACCAGAAAAGAATAAAAGTGAATCAAATTAAACTGAAACTCTGATGTCAATAGCTGCATGGTGGTTCAGTGGTGAGCACAGTGACCTCATACCAAGATCGGGATTCGAGTCTAGGGTGGGACGAGGCTTCAAAGACTAGCCTTTCTGTGTGGAGTTTGCATGGTTTCCCTGTGTATATGTGGGTTTTTTTTTCTGGATACTCCGGTTCCCTCCTACTCACCAAAAACATGCATTGTTGATTGGCTGCTATGAAGGACATGAATTTCTACATTTTGATGCCAACTTTATGACTGTGGGATAAATACTGCAGCAGCTTCAGGCATTAGTTTGGATCTTTAAAAATTCTTAGCAACAAATCCGTGTAGTCCCTCATTCATCCAGGAGTGATCCATAGTAGAAAAAGTTTCAAAAAAGTCTTCTGGACCAGAAGAAAAAGTCCAGAAGTCTTTTTTGAAACTTTTTTCTACATCTTTAAAAATTTTTAAAAGTTGATTTTAATATCAGAAAGTGGGCAGCATGGATCCTTTGGAGAAAAAAAAAAGCTCTTTCCTTGCTTTTTTTACACACTGAATTGCTCTTGCTTGTTGCGAGAGCAACGGAGGAGCAAAGGAGGAGAAATGCGTTGCAGTCGGTTATTATCCATCACATAAGCTTTCCTAGCTCAGAGCTTACATTTAGACAAATGCTGCCCACTACTGGTCTGGCATGCATATAACCGCACTCAGAAGCGTATTAATACGGGTTCATGTGGATGCGGTAAGATTGAAAACAGTTACGTGTGTAAGCGAGAGTTTTTCTAAAATGGAGGACAGCGGATATATGTTTTCAAAAACACCCGGCTACGTGTGGGCATGGCCTTAAACAGTTGAGAATATATTCTTACATTGAGTCTTTTATCTTGGTGTCTTGTGACAACAGCTGGCGTTGGGTTTCCAAACCATTCAGAAGACACACCTAATACATCCAAGTTCACCGCAGGTGGGCTCCCCAGTTTCTGCTCGGCAGGAGCTAAGAGGGAGAAAAGATCACTAGTTAACATTCTCTTGTTGACACATTGATATGCTAAGATTTCCAAAATCACTGCAATGTAAGACAAGTCCTTGTTGGTTGGTCCTTCGTAGATCTAGAGAAAGTGTATGACAGGGTACCTAGAGAAGAACTATGGTATTGTATGAGGAAGTCTGGTGTGACAGAGAAGTATGTTAGAGTGGTCCAGAACATGTATGAGGGCTGTAAGACAGTGGTGAGGTGTGCTGTGGGTGAGACAGAGGAGTTCAGTGTGGGGGTTGGACTGCACCAAGGATCTGCTCTGAGTCCTTTGCTGTTTGCTTTGATGATGGACAGGCTGACAGACGAGGTCAGACAGGAATCCCCATGGACAATGATGTTTGCAGATGACATTGTGATCTGTAGTGAGAGGAGGGAAGAGGTGGAGGAAAAGCTGGAGAGGTGGAGGTTTGCACTAGAAAGAAGAGGAATGAAGATTTGTCAGAGTAAAACAGAGTACATGTGTGTGAATGAGAGGGATCCAAATGGAAAAGTGAGGTTACAGGGAGAAGAGATAAAGAAGGTGGAAGATTTTAAGTATCTAGGATGAACAGTCCAGAGCAATGGAGAGTGTGGAAAAGAGGTGAAGAAGCGTGTTCAAGCAGGCTGGAACAGGTGGAGAAAAGTATCAGGTGTGATGTGTGACAGAAGAGTTTCAGATAAAATGAAAGGGAAAGTGTACAAAACCGTGGTGAGACTGGCCATGCTGATTGGTCTAGAGACAGTAGCACCGACGAAAAGACAGGAAGCAAAGATGGAGATAGCAGAGATGAAGATGCTGAGGATCTCTCTGGGAGTGACCAGGATGGACAGGATTACAAATGATTACATCAGGGGAACAGCACATGTTAGAGGTTTTGGGGATAAAGTTAGAGAGGCAAGACTGAGATGGTTTGTGAACGTACAGAGGAGAGAGAGAGAGTACATAGGAAGAAGGATGCTGGATTTGGAACCACCAGGAAAGAGGACTATAGGAAGACCAAAGAGGAGGTTCATGGATACAGTGAAGGAAGACATGAAGATAGTTGGCGTGACCAAAGAGGATGCAGAAGATAGGGTTAGATGGAAGAAACTGACTTGCTGTGGCGCCACCTAAAGGGAAATGCCGAAAGAAGACGAAGAATTGGTTGAAATCACTGATAGTTTTACTCACTCTACCAATGTTCATTCACATTCCCAAAGTGAGGCTGATTTATTTTCAAATGAAACACATTCTGGTTGCTTTGTTGACATCACCTCAGCCCTCATGAGACTAGTTCATTCTGCTGTTGGTTTTTGCCCTGCCCTTAAAACGCATTTGACTCACTGGTGACCAGGCTCATTGTCAAGCTGCTACAGTGGTGAGGCTGGTTTCCAGGCAAGAGGATAAGGCCTTGGACTGTTGAGGGGTTGCAGAGAAAAAGATGCAGAAACAAAAAGTGGAAAGTAGGCGGGGGTGCAGATTCGATTCCTTCTCTGCATGTTGCAAAGGAATTAAATAATCCTCATGTACGACAAGATACAACCCTTTAAATTTCTCAGATAGCAAAGAAATCACCTTGCTGTGAAGCCAGCTCATAGGATTCAGGGGTTCTTTCTGGAAGTGGGGGGACAGGTGAGGGTGGGCTTCCTAGGGAGACAAGGTGGAACTTTATCTCATTGGACAGACAGATTAAATATAAACTGTTAGACATGTTAGGATTGTACCTGCCAGCTCTCTGGTAGAGTCAGCGTTGGTCACTGCTAACCTCTCACATACTTCTTTTACTTCTGCCAAACAGAATTGTTATGTTTTAGGCCGGTGCCGGTCCAGAATAAATTTGTGTAGAAAAAGATGAGTAAATGTGAAGTTAAGAATCCTTCAGACACCAACCTGCATCCAAAGCTAGCAGGTAGGATTCAGGGGTTCGTTCAGGAAGTGGAGGAGCCGTTTCCTCATCTTTAGGAACTTTTTCTGTACACGGAAAGCAGAAATAAAATGTTTCCAGTCATTGTCTAGTATTTTTATTTATAACAGAGGTGGCAAACTCAGTTCCTCACAGGCCCAGGTTCTGAAGGTTTTCATGTGTTCCTGGTTCAACATACCTCACTCAAATGAATGAAATCATCACCACTAAAATTTTCCACATTGATTAAAGTTGGCGCGAACTTGTGCTAATTAATGCATGTCAAAAACTTTAGACAATCATATGGTGAGAAGAAACCATTGATTTACAGTCGCTCCATCACTCCTTGGTTTTGGTAAGTATTTCTATTGGTTAAAGACACAAACCTAGCCTGATAGACCAGAGGGTTTCTTTGGAGGCAGTGTGAACTCCCGCCATTGGAGTCTGTCTGCTCCAGGGCTCCAGGCTAGGGACATTTTGCTTTAGTGTAGTCCCTCATTCATCCAGGAGTGATCCATTGTAGAAAAAGTTTAAAAAAAAGTCTTCTGGACGGTTAAATTCTTGATCGAGACGTTTCGACTTCCATCCGGAAATCATTTTCAATCTGAATGAAATGGACAGAAAACTGGATCTATTTATACTAACCTGAGTAAAACGTAAAAAAAATAGTAAGAAGGGCTCGACTAATGAGCCTGTGTTACCTATGATGGCCGTGAATGGCTCCTATTGTAGCCACAGACCAGTAAACAAACCCTATTATAATAATGCTAAAAGCCTAGTGAATAGAAATTCTTGCTAACGAGAGGCGTGAAACTGGGTCACGAGGTGTCATCTTTAGTCCATGGCTTCAAAAGGCTTTCACTTGGCTTTTAGCATTATTATAATATGGTTCGTTTACTGGTCTGTGGCTACAATAGGAGCCATTCACGGCCATCATAGGTAACACAGGCTCATTAGTCGAGCCCTTCTTACTATTTTTTTTAACCTTTTACTCAGGTTAGTATAAATAGATCCAGGTTTCAGTCCATTTCATCCAGATTGAAAATGATTTCCGGATGGAAGTCGAAACGTCTCGATCAAGAATGAAACTGTCCAGAAGACTTTTTTGAAACTTTTTCTACTTACTGTAACTCTAATGATCTTTCTTTTGAATAAAACTCTCTAAATACTCTTTGTTCTGGATTTAAATTCTCAGTCTCAGGAATCGTTGCTAACACAGACTGCATTGGTCGAACACCATGTTTAGCTACCGAGCTACAGACAAACCCAGATGAACGCTTTTGCGTTTGACATTATAGCGAGATCTCCACCCTCTTCTCTAGAAGGCTCTAAATTGTGAGCGACTGCATGCGGTCTGTGATCTAGTAGCAAATTAAAGTCAATTGAGCGGGATCACTAGGTGGCGCCATCCAGAAAAGACCAAGACAATTCTAACGCTCGCACAATAGTCACAAAGAGTTGCTGAGTTGTCAGTGCTAGAAAACTTCCCACGCTGCCGTGAGTCAGGTGTATTGGTGCCAGAGCAAATGAAAAACCTTTAGACCTCGGCTCACGAGGAAATTTGATAGCTTTAATCTAATATGTTCAGTCAGACAGTCAATATGTTCTCATTTACCGGAATGTAGGTCCAGACTCTGGTCATTCAGGAGCAGTGATGGTTTGGGGAAGACGGGACTTATTGTCCAAGTGGAGTCCTCTGATGGATCTATCGGCGTCTCTTCTGGAGAAGGGGAGCTCATTGGTGTGTCAAAATATGGATCCTCCACCATGAGACAAACAACCTCTGGCACAGCTGAAGAAGGAGGCAGGAGTGTGTCTGAGCACTCCTCCACATCAGAAACTACCGGACTCCTGTCCACTAGTTCGGGCGAGATACTAAGTTCTTCAATTTTCTGGTCATGGATGGAGGTCAGGATAGCAACTGGTTGTGATAGTGGACTTATCTGCTGCTCCAGATTTTGGCTTTTCGGTACAGTTAGACTTTCAGTAGGAGTGTGATGTTGTTGGAAAACATGTTTCTCTTCATTAAACAGGACCTGCTGCAGCATCGCCTCGCTCCCATCAAAGATCTCACTTTCAGAACTTGAAGCAGGAGCTGGTGTAGCTTCGGTCACCTGGCCAGTGAGGAGGAGCATTGTGGTTAAACAAACAGCGACAGGAAGAGGGGGTTAAACAGGATGTGTAAACCCATGGTTTCATCTAAAGCAGCATCGTTCGTTTTTTCCACTCATCTCTACAGAAGCTCAACAAAAACCACTAGAACGCTCTGGAGGGCCGCTCTTTCTATCTACTTTGGTTTTATTTTGTGGCAGGACCACATGCAACAAATAACATCTAGTCACTATTTAACACTGAAAAGACTAACAAACTTTTAAATAGTAAATTAAGTGGTCAGTTTCACAGAAAGCTAACATGCAGAAGTTGGGCTGCAATGTTGAGAATGATTTTAAAAGAGCATGTATTTATGAAGGTTAAGTCGCTTCTTCTTTTTATTTTTTCAGTATTTTCCTCAGTTCTTTGCAACAGAAACATCAGTTTTAATTTTAGTCTTGTTTGTTTCATACAATAAGCTTTATTTAGAGTTTGTTCCTCACGTCCATTCACTTCCTCCTCTACCGCCTCTATAACCGTCTCTTCTGTTCTAAGTTTTTTTTATTTTCAGGTTGTGCTTTTATGTTTTGAAGCATCGCCATAAAAACAAAGACATGTTGAAATGCTGATGTCGAAAGTAGCAACCGATCTAAAAATAATAAATTCTTCAGAGTAAAAGGAGTTGAGATTTTATGTCAACAAAGGGGTGAAAATTGCTTTAAACACAAACTGGAAGCTGTTGTATTGATCCTAACTCAAAATGATCTGAGCTATGATGTATTAAAATGTTTGTTGTAAGGTGAGGGTTATCATTAGGAAGTCCAGAAATTTTAAAAGAAGAAAAAATCTGCAAACATTGAGTACGGGACGCTTTTAAAGGCTTGAGAAATGATACTGTAAGTTGACGACAGGATATCAATAACTTTCCTTTGAATAAAACTTTCTAAATACTTCATGTTCGGGATTTAAATTCTCAGTCCTGGGAATTGTTGCTAACGATAACCAAACGCTTCACCTTTCGTTTTAGACACTATTGGGCTATAAAACACTTTTTTGACGTCTCAGCTTTAAAAATCCTAAAAATAACAGTCATAACAGTTCTGAAGCAAGATCAGTTTGGTCTGAAATCTAACCAACAACCTCCACAAAATTATGAGGGGGGTCAAATCTCTGTTGTCCAAGAAACGCTAAATCTTCATCTTCAGATTGATTTAAAACAACCAGGAGTGAACAGATCTCGTATTTCCTGTTTGGTTTTACATTAACATAGATCAAAATCAGCTTCTTAAACTGTAACTTTTACAAAACTTTGTTTGCATAAAAAAAAGAGAACATAGTTTACAGATAAGGACACTACTGACACCTAGAGTGGAGCTTTTTCTGTTTTTTTTTTAAATATCCTACAATACGTCAAAAAGAAACTTGTTTATTTTGTATAATAAATACAAATAAACCCGCGACCTTCGCGTCCCACGGAGAGCACGTCTAGGGTCCTTGGAGAAGACACCTAGCCCCCACTTCTCCCACCATTGGCGCCGTTGAAGGGCAGCCTGCTGCGGTGTAAGGAGTGCAGCAAACAAATTTCCCCGGTGAGGGATGAATAGAGTAATTCAAAATAAACAAAATAAACAAAATACAATAATAAAACCCTTTGTATTTTATAATGTAGTTGTTCTTCACGCTTGTAATTTTTAAAAAGCAGCTTGTATCTGTGCACCTAGAACGTTTCCAGCAGTTTGAAAAAGGAATGAGATGAAATTTTATACAAAAAGGTTTTATTTATCTGTGATGATAAACTTTTAAATATGATAAGTTTTGCTAAATATTGTTCACAAAATAATTTTACATTGCAAACGCACGGTTTCACTGTGATAAAATTAGATCACTGTAACAGCTATCAGTAAATGTGAGATCATTCACGGGCTTCTGCAAATTTGAGGCGGTGGCTCAGTGGTAGAGTGTTCACCCTCAGGCCGGAAATTAACCAGAAGTTTGCAGGTTCGATTCTTATTATTATTAAATTCACATTAATCTAATTCATCAGATAGTTTCATTCTGTGGAAATAGTCTGACCTTGCATTAGCCAGTTGCTGTTTTCTGCTCGGGATAAGATGTGATGTAGAGTTTATAAAGAGTCCGAACAGTCAGTGAAGGCCGGAAAACCGAGCTTGAAAACAAACTTTTCCTGGTTAAACTTTCTAAACATTGTCTTTAAATTCTCAATCTGGGGAATCGTTACCACAGACCGTACAACATGATTGATCGCCTTTTTTTAGCTTCAGAACTACAAAAAAGGAGGACGGAGGTTTGTGTTCAAGTCACGGAGCCGCCCATGTTCACTGATTGGCCGGACATTTTCCAATTGGTGCAATCAGAAGATAATGCTTGCGATCCCTGACTAAATGTCGTTTTCAAATAGAATTGAGCGGAGGCCCTAACTGGCACCAGCCTGGCTACTAAAGAGTAAAAAAAAAAACACTGAATCCAATCATAAGTGGCCTGTCATAATATTGTATATCATTTGTGAATGAAAAGGTTTTTCCGTCAGGGCTCGAGTTTTTGATACGTATGCTGTAAGGTTTAGTTAAAGAAAAAAAATGCTTCAAGAAAAAGCATTTGCGCTGTTTTACGTCTTTAACTGAGCTCCTTTAATTTGATTTAAAATCACATCATGCCATTATAAATGCATCATAAATCATTTTCTCACCACATTGAAGGAGTCCAGGAACCTTTGGAACAGTAACTTAATGGTTCTGTAGACCAGCAGGTATTGTTCCTGAGAAATAAAAACCTGTTCTGTTAGAGGAAAAGCCTTAGGACCTTTTATGGTGCCAAAAGATCAAACTGATAAAGATAGAATCAGGTTGAAATGTACGTTTGCTTGTTGGAAGACATGAGCAAGTACCTTAGTTTGCACCACAGATGGTCTCTGAGTTCTCATGTCCTGAACCAAGTTGTAGATACTGAAATCTAACGTGATGCCCTGCAAGCAAACATAAACAACAGTGTTTTAAAGTTAGATCAGAAAGAAGAATGAAGCTGTAAAAACTACCTGATTCTTCAGGAGGTTCCAGGTATAGTCGATGGCACACAGCGCTCCCGTTCGGCCACAACCTGCACTGAAATCACAGCAGTAAAATCTATTAATAACAAGTTTTCTACAAAATCTGAATTAGAATCCATTTCAATGCATGAACGAGACATTTTATGTATTTAAGCATCAAGTTTAATCTCAATATTTTACTTTTTAGGACCTAAAATGAAACAACCTGCAAAAATATGTATTAAAGCATAAAAATGTCACGTTTACTGAAAATTAAAGGTAAAACTGAACTTTAAAAAAAGAAGCAAATAAAGCAAAAAATTAAAAAGATGAACTTTGCACACATTATTATAGCTGCACTTTATTTTTTTGTGTAAAACAACCTCCACGTGAGGACGAGGCTTAGACCACTGGCCTTTCTATGTGAAGTTTGCACGTTCTCCCCGTGTGTGCGTGGGTTTTCTCTGGGTACTCTGGTTTCCTCCCACTCTCCAAAAACATGCATTTCAGGTTGATTGGCTACTACTCGATTGCCCCTAGGACTGAGTGTGTGTATTTTTTTTTTGATTATTTTGAATTACTCTATTCATCCCTCACCGGGGAAATTTGTTTGCTGCACTCCTTACACCGCAGCAGGCTGCCCTTCAACAGCGCCAATGGTGGGACAAGCGGGGGTTAGGTGTCTTCTCCAAGGACCCTAGACGTGCTCTCCGTGGGACGCGAACCCGCGACCTTCCGGTCCGCGGGCGAACGCGCTAACCACGCGGCCACCGTCTCCACCATGTGTATGGTTGTATATGTGTGACCCCGCAACAGACTGGCGACCTGTTCGGGGTGTATCCTGCCCCTCGCCTCAAATCAACCGGGATGGGCTCTGGCACCCCCACAACCTTCCAAGGGATAGACGATCTAGAAGGTGACTGACTGAAAACCTCCAAGTGTCCTCCAAAAGAGGTCAGAAACAGTGAGGTTTTAAAAACATTGTTGTTTGTATTCATTTTTTTAAAATAGTTTTTTTTTTTTATTTTTATCTTGAGTTGAATGAAATCACAAAAACCAAGATTTTAACTACTTAGGATCAACAGTCCAAAGCAATGGAGAGTGTGGAAAAGAGGTGAAGAAGCGTGGGCAGGCAGGCTGGAACGGGTGGAGAAAAGTATCAGGTGTGATGTGTGACAGAAGAGTTTCAGATAAAATGAAAGGGAAAGTGTACAAAACCGTGGTGAGAGCGGCCATGCTGATTGGTCTAGAGACAGTGGGACTGAGGAAAAGACAGGAAACAGAGATGTTTGTAGCAGAGATGAAGATGCTGAGGATTTCTCTGGGAGTGACCAGGATGGACAGGATCAGAGGAACAGCACATGTTAGAGGTTTTAAAGTCAGAGAGGTCAGACTGAGATGGTTGGGACATGTGCAGAGGAGAGAGAGAGTACATCAGAAGAAGGATGCTGGGTTTGGAACCACCAGGAAAGAGGACTAGAGGAAGACCAAAGAGGAGGTTCATGGATACAGTGAAGGAAGACATGAAGATAGTTGGTGTGACCAAAAAGGATGCAACAGTGTGGCAACCCTTAAAGGGAAATGCGGAAAGAAGAAGAAGAAGATTTAAATCTTGAGAAATAACGGGTCTCAAACATTGAAGGAAATGCTGATGAATCTTGTTTTGTGTAGAAGGTCTCTGGCTAAACGCCCACACACATTTTCCGTCTTTGAAGAAAAGAGAAAAACTGGTAGTGAGGTAAGTGGCATGAAGACGCTGCCCACATGCAGCACTTTGTGTTAGTTTTATTTTGTAGAACCACTTCTGTGCATGTATGAAGTCCTCTTGAACACAGATAATCTAGTTACCTTAGGATTTTGTTTGATATCCCTGCACACTGTACGTTGAAGCACACACACACATTTTCTTTCACAAAGAGAAGGTTGTAACGATGCAGCTTCTCAAACATTTTTCTGGTTTAACACTCAAACTTGTGGGTTATCGTATAAAACTTTAATGAGACAAGAACCTATTTGCTTGGTCAGGTGTGTACGAGCTGGAACACGTTGAAAACCCACAAAACTGAAGCTCCTGAAGAACCACTCTTGTTAATTTAGTTGTGCGTGTATTTTATGTAAAGCTTTAATATTTTTTCACACTGTGACGCTTTGAGGCTTTCTGATGGTGAACCTGTAGCTGCTCTGTGGTTTAACTGACGATCAACATGTTTGAAACAAGCTTCTGTTCATTTTTACATTCAAAATGAAAGTTTCCTTCTAGTTTCAAAGCATTTTCAGCCCTCTAAAAGCCAGAAATGTGAAACTACAGATGTTTTAAAGCATTTTTGTAAAAGAGTGGCTAACCTGCAGTGGATGCAGATGGGGATGTCATCATGGGACTGGTAGGAACGCATTTCATCCAGCATGTTTAGAATGGGGGGAATGGAGTCTGGGACACCGTGATCCGGCCAGTTAATGTAGTGCAGCTGTTTGAGAGAGCGGCTGCTCTGAAAAGAATAGTAACAAAGAACAGTTTAAGTCGTTGTACCTCTTCTTCTTCTGTCGCCACAGAAAGTCAGTTTCTTCCATCTAACCCTATCTGCTGCATCAGTTTAAGAACGTGTACTGTATATGGAAATTTATGACTGAGGTAATAAAACGGAGCTTTAGTTATGACATTGTCTTTGTGTAAAACCAAACACCGGCTGCTTATCTTTTGTCTCAGCTGGTTTAAGTCACCCGCAGTCAGCGCTTACATGTCGGTAAGTCATCCTTAACGTCCTCGTCAGATAATCTCCTTTCTCATCTTCAGAATCCTGTTTCAAAAGTGGAAAAAAGACTAATTATTGTTCCGCTTCGTCCCGGAAACAAAAATATTGTGTTAATTTTTTAATCAGATGAACAGAAACTATTAGCATGTATTTTTGAAAAAAAAAAAATAGAAGTTGAGAAAGTTGCTTGAGAAAAAAAACTTTACCCACACAGTAAACTTTAAAGGGTTCACAAACAAACGTCTCCTTCGGATTTAGTGGCCAATAGACGGAACATTTTTTCTAAAACACAGTCAGTGTAAATCAGCAAAAATATGCAACACATGACTTGTAAAAACATTAAAAAAAAGGAAGGTGGAGTTACCTTTCCCAACTCAAACTCTCTACAAGCCATCACTATGACCTGTAGGAACAAAGGATGGAATAAATAATGAGAATTAAAGAGGAATTAAATGTTTTTAAACAACTAGTGCACCTGCCTTAATTTCATATTCCCAAATCATCCTGAGAAAGTCCAGCACTGTGTGAGGCAGAGGACCCTGCGTGGCGATGTACGCCCTGGACCCGGAGACCCCCTAAAACAAACACATATCAGTCATTTACAGCCTGAGACGGAATTATAATTTACTCCTAAAAGGAAATTTACCTGAATGAAGTTTGCATTGATGTAGTCGGTGTCTGTTTTGGCCGTGGTGAAACTGAGTTTCACTCTGCTGTGGTCAACTGAAAGCAGAGGGGTTTTTATCACTTTAGATGTTTTTTGTGATTGAAATGAAAGACTTTGGGGTTCACTTACAGGGAACAATGTCTTTGTATCTGTTCTTCTTCATGTTCTGTTGTTTTTCTGCTACTGTGGAGGGGTAGGTTTTATCTGCGCGGTACTTCATGGACTGATTTTTTAACCTCTGAAAAACACCAAAAAAAATAACAAAACAAATCCAATCTACCGTTAATCTGCCAGTCTATCTATCCATCCATCCATTCGTTCATCCATCTAATCCCTCTTGAATTGATTTTGAACTCATATGAAACATTGGAAATCTGCAAAAATATTGCAGATCTTTTTTGGCACCTTTAATTTTCTGTCTAAAAGCCTGTCTGCTAAACATTCCCATAAACCATCACTTCGTTATCACATCCAGAGTGCAGGCTGCCGGGTTCATACTCCTCCAACACGAAGGAAGAAAGCAGAAACAGACCTTTTTTCTATTGTTCATTGTTTTATGTGCTTCATGAGCAAATACCGTAATTTCACGGTCATTAAGCGCACCGTACGAGAAGGCGCAGTCTCAGTCACACACCGCCTCACAACAACACACACGCAAGCATGCAAATGTGTGTATTAAAAAATAGATCGGGAGCAAAACTGAGTTTGGTTGTGTTTTATTTAAGTAGTAACGATACTAAACAAGCACATTACCGGTAATAGTCTTTATTCAAATCCGTCAAAGTCCTCATCTTCTGTTTTGGAATCAAATGGCTGCGCAAAATCCAACAGAGCAGATCCACTTCGCTCCTCGCTGTCAAAGTCACTGTCTGTACTGTGCGGCTCCTCAGAAAGGATACCAGCTTTTGTGAAAGCTCGGATAACAGAACCAGCAGACACGTTAGTCCAAGCATCTACAATCCATTGGCAAACTGTAGCGTAACTCGCCCGGCGCTGCCTTCCACCCTTCATGAAACTGTGGTCTCCTTCGGTCATCCATCGCTCTCACGCCGCTCACACTTCACTCTTTAGCGTTCTCATGCCTTTTCTTTCAGGTCCGCCTCGCGGGCACGCCGTTTTCTTTTAGATCCGCCTTTTCTCACACACAAGGCGCACCGCTCATTTTGAAGAAAATCTAAGACTATGCGCCTTATGGTCGTGAAATTACGGTAAGTAACTTCTGTTATTATGTTTTAAAATTGGAACGTTCGAATACTGAGTTTTAGATAGATTGATTTTGGAGGATAATTAAAAATAAATATATATATATATATATATACATATCAATTTAAAGGAATTCTGGAGGCACACTTTTTTTTTTTACTCAGTTTTTTAACCACAGGAACTTGAGGGGACGTTCCTCATACAGGTCGGAGGAACAACCCATATTTTATTGCTTCCCTGTTTGTTTGTTTGCCAAACCGGTTCGTAAACCAACACTACTTTCAAATTTGTACCAATTCTAGCTTTTCATCATATTATAGTGAGTTGTTCCTTGTATGAGGTTTAAGCACTGTACCTTTTAAAACTATATTATATTTTATATGACAATAGTGACAATAAAGAATCTTGAACTTATTTAAAGTTTGATTCTAGCAAAGAAAGTTATTTTTTTCCAATAAAAAATACAATTTGCACTGATTAAAAATAAATTCTAAATCATCTGGATGCAAAAAGGATGAAAATGTCTTCACTTTTGATTGAACGTTGATGAATGTGCCATAAATTGCAATAAAAAAAAGTTTAAGACAATAACAAGAATTCCAAATGACAGGTAATGAATGTCTCAAATTCTTGTTTAACGGGTGTTTTTTTTTTTTTTTTTAAACCCCCCACAAATGATGTAATTTGGTGTCGGAAACTTTAAGTTGTTTAGAGAAATGTTAATTTGTGATGCACAGACTGGTTTTGTGATGATGTCAAAAGTACAAACTGTATATAAAAAATATACTTTGTAATTTGCAGAATTTAAATCTTCTTCTTCTTCTTCTTTCGGTTTTTCCCTTCAGGGGGCGCCACAGCAAGTCAGTTTCTTCCATCTAACCCTATCTTCTGCATCCTCTTTGGTCACACCAACTATCTTCATGTCTTCCTTCTCTGTATCCATGAACCTCCTCTTTGGTCTTCCCCTATCCTCTTTCCTGGTGGTTCCAAACCCAGCATCCTTCTTCCCATGTAGTCTCTCTCTCTCTCCTCTGTACATGTCCAAACCATCTCAGTCTGGCCTCTCTGACTTTATCTCCAAAACCTCTAACATGTGCTGTTCCTCTGATCCTGTCCATCCTGGTCACTCCCAGAGAGATCCTCAGCATCTTCATCTCTGCTACAAACATCTCTGCTTCCTGTCTTTTTTTCAGTGACACTGTCTTTAGACCAAACAGCATGGCGGGTCTCACCACGGTTTTGTACACTTTTGGATGTTTTGGAGGTTGATGCTCCAAAACATCAACCTGTCTTTTAGATCCAATTCCAACCAAGCTTTTCAAAGAAACGCTACCTGTAATTAACAAACCTATTTTAACTATAATAAATTCCTCCCTAGAAACAGGATATGTTCCACAGTTATTTAAGCATGCAGTTATTAAACCGCTTCTAAAAAAGACCAATTTAGATCCCAGCATTCTGGCCAACTATAGACCAATATCAAATTTACCTTTTATGTCTAAAATTCTAGAAAGAGTTGTAGTTAAGCAGCTGAACCGTCACCTGCATGAAAATAGTCTTTTTGAAGAATTTCAATCAGGGTTTAGATCACACCACAGCACAGAAACTGCGCTAGTTAGAGTGACAAATGACCTTTTATTAGCCAAAGAAAAGGGACTGGTTTCAATCGTAGTTCTCTTGGACCTTAGTGCAGCCTTTGACACAATTGACCACAGCATTTTACTTCAAAGATTAGAATATGACTTAGGGATCAGAGGAGCAGCTCTTCAATGGTTTAAATCTTATTTATCTGATAGATACCAGTTTGTTCATGTAAATGATCAGTCCTCTACTTCTACCAAAGTTAGTTTTGGTGTGCCTCAGGGCTCAGTTCTTGGACCTATTCTGTTCATGCTCTACATGCTGCCTCTGGGAAACATAATCAGAAAACACAGTATTAATTTTCACTGTTATGCAGATGATACACAATTGTACTTATCAGTCAAACCTGACCAGAGTGACCATATAGAAAAACTTAATACCTGTATCAGGGACATAAAGACTTGGATGACAATCAATTATCTCCTTTTAAACTCAGATAAGACTGAAGTTATTGTAGTAGGTCCTAAAAATCTGAGAGATGTTTTTACTGACCAAGCAGTCTTCTTCGACGAAGTAACTGTGGCCTCTGACCTCACCGTTAGAAACCTAGGAGTTTTATTTGATCCATATTTATCATTTAAAGCTCACATAGCTCAGACTTGTAAAACTGCATTCTTTCACCTTCGCAACATTTCTAGAATCCGAAATATCTTATGTAAAAGTGATGCTGAAAAACTCATCCATGCATTTGTTACATCGAGATTGGATTATTGTAACGCTCTGCTCGTAGCATGCCCTAAGTCTTCCCTAAAAAGTCTTCAGCTGGTTCAAAATGCAGCAGCACGACTATTAGCAGGAACTCATAGAAGAGATCATATTACTCCCGTGCTAGCGTCTCTCCATTGGCTTCCTATTGAGTTTAGGATCAAGTTTAAAATCATCTTACTAACCTACAAGGCCCTAAACGGCATGGCTCCATCTTACATTAGTGAACTTATAGTACCTTACCAACCAAGCAGAACACTCCGCTCACAAAATGCAGGGCTGTTGGTGGTTCCTAGGATTTCAAAAAGTACAGTTGGAGGTAGAGCCTTTAGCTACCAAGCTCCAGTTTTATGGAATAAGCTCCCAGCTCAAGTGAGAGAGGCAGACAGTGTTCTTACATTTAAAGGGAGGCTTAAAGCATTCCTGTTTGAACAAGCTTATCAACAGGTCAGATAGAAACAGATTCAATTAGCTGATATAATTAATAGTTGGCTGCTAGATAGTAAAAGCTGGGGAAAGTATGGTACATTGGGGTTCTGTCCTCTAATTCTATCTACTATTCTCTGCCAGACTGTCTTGGCTCTTTCCCCGTACCCCCTACTCTAACCCTCTACCCTAAACCCCTGGCTTTCTATCTCATTCATTGTTCTAAATTGTCTGTTTATTTAGAATTACACTGCTAGTTGGTACAATACAATTCACATGTTGTCCACCTCTCTCCCTCCTTTCTGGGAGAGAGCCCCATCCAGGACTCTGCGTTCCTGTCCTGGGCATGGCCACACCGAGGAGACCTCCGCGCTTCTTCATCCCCGCTCCATCAGGACGAAATCCATCTACTCATCTCTGCCGTGGGCATCGCTGGGCTGAGAAGTCTCCCGTGTCTCCATCAGGATGAAGAACATCTACTCATCCCCGTACTGGACATCTCCGGGCTGAGGAGTCCCCCGTGTTTCCATCAGCATGAAGAACATCTACTCATCCCCGTTCTGGACATCTCCGGGCTGAGGAGTCCCCCAGTGTTTCCATCAGGATGAAGAACATCTACTCATCCCCGTACTTGACATCTCCGGGCTGAAGAGCCCCCCGTGTTTCCATCAAGATGAAGAACATTTATTGACTTCTTTAGATATTTAGCTGTAGATTAGAATAAGCTAATATTTAAACAATAATCTTTGACACATTGTTTGCTCGTCCCGGGGGAGGGATCTCTCTTTCACGTGGATCCCCATGAGGTTTCTTATTTTTTCCCCACTGATGGGTTTTTTAGGAGTTTTTCCTCACCGAGAAGGAGAGTCTAAGTGCATTAATGTGCTAGTCTTGTTTAGTTAGCATTTGTTAGTTATTTTTCTTGTTGTGTATTTGTGATAATACATTCCTCTTTTTCTTGTGAAGCCCATTGAGACGGACATTCTGTGATTTTGGGCTATACAAATAAAATTGAATTGAATTGAATTGAATTTTCCTTTCATTTTATCTGAAACTCTTCTGTCACACATCACACCTGATACTTTTCTCCACCCATTCCAGCCTGCTTGAACACGCTTCTTCACCTCTTTTCCACACTCTCCATTGCTCTGGACTGTTGATCCTAGATACTTAAAATCTTCCACCTTCTTTATCTCTTCTCCCTGTAAACTCACTTTTCCATTTGGATCCCTCTCATTCACACACATGTACTCTGTCTTACTCTGACTAATCTTCATTCCTCTTCTTTCTAGTGCAAACCTCCACCTCTCCAGCTTTTCCTCCACCTCTTCCCTCCTCTCACTACAGATCACAATGTCATCTGCAAACATTATTGTCCATGGAGATTCCTATCTGACCTCGTCTGTCAGCCTGTCCATCACAGCAAACAGCAAAGGGCTCTGAGCAGATCCTTGGTGCAGTCCCACTACCACACTGAACTCAAATATACTAAACTTAAATATAGTATGTAATATTTATTTTTATTTATTTATTTATTTATAATATATATAATATATATATAATATTTATTTATTTCGTGACCGAAATAAATAAATAAATAAATAAAAAATATATATATAATTTGCATTTTTTAAAAATTAAAAATCACCCCAATTTCAACAAAATCCCAATTCGATGCATGAGTTTTAGAATGGTGTTCATCAGGTTTGTTAGACAGTGGTTTCTCTTTTGATCCTGAGTTCTTTATCTTTTTAACGTCTGATCCATGTGCTCCGTTTACCCACAATGCCCTGCTCTGCCCAATGTGTTGCAATCCACTTCCTAATTCGTGAAACCAAAGAACAACATTTTACAGTCTGAGCAAAGTGGTTTGTAATGATCGACGAAGTTTCTGGTCGACCTCACAGATAGAAGGATACTGGCCCAGATTTTTAGACCATCACTAACTGGGAGTTTACTGTTTGAGCTGAAACTAGAAACCTGGAAGGTTTTCTTGCTTTCAGGGCTGATTGAGTTTTTTGCTCTCACGGTTGTTCAAAGGTCTTCGGATCACACCGTTAACTTTTACACCACAAAGTGCTTCGTGCCCTGAAAGGAAGTCATGCAGTAAACAGTTTCCTGTGGGTTTTTTTGTTTTAGGGTAATAAATGAGGTTCAGCTTACTGAGGGTCCTAAATGCTGCTTGTCACCATGGCAACTGGCCACAGATGACGTCATCTACACTATAAAGAGATGTTCCTGTTCCACATGCACATGTGTCGATACAGGTTTTAAAGGCAACGATTTGTTAATCAATCTTCCTCTTTTGAATTTTTGGTGACAAGTATCATTTTAAAGAGGCAGTGTAAAAATGGCGCCGTTACAGACTTGCTTTGAACTCTCTAGAAGAGTCATGAAAAGTGAGGACGGGAGATTAAAAGCTTCCTTTCACTTTGCTCACACTTTTGTCCCATCAGCAAAATGAAAAAAAAATGGTCTCACTAGACGGTTTTATTATCCACAGAAAAGGGAACACGATGACCCCTAATGACTCACCGCAAACTCGCCAGCGATGCTTTCCGATGACCCCTGTTCCTCCAGCTGGTCTAAGATACTCCTCACAATCCATGCCTGTTCGTCCATGGTAGGCTGTCCACTGCCTGGGACAGGCCACCTTCCGTAGGCATGTCAGGTCAGCTAGATCTCTTATCTGCTAATCATGGAGCCAAACGCTCGGGTGTGGAGCGTTGTGACACTTCTGCTAAAAACCACTTCTCTATCTCTACCATCAAGGAACTGTTATGACGGAAGACATGAACCGACTGGGAGGAAGCAAACACGTTCTGTGGTCATATTAAAAATATTACTGCGCCCCCTTGGGTCTTAAACTCATCACCTCATGTGATTCCATCTAAAATTTGCAAAGCATGCTTGTGTGCATGAATGGAATGGTGTGACTAACTCAGCTCCAAAACAAGCAGATTAACCTGTCTTGTCAACATTCAGGACACAATGACAATGGAGTTTAGATTGAGGAAGTGGTGAAAAGTGACTCCTGAGAAGTCTCATTCTGAAAGATTATTTCAGAATTGCTTGAATGTGCAAACTTCTGCCTCGACATTAAAGTTTGGTGTATTTTAACCTGAAACAAAGGGAGCTGTTTCCCAACAAACCAGCAGAATCTAGTTAATTAGATCTAATTAGTCTGCAGGTTGTGTCTCTCTTGAAGTTAATCATGCATGAAAATAAAAACCAGAGAAACATTTAAACTTCTGCTTTCTGCTGGAGGTGACAAAGCTTCACAGTGCTCATCAGGTTTAATGTGCTTCTTTAGTCAAACAGTGGCCTTCTGTGGTTAACTTGTAGAATTATAATCTCGTGACTTTTGCTCGTCAAATGAATCAATCCAATCCCACTGAAAATGAAGCAAAACATGTTGTTTTTTTATTTCTTTTTTAAATATGGGGGGACTTTCCATGGAAGTGTGACAAAGTGTTCTGCCATACTAACACACCGGTGGAGAAAGTCCTCAGGATTCTATACCACAGTGTTATCCTACCTTTGTTTTCCGCTTCATCTGGGGCCGAGTTGTGGAGGCAACACCCTCACCCAATAAGCCCAGGCTTAGGTTGCCCCAGCAACATCTTCCAGTTCAACTGGGAGGATTTTGAGGTGTTCCCTGTCCAGCTGTGAGACACAGTCTCTCCAGCAGGTCTGGGTCAAAGGGTCTGCCTCAACCAGAAAGTCCAGGCTTCCCTCACCTGAGGCGTTCCCTGGCCAGGTGTGAAACATCGAGACTACAGTCTCTTTGATGAGCACTGGTTTTGCTCCAGGATCTCCTTCTGGAGCACTTCAGTAGCCAGGTGTCTGGGGAAGCATCCTAACTAGATGCCAGAACCACTCCATCTGGCTTCCTTCGACCCAAATAAGCAATGGCTCTATTGCGAGCTCCTCTGGGATGGCAGAGCTCCGAACCCTATCGCTGAGTGAGACCCTGGCCATGTGAATGAATTTTATTTGAGCTGGTTTTACCCAGGGTTTTGTTCCTTCGGTGACCACATACAGCTGGTTACCATGGTGAGGGTAGGAACATAAATGGGGTGGTTAACTGAAAGCATTGGTTTTTGGCTTAGCTTTTTCCTCACCATGACAGGCCCGTGCAGAGCCACACCGATCCGTCTGTTGAGATCCCGCACCAGCCTTCTCCCACTCGTGAACAAGAACCAAGATACTTAAACTCATCCATTTGGGGCAGGAGTGGAAGAACTTTGTGAAGAAAAGAGCAAGACAAAAGAAAGTCCTTCATTAATACAATCTTGCTCATTTACACAATGGCTTTAATGTTGGTACATACAGTATTTCCATATCTGTATCGACCACATTTATAAAATGACTTTTTAATTTGTTTCTAATCTAATCTTAAACAAACAAAAAAGGTCCATAAAAAACAACATACAGAAAATCCAAAAGCAATTTAGAGAGTCTTTAATGCCTCCAAAAGTCAAAGAAAAATCTGGCCATTCTTTTCTGAGTTAAAATACTGATCTTTTTTTTTTATTTATTCATAACCTTTTTAAAGCTGAACTGAAGACAAAAAATTGAAAAAATAGCACCTTAGTTTAGGACCCAAAAAAGTATGACTCTACCATGACAGTTCATCTGACTAAAATAAAATCTGAAAATCTTGATGCATGAAGGACTGATTGTCTTGATTTTTCTTCTGTTCTTTAAATCAAGCTTGTTTATTCAATATTAACGATCCCAATTTGACGGCTATTTTTAGTCAACCCTTAAATTACTGGTTAGTGCGTGAAGCAGATTAAAAAACTCATTTATTTGTGTCTTTATTTATTCCCAACTATAGATAATCTCTAATCTTTGTCGCTCTATTAAAGTTTGAAGAAGCCAACCCCCGTACGGGACGTGCTTGTACTTGTGCATCTGTGTTAGACCACGGTGGCAAAACACTGGACCTGTTTCTCAGCATCTGAAGCAGTGACAGGAAGTGAAAACCAATTCAGTCCACCCCAGCAGTTTCCTTACATAGTAGGTGCTTTTTAAAACTAAAAATGAAGCTTCTCTTTCTGCTCTTTGGTCTTTTACACGGTGAGTTAAATTAATTTGGTTTATTGTATATATTCTTTACAAAAGCTTTGATTGTGCGTGTTCCGAGCACATGTATTTAAAAGGTAAACTTGGTCCATTATTATCGTTGGTTAAAATAACCCCACCCACATGAAAGTAGACGTAACAAAATTAAAAATTGATAAAAGTGGATTTCAGTCTCTTTGGTAAAAAAACAAAATTGAGTTTTTTCTAAGTCAGCCAGGACACAGGATTTAAATTTTACTGGAAGCAAACACAGAGGAACATCAAAAAGTTATCAAAATGATTCTCAGTGCATTGAGTGAATTGGGATGCTTAATCTGATAGAAATCTGAGACACATTGAGACACAGTCCATCTCCAACATGACTGTGTACACTAGCCCAGACCAAAGCCAGTAAAGACCTGGAGGACAAAATCTGATGCTGGTCCATAAAGGTCCATAAACACGGCACTAGAGAGTAATGGAGAGGACTTTTCTTGCCTTTTCTTGAAGAAAGTATTCACTACAGCCATTTTCATTCTTTTTGCAAAGTCGATCTAATCGTGTCCCTCGGGGACTCCTGTGGGGGGTGCTCCGGGAGTACGGAGTCTCGGAGCCCTTAGTACGGTCTGTCCAATCTTTGTACGACCGGAGCCAGAGCTTGGTCCGTATAGCCGGCAGTATGTCAATTCCATTTCCAGTGAGAGTTGGACTCCGCCAAGGCTGCCCTTTGTCACCCATTCTGTTCATCACTTTTATGGACAGAATATCTAGGCTCAGCCGAGGCGTTGGAGGGATTCAGTTTGGTGACCTCAGGATCGGATCTCTGCTTTTTGCGGATGATGTCGTCCTGTTGGCTTCATCGGACCGTAATCTCCAGCTGTCGCCGGATCGATTTGCTGCCGAGTGTGAAGCGGCCGGGATGGGAATTAGCGCCTCCAAATCCGAGACCATGGTCCTCGCCCGGAAAAGGGTGGAATGCCCCCTGCGGGTTAGGGACAGGGTCCTGCCCCAAGTGGAGGAGTTTAAGTATCTCGGGGTCTTGTTCATGAGTGGGGGAAGGATGGAGCGGGAGATCAACAGGCGAATCGGTGCGGCATCAGCAATAACTAGGACGCTGCATCGGTCCGTCGTGGTAAAGAGAGAGCTGAGCCGAAAAGCAAAGCTCTCGATTTACAAGTCGATCTACGTTCCAACCCTCACCTATGGTCACCAGCTGTGGGTGGTGACCGAAAGAATGAGATCGCGGGTACAAGCAGCCGAAATGAACTTCCTCCGCAGGGTGGCTGGGCTCTCACTCAGAGATCGGGTGAGGAACTCTGCCATCCAGGAGGAGCTCGGTGTCGAGCCGCTCCTCCTCCAGGTCGAGAGGAGCCAGATGGGGTGGTTTGGGCATCTGGTCAGGATGCCCCCCGAGCGCCTCGCGGGCGAGGTGTTTCGGGCACGTCCCAATGGGAGGAGACCAAGGGGCAGACCCCGGACCCGCTGGAGAGACTATGTCTCACAGCTGGCCGGGGAACGACTTGGGATCCTTCCAGGTGAGCTAGAGGATGCAGCCGGGGAGAGAGAGGCCTGGGCTGCCCGCTTGAGACTGTTGCCCCCGCGACCCGACCCCGGAACAAGCGGAAGATGATGGAACGGAACAGAACGGATCACCATCTGTCCTTCTGCATTCCTGCTCTAGACAACAAGTCCCACCCTGCAGGACATTCTGTCTGCACTGGAAAGCAGCTTCAGTGTCAGGCTGCTCCACCCTTGCTGTGTGAAGGAGAGATTCAGG